>OX328097.1:40778816-41101100 GCA_946811185.2 Hippopus hippopus
TGCGAAAGTATCGACCGAGGTCAGCCTGCGCAGTCCGCGCAGGCTGACCTGGTCCGAAACTTTTCGCTATTGGTCAATTTTCTGTTTGTCAAAGGACCAGTCTACCTCATGATTAAGTCAGTTATTTAAAAAAGTGGCTATTATGGATCCATAATTATGTGATGACTTGGGCCGGTATCATGTGTCACGGTGATGCATTAAGCCCCCTTTGCCAGAGTCTGGCTCAAATATTTTTCTAATTCCGAATTCCTAGAGAAGCCGCCTGATTGGCTATACGTCCGGTACCAGCCAGTCAGCTGTCTCGTCTCGATGGACAAGGGGGCATAATGCATCTGCAAAAAGTATCGAACCATGTCAGCCACGCAGTCCACGCAGGCTGACCTGTGTCGCAACTTTCGCTTTTGGTAAATTTTCTGCATGTCAAAGGACCAGTCGACCTCATGATTCAGACGGTTTTTAAATGAAATGGATTTTATTGATCTATAATTATGCGACTACTTGCTTGGTATAATGGATCACGGAAATGCATAAAGTCTCCTTTTGCCAGAGCGTGGCTGTTTTTAAATCGGATTCAGTGTTTTCTTATATTCTTTCGCTTACTAGAAGGGTCCTATTTTAAGATCAACTCATAGAAAATTTCCTGTATGGTATTAGGTCATATAACTTCCGTTGTGACAGGTTGTAAAACACGTTAACATTAAGGATGACTTTCACTGTGATAGTCGCTTTAGTGGCAGATCTAGATCTCAGACTACAAATAATGTGCATTGTGATCTACGAGTAGATCAACATTGTCTTCCATCTTGTGACATCATTCTGGCCAAAACTGCATAAGAAAAATGCAATAGTTTTAGTCATTTTTTTTGTCTTAATAAGTCCACTGCCTATATTTAGTTCTCTATAGGTTTACTCTGTATTCCCTGTGTAATCAATCAATCAATAAATCAAATAAATAAATAAATAAATAAATAGATAAATAAATAAACTGCAGGACCGTGTCGGAACAGTGAGAAAAATTGCTGATTTCCTGGGAAAAGACTTAACGGACGAGCAAGTGAACAAAGTGGTTGAGCACACGTCACTGGAATGCATGAAAAATAATCCAGCCGTCAACTTCGCTTATTTCGAAGAAGCCTTTAACACCGACACGACGGAAGGGGGCTTCGTCAATTCTGGTAAATGATTGAACTTGGTACCTTTGGATTAACCCTTTACAAAACTACCCATTTTTTACGACTCTGAAGGAAAAAATACCTTTGCAAAACACTGTGGTAAAAAGGAGAAAATGCTGGTAACTAGCATTTTCTCCTTTTCACAAAAATGTTTTTCAATCTTTCAATGACAAATGGCATCAGTTGAGCCGCTTCTAGTTTGTTGTCTGCAACTGTCCTCAGTGTGGATGAGTCGAAATTGTTGTTGTATGGAAAAAAGTCTGTCCAAAGATAGTTTTGGGAACCAGTTTTTCGGGCAGTCATTTACCAGTCATTAACCCTTTACCGTACGATCCCTTGTTTTCACGACCCTGTGGGAGATGGCTTTTCAAAACATTGTAGGAAAAGGAGAAAGTACTGGTAACCAGCATTTTCTCCCTGTTCCATGTTTTCTACCACTTGAAAGACAAACTTCACCATTGCATTTATTTGTCGTCTCAAAATGCTTTAAAATTGGACAAGTCTATAATGTAGCTGTGTAGTTTAAGATTAAACTGACTCTTGTAGACACAATGATCTGTATCTGATGACAGACTCACTCTCTCTCACTCTCCTCTCTCTCTCTCTCTCTCTCTCTCTCTCTCTCTCTCTCTCTCTGATGGTAGCACGATTTTCCGATGACAAAAAATGTTGCTGATTTTCTATTTTGCAGGTAAACTAACGGGTTGGCAAAGGGAGATCCCGGAGGATCTTTGGCCTCAATTTGACGAGTTCGTAGAACGAGAAATTGGCCATACTGGTATCAAGTTTTAAAACCCTGTCACAACTGCTGCAAACACAAAGCTCTTATAGTATGAAAAAGGAGAAATATACATAATCTGAACAAACTGAGCAAACTGTGGCCTTCAAACAATTAACTTTTTAAGATAATATTGTAGCAAAAATTACTAATAAACACACATGGAACTTTCTACCAGACAACAAAATTTTGGACTTTTTCAAGCGTTTGCAGACGAAAAATTAACTGTGGGTCATATAGCGGAAATTGTCTGAATGGATAGGAAACGTTGTGGGAAAAGGAGAAAATGATTAACAGCTTGGGAAAAGGTCATTAAAACTCAGGATAGTGTGGTAAAAGGTTAATTAGGAAATAGAAGAGAATTTAATCAAGAAAACATTATCAAAGTGTAGTCTTCTCCGGAATCAAATCCTCGCATCGAATTTGTTTTGTCGTTGAAAATGGATTTGTAAGTTACAGTCTCGCACTTTTTGTAAACTGATTGCGGAAAAAAAAAATTCAGTGGAAAAATGTTGGTTATTCCAAAATAATATGGCTGAAAGAGATGCGAGAATTCACCATTGCACCCTCAAATCGCTTTTTTTTTTTCAATGACACTTCCATTGCAAGATAAAAAAAAGTCCGAATATTCGCACGCGAGGATTTATGCGGCATGAATAGGACTCCGTAAGTCTTCACACAAGAAATTGCTCTGTATATAATATTGTAGCAAGAATAACTTAAGAAAATAAAATTAACCCTTTTCAAAACTGTCTAGTGCTTTTACGACCCTAAAGAAGAGAGCTTAAAATTGTGAAAATCATGGAACGACACAAAAAAGGAGACCCATCATGGTGATAAGTTGTTGAAAGCAGTGCTAAAAAAAAAGTTGTACACATTGTATGTTCATGTACAAGGCATGGTCAGACAATGTATCGCCGGGCACCCGTAACTCCCTGATAACGCATGCAGGGCTATAATCCCAGCCGGATAGATCAGTCGGTAACATACAAGTTTTGAAACCAGGGAACGCAGGTTCGTATTCCCTGCTCGGCCACTTTGTTACCAAGGATTGATGATGGTCATTGCCACAGGATTCATTCCTCTTTTCGCACTGATCATTGTTTCAAAGGTGGTTATGTGGGACAGCAGCCACTTCCTTAGTAAGAGTAGCTTACGAAATGATTGCAAAAAAATTAACCCTCAAGGAAAGCATTGATAGGTCCAATGGCCGCCGCAATGTGACTGAAATAATGTTGCAAACATCACTTAAAGGCCCGATAGCGGCAAAAAGCACAATGCAGGTGTTGATTTAAATGTAAATCATGCCGTTTAAAAGAAGATCTATGGGAAATAATGTGAAGATAACAATCTGTTATTGTGTGGTCGGTCCAAGTGCTAGTCGCTGGTAGAAAAAAACGAATTTCGAATTTAGGCAAAAAGTAAACAAAAGATAGAGTGACCTGGAAACTTATAACTTAGTTTTGAAATTTATTTCATTGCCAGCGACTAACACTTGGGCCGCCTGTAAAGTAACAGATTGTCATCTTCACAATAATGTCCACACTTTTAAATGGTATGATTTACATTCAAATGCATTTTAACACCCGCTTTGTTTACTTTTGTCAGCTATTGTTACATTAACACAAGAACAACAAACGAACAGGGCTAGTAATCCAAGGGTTTCTAGTTTGAATCCCTGGTTCAGCCTGAATATCTTCTCTGTAATTAACTCTGTACCACACAATCCCGAGTTTAAACGGCCCTGAGGAAAGACTGCCTTTGAAAACAGTGTGGGAAAAAGAGAAAATGCTGGTAACCAGCATGTTCTCCCTTTCCGACAATTTTTTTCTACCTTATCGAAGACAGAAATCATATTTGTATTGTATTATAGAGTTGATGAAAGTAGTTGCGACCGATAAACATTGTTAATTTAGACTTTGTCAAATAGCGTTAGTATGCATGACAGCATCTTGGGGCCAGCGAAAGAATTAGCATGGTAATAAATAAACTTAAGGTATACATGGATAGGTTAAGTGACCTTCATTGAAATACTGTTGAGGATGGATCTAAATACCTAAATACCATAGAAACAAACATAGAAACAATCTGTACTAATATCGTGACTTGTGGTAGTGAGACAACCTCATGATCAAAGTATTATCGGTATCCACCGGAAATGCCATTTCCTGTTCATGCCACACTTCGTAAGAAGTTTGCTATAGTAGATTTCACTTTATGATGTCATGGGTTTTTCAGCTGGAACTCTTTTACCTTCCTTTTACTTTGATACTTTCGTCGCAAAAGGAATAAAAATGAAGTTTTATTCCGACGTCTCAAAGTACAAACCCACTGCATATACAGGAATTAGGCCTACTTGGCCATAGTGTAGACTCATGAAACGGTAGGTGCAGATCCGAAATCAGATGTTTTGTGCAGTTTATGATATTAATATACGCCGAGACCAGCAACCCTTTTCCAACATCTACCCTTTCAAAGACAAATTCCATATTTTTCAGCTTGGATTACTTTGTAGTATGCAAGTGCTTATAGGTGTGTCTAAAATTTCGCAGTCTGTTATAGATCGCATCGCAAGTTTTGATTTCCTCTGCGAAGAAAGCAGATATAGACCGAAATCAAACGGAACAACAATGCAATCTTCGATGTTAAGTACAATGCATAGGTTTCACTATAAAGACCGACTTTTGCAGATGGCATGGAGGAGGATTAGACTGCACACAACATGCGGTATGATATAGGTTCTACACCGTCCGCTTGTCTGGTAAAGCCTCGATTAAACACTCCGAGTTCCGTCGAAAGACTTTATTTACTCGTAATTTTGCGCTAAAAGTATTAAAGAGCGGAATGTGATTAATGAGGAATGGCTGGATCCGTTGATTGTAAGTAATCAGTACAATTGGGCCATGCTCTGTGAAAAGGAGCTTTAGTGCATCTCTTTGACGCAATATACCAACCAAGTCATCACATAAGTAGGGATCCATAAAACCCATTTCGTCTAATAACTATTTAAAAAAGATAGACGGTGTAAGAGGTACTGGTATATAAATATTGAAGCTCTTTTCTTGTTCAATGTAACAATAAAGAAGTAGAATGGTCCTTGGATATGCAGAAGATTTATAAGTAGAAAATCGTTTTGATTCATGTCAGCCTGTGCAGACTGCGCAGGTTGGCACGGGTCTATTTTTTACGCAAATACCACTTTTCACAGAGCATGCCTCAAATGGAAATAGTTAATAAAAGTAGTATAACCCCTTCAGAGCCATGTGCTTAGTCAGGGGCTTTTGCGAACAGTCAAGATTAAGATTAGACTGCACAGAAGGTGCAGTCTGGGTCCACATTCACCAACCATTCTTAAGAACATTCTTTGTCTGATTCAGCAAGATTTTCAAAATATGAAAGCAACACAACTTCTGATTGGCTAAATCGAATGGTTTAGCCAATCAAAAGTTGTGTTACTTTCGAATTTAGAAAATTCTGGAGAATAAGACTGAGACTGTTCTTAAGAATACTTGGTGAATACTGATCAAGATCTTGGATCTAAGACATCCGAATGTATATTCAAGCCCGTAAGATAACATCTATGTGATTTTTAGTGGATTTTAGTTTCATCCGTTTAAAAGATGTCGAGTTTGTATATTTTGCGATGAAAGAGTTAGGTTTCTCAGGTGTGCCTGTTTTGTAACTTTCTTTCCTTGAATTTAGGACAGATGATAAGATACATTCGCCAGATATAAAGGTCCTTCTTCAGGTTCCAAGATCATTTGCTATATAGGGAGTGACAGGACACAATGTTGCTACAAATTTTGTCCATAAGTCTGGTATTGTCAGGGCTTACCTGCGCTGACGACATATCAGAGCGACTTGCAAACGTGGAAACGTTGTTAGCAGACGTGTTTTCAAAGAACGCGATCTTGGAACGGCGGGTGGAGCTTCTCGAAGCGGAGAACGGTTTTTTGAAACACGCGAACTCGAATCTTGAAAGAAGAAACGAGAACCTGGAGGAGAGGGTTGGGCAGCTTGAAAACAGCGGACGAATTCTACCGGATGCGGATAACAAGAACTATGGGATCGATCAAAAGAGGACATCTGAGCGAAACTGGCAACAAATTAGATCCAAAGCCTCCAAAAGTAAATTTTTGATTTTCTACATAGGATTAACTCTTTACCGAACGATAAATATTATCGCAATTGAAAGCATTTGCAGACGACAAATCAAATGTGGCCAAAATGTTGGAAATTGTCTGAGAAAGGATACCAGCATTTTCTCCCTTTTTTCACAATGTTTTCAAAAGTCGTCTTTCCTTGGGTCGTTAAGACTCGGGATCGTGTGGTAAAGGGTCAAAATGAATTGCTTCGGTCCCATTTGCAGCAGTCTGATATGCCCATTACTGATAGCAGTTTATCGGCTGATGCAGCAATTCTCAATATGCTGTAGCGTTCACGTTCATTTTGCTACGGTCACAGTACAGCATGTCTCTATTTGGGAAGACAGAAAATGTCAGGTCGCTCTGAACTCAGCTGAGCATAAACTTTCAAAGTTTCGTATATAAACAATTTAGTAGACCCAATAAAGTGACTTCAGTACTTTAAGAAATCTTTCATTTTTCTTCTTTTCAAACTTACGTAGAAATTTCAATTTTTTAACCGTATGAAGTATTAGTCACAACGTAAACAAAAATTCAATTCAGCATGCGCTCAAGTTTAATCAGCACAGGTCCTTAGAGAGAGAGAGAGAGAGAGAGAGAGAGGTACAAATGATTTCAAACTACCAAACAACAAAATATTATACACTTGTCCAACTTAAAAGCATTTGCAGATGCCATTACAATTGCCTTTGCAAGAGTAGAAAACATTGTAGAAAAGGGAGAAAATGTTGTTTACCCGCATTTTCTCCTTTTCCCACAATGTTTTCAAAAGCCTTCTTCGTCAAGGTCGATAAAACTCGGAATTGTGTGGTAAAGGGTTGAATAATGGCCAATGCCTGTAGATGTAACATAAATTTCTAGGACAAACGGTTTTGAACAAGGAAGGTACTTCTTCGAATCTTGTTATCTTTCAACAGCGATAAGAGCTGAATGTGGCCGAAAGTTGTGTTTTTGGTAGTTGTTTCCCAAAGAGATAAGAGGATGGGGCAAGAGAACAGCAAGAGGGCGAAAATTTATTTAGAACATCACTGCTTTAACAGTCTAGGTTTCTCACTTAAGACATTTAAAGTTGAAATGATCTTCGTGTCTGTCGCAAAGATGTTTCTGTCCAAAACTACTGGTTACATTCAGATTCAGTCTAGCACTTATTCGATATGACATTTTATCACATATGTTCTCTTATACCTTCAGTATTTTGTTTCTGTCTTTTTTTTTTTCAATTCTGCTAGGATTTGTGTCCAACTTTCAAGGTTCAACAGTGGCTTTCACGGCTGTAGTAAGTCCTCCTCAACTTACAAATCTCGTGCCAGGTCAGACAATTATATACGACAAAACAGTTACCGATATAGGGGGTGCTTATAACAACGGAACTGGCGTATTCACAGCGCCAGTAAGCGGAGCGTACGTATTTAACTTCGCCATCATGGTGGATCCTGGCTATCGAGAGTATTTACAGCTTGTCATAAACGGGAACCATATTATGTGGAACTATGGCCACGCTTCTGGGGCAAGTAACTACATGACTTCAAGCCGAACTGCTGTGGTGGAGCTGACCGTTGGTGACAAAGTCTGGACTCGAACTCAACGGTATTATAGTCACGGTAATGGCGTCATCCATGGAAATGACTTTACCACGTTCGCAGGCTGGCTTATCGCAGTATATGAGTGAAATCCATCGTACAATCATAACTTGGATGTTTGCACAATAAGATTGTCCAAAATTGTCTAGGATATATCAATAGCATTTCAGGGGGCAGACTTTCGTTTTTTTTTTTTTACTGTCACTTTAATTCTACTTCCAGAGACGACTATGAAAGGACTCAATAATGTTCATCGTTTTAAACGTATGCCCACGTTTGTGCTACAGATAGCTTCTTTTATTATTTTCAAAGGGGAGGAGCGTTTTGAATACACGTGGTAGCAAAAGCCTTCCTCTGGGCTTTCTAAGCTACTTTTTCCCTTATGAAAACAGTTCTCAGTATTTTTAATGGTTACTGAGTGCCCACCTACCTGATGTCTTGGCATAAAGGTCAGGGTCCGTTTTCACAAACCAGTCTTAAGAGCATTCTTAAAATTTTTCTAAATTCGGAAGTAACACAACTTCTGACTGGCTAAACCGAATGATTTAGCCCCTCAGAAGTTGCGTTGCTTTCTAAATCAAGAATTAGGCTTAAATTCATAATAACGACCAAAAGCAAACAATGGGTGTTATAATGCATCTAAATTTGGTTAATAACTTTTAAAAGTATGGAAATTATTGTGAAGATGACAATCTGTCATTGTGCGGTCGATCCAAGTGTTAGTCGCTGGCAGGAAAAATGTTTTTCAAAACCAGGTAAAAAGTAAACAAAAGATAGAGCGACTTGGCAATTTTTGTCCTATTTTCACCTTTTTTCTGTCAGTGACTAAGACTTGGAACGACCGTACAGTATCAGATAGTCATCTTCACAAAAATTTCCATACTTTTAAATGGTAGGATTTAAATCTAAATGCATTTTACCACATCATCTGTTTACTTTTGGATGATACTGGGCCTTTAATATGAAATGAAAGAGTGGTTGGTGAATACGGACCTATGATCCAGGAAGTAAATGTGCCAGAGAAAAGTGCTTCATGAGACAGATACTGACCGGCCTTTTCAACAGGGGCGACACTTATCGTAGTGAACAGGCACTCTACTTTCCTAAAAACTAACCTAAAAGAGGGAAAAGAAAATCTTTGTAAGAAAAGGAAGACACTTTAACCCATGATCTCATCAACATACCGTGCAGAGAGTCATCATACCACCGAAGACTAATATCAATCTTTGCCAGAAACATATTCAAACCAAACCCACTACTGTGTAGTATGTGAGCCATGCTCTCTGAAAATGGGGCTTGATGCACATGCAAAAAGCATCGATCCAGGTCAGCCTGCGCAGTCCGCACAGGCTGACCCGGGTCGATACTTTTTGTTACTGGTCATTTTTCTGCATGTCCAAGGACCATTGTACCTCATGATGCAGTCGGTTGTTAGAATGGATTCTATGGATCCATAATTATGTGATGACTTGCTTGGTATCATGTATCACGGAGATACATTAAACCCCCCCCCCCCCCTTGCAAGAGCGTGGCTCATATAGATAATAAATATCTGTTACAAAAAAAGAAAAATGGCGTAAGAGGCACTGGTATATAAATATTGAAGCTGTTTTCTAGATCAATACAAAGAGAAATAATGAGAAGTAACTACGCCAGCATTTTCCTATTGGTTGCTCATTGTTTTCCATCACATTGCAAAGTGAAATTTTCAACATAAGACGTTAAGCCACTTTAGCTGGAAAAGGAGCAATTGCTACTAAAAATGATGTGTCTGAAAATACATGTCGATTGCGGGGTAACGGGTCACAAAGTCACCATAAAGATATAAAATTACCAATATAAGTACAAGAAAAGGATTACCCTCTATCATATCCATCTGATAAGGCGTGACAAAACGTCGTGGACTATCGATTAATGGTATATTTGTGTCATAAATGGGGCGTCCAAAAGGCCCACAAAGACCCGCAGAATAAACATGTCAACATTTTTTACCAATCGCAAGATGCTAGTTATTCATTCGAGCCCAATACAATCAAGTAGGTCAAAAGTTAGCCTGTAGAGCTACGCCGAATAATACGTCGGGAGCTGTCTGAGATTATTAGAGCAAGCAACCTCGGCTTGCTGTGCAACAATGGCCATCTAATACACTGTTTTAATGTCCCGACATCAAGGTCATATGAATTGGTTGCCCACTAATATTTGAACCGACTTGCTGGGCAACAATGGCCATCTAATACGCTGTTTTAATGTCCCGACATCAAGGTCATATGAATTGGTTGCCCACTAATATTTGAACCGACTTGCTGGGCAACAATGGCCATCTAATACACTGTTTTAGTGTCCCGACATCAAGGTCATATGAATTGGTTGCCCAGTAATATTTGAACCTCTCTCTCGTAAAAAGGGGTTTAATGCATATCCGTGACGCATTATACCAAGCGAGGCATCACATAATTATGGATCCTTAAAATCCATTTTGTCCAGCAACAGACTGCATTTTGAGGTACAATGGTCCTTGGACATGCAGAAAAATGACTAGTAGCAAAAAGTATCGACCCAGGTCAGCCTGCGCGGACTGCGCAGGCTGAACTGGGTCGATATTTTTTGTAGATGCATGGCGTGATCTGGAGGTAGAATGGTCATTTAACATGCAGAAAATATACTAAGACCAAAGATTTTCGACCCATATCAGCCTGCGCGGTGCAGGCTGACATGGGTCGATACTTTATGCAGATGCATTAAGCATCCTGTTCACAGAGCATGACCCATTTGTATGAAAATTGTCCCTATTGTGGTTATTTTCTCATTTCATTGGTCAATTTGTTTGTGTTAATTTTTCATATCCAGTGACAAAACTGTAAAAGTATCGTGTTTCAGAACATAGTAGTACATGATTATAAGACGACGGACTATATGTACATGTATTTTCATCACAAACATAGCACATAATAAGACGAAAACATAATTATTATTCCATAGTCAAAGTACATTAAATCCGATTGGAAGTTTTCCTCCTCAAAATCTGGTGCAGTGATTTTTTTGTCATACCGGGACCAACAATTTCCATTTGCAATTGTTATCTCTTTATCGCATTACCGCACAGGATAATTTTAGAAAGAAAGAAAGAAAGAAAGAAATTGACAAACAAAACGTACAACTGACACATTGAACATTCGTATCAAGGACTTGAAAACATTGTTTTTTTCGAATCGTATGGGAGACATCTCTGGAGAACAGGAGCCACTGTACTGTCAAAGTGATTTTAAAAGCTACCTATTAAAGTGTAGTACTTAATAAGTCAAAACTGTACGATAATATGTAAAGAGCCATAAATACTCTATTGAAGACAAGAAATCGGTCATTCTACTCTGTTACGAAAATGCCTCATAACTTTGTCGACATTATCGACATTGTTGAATGAACGTTTTTTTTTATAGTTTGGTTCAATTCAAGGTTTTCAATAAAAAAAAATCGATGGGCAAATCTTTTGTATCTTTAAAGAAAAATTACTTTACCGGAAAAAATGGAGAGAAAAAATATAAAACCGTAATGTAAACAGTTTATAGGCCTAAAGCACCACTTATTGTTTTCATTACGAGCTAAGGGTGGTAAATAAATATAAAGACCTATAATTTATTTTGAAACCCTCTACCTGAAACCTATACTTCAGCTCTAGCTCTCAGTCAGTTTAACTCTTTGCCAGACGACAAAGTTTTACTTATCCAATTTGAAACTATTTGCTGACGACAAATTAAGTGGCTAAAATGATGAGATTTGTCTTTGAAAGGGTATTTTTGAGAGAAAAAAAAAAAAAAAAAAAAAGATTGTTACTAGCCTTGTCTCCTTTTCCCACAATGTTTTCTGATAGCTCCCTCTCCGTGGTCGTTGCTTAACCGGATTTTTGGTAAAGGGCATAAGCTTGTATAACGTTGCAAGTATAATTTGCTTACTTTAAAAACAAGACATTTAAAGAAATTAAGCTATAGATACGAATAAATCATCATAGTAAATGTCCGATTTAGTTTGTTAGTATGGTGTTTAATGTCGTTTTCAACATTATTTCAGTTATATCGGAGCTGCCGTGAGATAGGTATGAATCCTGTCACAATGACTTTCATCGATCCTCGGAAGAGATTAGCCGAACTGGGGGTTCGAAGAAGGGACCCTCTGATCTCAAGTCTTGTACGCCAGCGACTGCGCTACCGGGCTCAGCCCGTATTAAGTCCTTAGTCTGCTGTACGTGACCATAAATGTATTTCACGGAGACTGTAGTCAAAGACCAGTCTGCATATACTTGCAGTCTGATCCTAGTGGATACTCTCCAATCTTTTTAACTGGTGTCGGCCGAATACCCCCGGAAATGCCAACAGACTGAACAAAAAAGACTTTTGAGTACCGCCAATAATTCGACAGGAGTTGAGATAAAGGTTTCAAGAGCCAATGGATTAGGATGAAGTAAAGGTCTTTAAATGAATGGTTTAACCTGTTTAACCCTTTACCAGACCGATAAAACTTTAGACTTGTCAATTTTTACAGTACCTGTCGGCAACCATTTCTAAATCTCTTTGATAGGATAGAAAACATTGTGGGAAAAGGAGAAATGCTGGTTACCAGCATTTTCTTCATTTACCACAATGTTTTCAAAAGTTTTCCTCTGTGCGGTCATTAAAACTTGAGATTGCGTGCTAAAGATTAGCCCTTTATAAATTAATAATTCCAATATAATTCAAATTCATCTTGCATGAATATTTGTAATAAAGACAAAACGATTAAATCATACTGAAGCGAGTAAACTGTACAAGAAAAACACTGTGACGAACTGAAAAATTGGTCAGTTTGATATTTTTTTTTCCAAATTTGTTACAATGATTTTTCAAAAGACTTCTCGTATAGATACACCATAAACCGTGGGCATGGGGAAAAGATGAAGGTTAATGTATTTATGAATTAAGACATTTGGATATAATACAATGGCGGTGAGTATCTAATAATTCTGTGTTTTAGGTTTTTATTTTGTTCAGTATTTAAGAAATCGCTTTCATCTCTCTCTCTCTCTCTCTCTCTCTCTCTCTCTCGTTTTTATATCAATGTAGAGTTACTTGGATTTAGCCCGGGAATAAAAAGTTAGTGAAATATTGTCGTATAATAAGTGGAATAAATCCCAGGATCAACGAATAAGTTCGTTATGGAACTCGACTGGACTTATCTTTGATGATTTAATCAACAATATCGGTGAAATTATTAAGAATAAGTTTAATTAAGAGTGGTGCTCTGGGAAAAAGAGTTCAAAACGCATTTTTGTAATGCGTCAGTATGCCAAGCAAGTCGTTGCACAATATGGAGATGGATTGAATCAGAGTGGTCTTTTGATATGCAGATAATTTAACATCGGCCGACTAGGGCAGCCTGCGCGGAATTTGTAACTTGCAAGAGATTATGTAATCATGTTTCTTCAAACAACGAGAGAGAGAGAGAGAGAGAGAGAGAGAGAGAGAGAGAGAGAGAGAGAGAGAGAGAGAGAGAGAGAGTAATTAATATATAACTTAGATTTAATATTGCAAGAGTTTTTTTTTTCCTACAATTAGTCTGACAAAGGCACAGAAGAAGAAGACGAAGTGGACGAAATTGCTGCACTTGGACTGACAGATGAAATTCTCTCCGGTATGAATAAAAGAAAACATGCCGTGCCATACCAGCGAACATTTTATTCACAATATCTTGATGTAAAGATGTAAATCAATTTGATTGACTGACGATACCCATCAGAGGACTCTGTCTGTCTCTCATTCTCTCTCCTATTCTGTTTGTCTGCATGACTGTGCCCGTCTTTCTGTCTGTTACCAAGATTGACTAGGCCTACTGAACACTCTAAGATCTATCGCTTATTACCTTGTCTTTATCAATACTGTGATCAACTTTAACGGCTTTCTAGACAATATAAATGAGCCACACTCTGGCAAAAGGGGGTCCAATGCATTTCCGTGATGCATTATACCAAGTAAATGATCACCTAATCATGGATCTATAAAATCAGTTTTGACTAACAACTGGCCGTATCCTGCGTGGCTTGCGCAGGCTAACATCGGTCGATATTACTTGCAGATAACTTAAACTCCGTTTTCACAGAGTATAGCTCAAATCAGTTCGCACACATGAGAAATATGATTTTGGATTTACATTGTCCGTTATATACAAGGTAATCCGTAAGATTGCAACAGGTTGCAATCGATGGTCTTCTTTTTTAAGCAGTAAAAGCCATTGACGTCTACTTAGCTTACTGCTGTCCAAAAGTTTGCAGCGCTGATAGTATTCTATTTTATTTTCGCCTCTAGACTATCAAAGAGCATTTGACCTTTTTGACCCAGATGGTGACGGAACTATAACAACTTTAGAACTGGGCACAGTGATGCGGGTGATTGGACAAAACCCGACTGAAGCCGAATTACAGGACATGGTCAATGAAGTGGACGAGGACGGTGAGTTGAAACTTTTTCTTATGTCACTTTTATGGCATTTCTGCAGCAGCCGACTGTGAGAGAGGTTGTGGAGAAATTTTCCATTGAGCGAAAACGGTGCAAAACTGCTATAAATCTAACAGACAACTGACATTACACCGTCCTTATTTCTTCAAGATAAAACACGACTTTAATCTCAGCTAAAAGTGGTTCCTTTAAGTAGGCGGAATGATGCGGGAAAAAGGGACTGTGATTAGTTAACCCTTAAAGAGATAGAAATTTGCCCTCGGTATAGGAAGACGAAAACTTTGCAATTCCATATGAATGGAATTGCAACGTTTCGGTCTTTCTATGCTGACGGAATTTTGCCCCGATTATGTAAAATCATATCTTGAAGAATAGATCTAAGAACATATTTGATTTAAACTGTCCGCAAAAGTATTTTGAGTTGTCCTCAGTCTTCTAGGGGTCCAATTACTTATTTGTTTACTGGTGTTAACCTCTGCTTTCAACACTTTGTTAGTCATTTCACAGCGAAAGCTAACGAGTTCTTGACTTTTCTGTGCTAGGTCCCTGCAACGCCATAGCCGATTTAATGCTCCAACGTTACCAGCGCCACCAACGGGGAATCGAAACATTTCTTGTAAAGTGCAAATCAAAAGCCTTAAAAACCGAGCCCCAAGGACCTCTGTAAAACTTCAAAGATTCCTGGCCTACTAGATTCTTTTCAGCGTGAGAGCTTAGTAGTTTTATCACTTTGATTTAGGGAATGGTACTATAGAGTTTGACGAGTTCGTCAAAATGATGGTGTCTAAAACCAATTCTGCAAGCATGCACACGGAAAATGACTTGAATAGAGAAGCATTCCACGTGTTTGACCCCGAGGACAAAGGTTATATTGATGCAGAGGGTAAGGTTTTTTTTTCTAATGATATTTTTACGTAACTTCCAATAGATCACAAAGTATTTCAGTCACGATGACAACTCATACTAAAAAAATATCATTTCTTGGTTTCGCCAGTCCAAGATTGGGGTAATCAGTACCTCGTCCAAAGACAACCCCACGTGATTAGCGTTATAGCTTAAACACGAATAGCAGACAAAAGGTTCGTAATCAAAATTCAACATGAAAAACAAAAATGGATAATTTCGGTGAAAAGTTAGGTTCTAAAAGCTGTTCCTATTTTGTTTATCAAAAAACTGTTCCTATGTTGTTTAACGCACTAGTGAAAATTCTGCAAAAAAAAGGGGAGACACTTGTGTCGGATGCACAGTGTCCGACGACGTTGAGATTCTAACTCAGGGTGATTTTGGAATGTTTTCTTTGTTAGACCTGTAGTCCTAGAATTGTTCAAAACTCAAAATCCACTTACATGCAGATTTCGATGCTTCGCACAAGCCAGTCATACCTTTAAAGGATATTACGTGCTTTTAAATTATGGAGGATAATCCCATTTGTTTTAATTTCGATGCCTTTTTGGTTAGAATAGAATGTGTAGATCCAAGATCAGACTTACGTTTTGTGCAGTCTGACTTAAAAGCACCATAAGCTGTTCTCCACATCCTCATTGTTCTTTGACAAATGCAACGACTTGTATGTCAGGAACCCGGGATTAAACTACACTATTGTTTCTAAAACTGGTCATCGAAGATTTACTTGTTGAAATGATTTAAAATCGATTACCGGTATATAACAGACGGTAGGGAGAAGGAAAAGTCGGTCTCTCTTTATATCTTGAACTGGTAAATAAATAGAGTTTATTTCATCAGCTTGTGGTTAATATGGGGAAATATTTGCCGAAAATGGGAAAGGTATGCGAAAATAACGAGTGCCGTAAGGCACGAGTTGTTTTCGCGGACCTTTCCCTTTTGAGGCAAATATTTCCCCATATTAACCACAAGCTGATGAAATAAATTATATATTATATTTCCTCTGATTATTTTGTCAACGAATGCCACTTTTAAGACTTAAAAAACTTAAAAAAGTAGTTCCAGATTTTCGGCAGGAGGAAAATATTCACTGTAACGGGGAAATAATTCCCCCCAGCTTAAATTACGACATTTCTTTACCCATAACATTTCTAAAAATAGACACATGAAATATAATATATGACATTAACATTTCCACTCAATAGTAAAAACCCAATTATTGCGACTTCAAAGTTCATATCACCGTGTCGGAGAGTGTAGATTAAAGATCAGACTGCGAGTTCTGTGCAGTCTGATCTTGATCTACACTGTCCGCATAGTAAAAATCCAATTATCGCGATTTCAAAGTTCATATCACCGTGCAGGAGAGTGTAGATCAAAGATCAGACTGCACAGTCTGATCTCGATCTACACTGTCCGCAAAAGCTCCCCGAGTCGCGCTCAGCAGGGTTAATTGTAATTTTTCAGCTCTAAAACTGGTGATGTCCAATCTTGGTGAGGATTTACCAGATGACATTATACATGAGATGATCAATAAAGTAGATACGGATGGAGACGGTCGAGTTTCTTTTGAGGGTTTGTGGTCATATAACACTCCCATTTCAATAGCCTTACTATGTAGTCTGTACGTTGGCAATGTCCAATACTGGCAGATATAAATGTCAGTATCGTACCATAACTATTTTATCATATGTAATATTTACTAAACTCTAACCAGTGCAACTGGAACGAGCGAATATTGGAAGACAGTGATGTCATATTTGGTATGCTATGAAAATAAGATATTGCTGTTAATTGCCCATTTCCTTCTTTCACAATAAGCCGTCTACAGGTAGCACGTGTTACTGATGTGGTGATAGAGTCAAGAATGTTGGGCATCAACATCAAGTTCCCAGTCTTCAGTTCTCAAACTTTGTTGAATATTGACATCAGAACAGGATCTTCATTAAGACTGACCCTTGGACCATTAAAACGCCTTTCACAACCAAAGTTGTCTTTGCGACCAGTGTGGATCAAGATCGGACAGCAAAAACATGCAGTCTGATCTTTGATCTAGACTGTCCACTTTGATAAAAACCCATGGAGAATAGCAACCACGGAATTCCAATTATTTGGTTCTCATTTTTAGACTGAAAAGTCCGTTGGGTTTATTCGGCGCACCAATGGTTTAATGCTAATTTTGTCGTGTACGACAATATTAAAGCCAAAAAAAAGGGACCTTTAATGGAAAATAGCAACGACAGTAAAAACAGGTGTTCATTTCAGTTGTCAAAATAATTTTTATGAGTTGTACTGAGCTCATGTTGCAATATTCGATTTTAATTTCAGAGTTTGCACAAATGCTCGAAACACCTAGTGAAAACTCTCTAAAACGAATACAGTCCACATCAAATGGAAAAACAGAGGACCAGCCCACAAAAATAGAAGAGGAGAATTCTTGACATCCGATACATGTGATTTTTGCCTGTAATGAAATGAGAGACATTTGGATTTTTTAAAAGCCCTGTAATAAGGCTATACATTGCGAACTTAAAGTAGGAAAAGAATTGCGGGTCAAAATTCCTAAATTTAGGAAGATAGCTGAAAACTTTCATCCATGTATTCGTACGTTTTATTTTTTTTATAGATCTTTTTTGCCAATCTTTTTCAACTTGTTTAAGCTATTACCATAAGACTATTGACATTCCCGCAGTAAATAGTTCTTTTGAAAACGTAGACAAAAGACGCAATCGCTTGTGACAAGTGTCGTTTCTTTCCGCTGTTTTCCATAGAATCAAAGTGAAAAATTAACTTCTTTACTTTGCAATACTTTTCTGTAAATATCCTGTAAGAGAAAATTCTTTAAAACCAGTCAGTGTTTGTCTTGGTGATATGTGGAACAAGTTTGAAACTGGGTCTAGTCAGGTCAGCAAGTATGTCACGGACACCAATCTTAGGAAAACCTTGTGTCAACTCCAGGAGCCACATTTTCAGTCCAATAATGAGGAAAGTGGGTCAGAATGTTTTCTTGGTGATATCTCAGATGAGCTGTAAAATGGGTTATGTTGAGTCAAAAAGTAGGACACTCGGACAAGTCTCAGAGTAACCTTTTGTGCTTTCGAAAGGCCCTCTTTCAGTCCAAAACACATGAAAGCTGGTCAAAACGTGTGTATTGATGATATATATGGCAAGGTTGACAATGGGTCACGTCGAGTAAAAAAGTAGGTCAAAAGGACAAATTTTAAACAAGAGCACCGCATGCAGATGCCAACGCTCGGCTGCAAGTGCATGATTTTCGTTGAACATTCCAAGTCGAAAAAGAAGCATAAATGTGTCAAAAATATTTTGATGGTTACCTGCCCATGTTGTATGAGTTTCCCTTTTGATAGTTAACAACTTGTCCAAGTTTGAAGTAAATATCTTCAGCAAAAACAGAGATATTACAAAATGTCAACGTTTTTGCACGACGACAACGCAGACGATGACGACGCCAGGGCTACTACAATAACTCGTCGTTTTTATTTGAAAACAGCCGAGCTAAAAAATCTTGCGTGAACTCTACAGGTCACACATTCTCAGGCCAAAATTTTACAAATTTATATCATTTTACTCAGGTCAGCCCTTTAGGGCCTACGGCTCTCTTATGTTTTGAAACGATGTCCATTACAGAGGGGTAAAATATAATGAATTAAAATTTCAAACCATCAGTACTCTGATGAAAAAAATATGATCATTGATCGTAAAAATGTTAATCACTTCAATTCCTTCACAAAATAATGTTGATGAAAACAGAAAGGAAAAAAGAGAACACTCAGGTCGAGCAATTTCCCTATTAGTCACAGTATTATTCTTGTTTATCTTTACATCTGTCCTAAACTCCATGCAGCTTTGAAGCTGTTGAACAAATATAACATGGAGAAATCTGAGGATCGTAACAACAAATCCTCTTTGCCTCAATGGGCCAAATGGACAACTTCTTTAACGTCGTTATCAACATAAGATCAGTTATATCACAGCAACAAGTGCATCTATTCATGCAAACCTATACTTTCTTTCACCAGCATTTTGTTAAAAACTTACTGAAAATCACTGGCTGTTGGCACAAGTAAACATGGTCAACCAGTCTTCTGAGGTAGGATAGGAAAGAATTCCGTCACAATCACAGACCCATGAAAAAGGGTATGGCCAGGCTGGAATTCATGTGCAAATCCGCTGGATAACCCTGTAACACACAGTCCTGACTTTTTACGACTCAAAAAAGCAAGTTTCTGAAAACATTGTGGGAAAAGGAGAACACGGTGGTTACCAGCACAATTTCCTATTCCCAGAAATATTTCTACCCTTCCCGAAACAAATTTCAAATTTTGTGTTACAAATATTTTTTCGTCTGCAACTGCTTTCAATTTGGACAAGTCTAAAATTTTGTTGTCTTGTAAAGAGATAACAACTCATGAATTATACCCATGGAGTTACTGGGCTCTATCCAAATAAATAAGCCATGCTCTGTGATCCATTATACCAAACAAGTCATCACATAATTATGGATCCATAAAATCTATGTTGTTTAACAACCAACTGAATAATGAGGTAAACTGCTCCTTTGACATGCAGAAAATTGACCAATAGCAAAGTTTCAACCAAGGTCAGCTTGACCTGGCTTGATACATTTTGCAGATGCATTAAACTCCTTTTTAACAGAGCATGGTTCAAATGAAATGGACATATTCTGTGAGTAAAACAGATCAAGATTCGGCAATTTTAAGGTATGTTTGGACAGAATAACCTTGGCATTTAACGATGTACATCTAAGTTTAGACTGGATGTTCTATGTAGTCTGATATTGTTCAGTACTGTCTACACATATAATTACTGCTGATTGGTAAATATTCATACTGATTCAACAGAAAAGCTGGGGCTGTAATGACCACTTGATCTGTCATCATTTTTTGACAAATAATGAACAAAGTATAAATACTTCAGTACAATTCTTTATTGGTTATAATTCAAATTGTATATAAGCTGCACTCTGGCAAAAGGGGTTCTATGCATCTCCATGATGCACTGTACCAAGCAAGTCATCATATGATTATGGATTCATACAATCAATTTTGTCTCTTAATTGGCTGAATGATGAGGTAGAATGGTCATTTGAACTGCAGAAATGTGACCAGTAGCATAAAGCTTCGACCGAGGTCAGCCCGCATTGCCTGCCTAGGCTGACCTGGGTCAATACTTTTTGCACATACTTTAAACCCTTTTTCAAAGAGCACGGTTGGTATGCTTTATTTCATAAAATAAGTCATGAACTCCAGAAGCAAATCTTCAGCTGACTACGTGAAAAAATCCTTGCAAAGTAGGGAAAATCTACCTGTACAATTGCTTGATGAACCAATATATGTGAAACATTCTGACAAAAGTATAAGTTGCTTGCAATAATGATTTTCTTAAGTATGACGTTTTCAAAAGTGATTTACCCTTGTTTTCCTAGTTGCCTTTTTCTAATAGTAATGTTTTCTTCTATACCAAGAATGTGCACAGAATTATCCTTTCCCCAAGTTGCACTGATCTGTGACACCTATGCGTAAACAGATTATAAATTAATCAACTAACTAAGTACATTCTGGAATTATTAGCCAAAAAACACCAAAAAGTAAACAGGATAAAATGTTTATAAATTTCAGCTTTCATCTTTCTTAAAAGCAAAACTTGCTAATTTAGAATTAGTTGCCACTGACAATGGTTTCTTTTTTACGTCTCCGTCTGAGCTTTCTTTGAGCTTTTTGTTGATTTCATCCACGTCACTATCTTCTCTCTTTCTTTTCTTGTTATCAGCACCATCATCTGTGTTCTCTTTGCTTTTGTTCTCCTTCAAGTCTTTAGCTTTCTTCATCCATTCCTGTGATCAAATGTAGATGAACTTACTTGATTTATTTAATAGTTTCATATTTTATTTACAGTGTTAGATCAACCCAAACCACTCTAGACATCTGTGGCAAATTTTGACCTATCCAACACTCACTGAATGACAAAACAAAGGAGAAAATGCCTGTGTTCTGCATTTTCTCCTTTTCGCATGTCTTCTATCCACTCAAAATCAAAACCAATTATTTGAGCTATATTTCATCTGTCATCCTTAAATGTTTTCAATTTGCACAAATCTAAAATTTTGAGTTCTGGTATAGAGTTAATGACCTTGGTATAATGCTAGTGAGGCTGAGAACTTCTGGAAGTACCCTTACACTCAAATTACAAATTACACCATGTTCATGCCAACAAACAGACATGCTTAAGTGTGAACCCTAGAAAAAAAAAAATCCTTTTTCAGGGGTATACCAAGTTGTATTTGTTTAGCATTAGCTTTAACTTTTTACCAAACGACAAAATTGTAGACTTGTCGAAACTGAAAACATTTGCAGACTGCAAATTAAATGTGGCCTAGATGATGGGAAAGTGTAGAAAACATTGTGGGGAAAGGAGAAAATGCTGGTTACCAGCATTTTCTCCTTTTCCAATAATTTTTTCAAATATCGTCTCTGTTAGGGTCGTTAAAAATCAGGATAGTGTGGGAAAGGGTTAAACAGTAAACACAAACCTGTCTCTCCTCCTTAGGTAAACTTCGGAACTGTTCCGCTGAAAATTTACTAAACTCTTCCTCCTCTAAATCTGGGTTTTCCTCTTGTAGTCTTTCTTTGTTCTCTTCCAACCACAGTTCAAAGGGTGATGGTGTTCTGAAGTAATGATGGAAGATCAAGGCTTATACTTAGCCTTTACTAAACAAACCCCAGTCTATAAAACCCTGCAGAAGAAGGCTATTGAAAAAAATCTGGGAAAAGGAAAAAAAAATGGTTACTGGCATTTTCTCCTCTTCCCATCAATACTCTGTACAAATTTCATATCAGCATGTCAGCTTGCAATTGCTTTCAGTTTGGACAAATACACAAACTTTGTTGTCTGGTAAAGAGATAATAACACTTGAAAAGTCAAAATGTTATGAAATGTCATATATTCAGATTTTTAATGGACTTAGTGCCTGCTTTCAGCTGTATTTCAGTCATACCCTTACAAAGTTTCCCTTACTTATTATGTCAAACCTTTCACCAGTGCTAGGCTATGAATAATATCAAGAGAGCTAAAACAACACACGATACTGTAAATGGCTCTATTTACCATTTATCAAATCATCCTATGCTATTACAGCTCAGGGGAAGATGGCCTTTACAAATACGAAGGATGTTAAAAAATAACATAGACTTTTGTT
Organism: Hippopus hippopus; assembly: GCA_946811185.2. Classification (NCBI taxonomy): domain Eukaryota; kingdom Metazoa; phylum Mollusca; class Bivalvia; order Cardiida; family Cardiidae; genus Hippopus; species Hippopus hippopus. The sequence goes on from OX328097.1 coordinate 40,801,114, forward strand.
ACAAAATAATTGTAACTCAAAAGCAGAAATTCACCTAAAGAAGAGTAGAAAACATCGTGGGAAAAGGAGAAAATGCTGGTTACCAGTATTTTCTCCATTTCCCACAATGTTTTCAAAAATCCCTTTCCTAAGGAGCTCATTAAGATTGTTAATTGTGTGGTAAAAGGTAACATGCTGCAGGCTGTTTTAAGAAATATATATAAGCCACTTGTACAAGGGACACACATAAACAAAAGGTAAAGGGTCTGTTTTGGTATGATGCAGAAAAGAAAAATGTTTTCAAAAAATATAGACTGCATGCAGGGACACTAAATTTTACATTTGTATGAAAATAGGTAACTAGTATCAAAGTTGGTTTGGTTCATCAAAACCGACTACCTACAGAACAATAAATACAATGGTTGATATTCCATCAAACTGAGTGAGTGTCTTTTGTATACATCTACTAACTCACTTTTGATTAGCTCATTCTATTGTACCACTTACTTTTGATTGGCCGACTCCCCACTCGCAGGTTTGGTTGTTTTTTCAGCTGTCTTTTTCTTCATGAATAACTTGGGTTGTGAAACCTTAAACACGAAATATGACTTTTTCACTAAATAGCAGATAGTGATTTTAATGAAATATGCAAGGAAAGGGAATATAAGCATTTGTATATCTAATTTATTATTGCACAAGCTAATTATAGACTTATCCATACCTAAAACTTGTACAATGATGAGGCAGAGGAAACTTTTGAAAGAAAGTAAATTGCTTCAAGGTATAAGAAAAACATTATGGGCTGGTAACAACTGCTACTTTAATCACAATGTTCTGAAAGGCAGTCAGTTGCAGCTATGTAACAAGTTGTATTTCTATAGGTAAATGCCTATAAGCCTTTTGTACGTTGAACACAATAAGCTATATTTTTCAATAGAAAGCTACTTTGCAACATTGATGAAAATGCATTTTTTATTTCCTGTAATTAAATGATCACTATTCACAATTTATGCAGCTATTAACATTATATCAAAATATCGGGGGCAGCTCAATTATAAGTACAGTATTTCAAACAGTCTGCTGCCATGCTATTCTGTGCTGGGCTCTATCTTTATTTAATCCTTTAACAAACAAACCCAGGTCTTATCAACCCTGAGGAAGAATCCTTTTGAAAACACTGTAGGAAAAAGAGAAAATGCTAGTCATCAGCATTTTTTCTTTTTTCCAACAATGCTTTCTACGAGGGCTGTTCGATATGTAATGTGTATTGTACCACAGTGCGATAACGCTTTGCACGATTTCATGGATGATGATACGCTTGAATAGCTCTATTCAATACCTTTCCAACGGTATAAACACGGGCCTTCAGCTCCACATAGTTTTAAACTTATAGTCATTTCAATAGAGCTAGTCGTTGACCACTGTTGTAAAAATGGTTGGGAAACGGATTAAGTATATTAAAGAAATTAGAGCTTATATAAAAGTTCGCACAAAACTCGGTCATTCGGTAATGCAGATTTTTACTGAATTGGGGGAAGTTTATGGGTCTGATAAGGTATCTTATGAGACAGTTCGTAGGTGGAGAAAGAAATTTCTGACTGGCACAGAGTCCGTCAAAGATGCAGCAAAATCTGGCTGACCTGTGACTGTAACAGGCAAGGCAAATGTCTCAAAAGTCAGGGAAATAATTGAAAGTGATGGCAGATACACGATTCGTTACCGTCTTGCCACACCCACCATACTCTCCAGATCTATCCCCATACGACTTCTTCCTTTTTCCAAAACTTACAAAGTTCTTATCTGGTCGTCGTTACAAGTCCCGACAAGCCCTTGGCTCAGCCATCAGTCAGTGCCTCAGAGGTCTACCTAAATCAGCGTACCGTGACGCATTTCAGAAATGGATTCAGAGATTGAAATTATATATTTCAAACCGCGGAGAATACTTTGAAGGGATGTAATGTTCATTTCACTATTTGAGTCGAATGCTTTTGAGATATCGTACAATACACATTACATATCGAACAACACTTGTATTCTAAAGGAGACAAATCTCATCATTTTAGCTAAATAAAATTTGTCATCTGCAACTGCTTTAAATTTGGATGAGACTACAATTTTGTTGTGAGGTTTTGACTTAAAGCAGAATAGCTCTGACTACGTTCATCATCAAAATTAACCCTATACCAAAAGACGAATTTTAGACTATTCAAAATTGAAGGCACCTGCAGACAACAAATTAGAAATCGGTAAAATCAAACTTAAGTTTTTTGACAGTGGAGAAAACATTGTGGGAAAAGGAGAAAGTGCTGGTAACCTGCATTTCTGCTTTTCCCATTGTATTTTCAAAAGCCCTTTTCCTCAAGGTGATTAAAACTCAGGACTGTGGGGTATAGGGTTCAATAATTTTATGGACCTTGTGATTGTGAAGCAGTATCTTCACAGGATAAAGACTCATAAATCTCATAAATCTCATCTGATCTATCTCTATACATCACCTTTACTCTGTACCACACATCTTTTTAACATTTTAACCCTTTACCAAACAATCCCAGGCTTAGACAATCCCAATGAAGAAGGCTTTGAAAAACATTGTGGCAAAAGGAGAAAATACTAGTGAAGAGCATATTTCCTTCTCCTACAATGTTTTAAATTCCTTTTAAGACAAATCCCATCATTTGAGCAACATATTATTTGTCTACTGCAAATGTCTCCCTATTTGGACAAGCCTGTAAGTCTCAGTTCTGGAAAAATAAACTTTGCTTATGGCTTGAACTATTGTATTTGATTCTCACAGACTCGCCAATATCAAACCAACAGAAGTTATTACAAATCATACTCGAAAAGAAAATTAAACACAAACTTGAAGAAAAGTCATCAAATACAAACCTTCAGAACAGATTTCTGGCTTGAAGATTTTGTGTCAAGGGCTAAAGTTGGTTTCTCTTTCTTCTTGGACAGACTATCAAACACCTGAGTTCCTTTTGAAAAACCTTCAGTAGGATGGGGTGTGCCACTGCTTACCTTTAACATAAGCAAAGTTAATTATTATTTTATCATTTCTAATTATATAATGCTATGTAACAGACAGATTTTCAAACTTCTGTCAAAGTCTGCAATTTTTAAAATCTTAACTCTTTACCAAACAATCCTGAGTTTAAACGACCCCATAGAATAGAGTGTTTGAAAAAACTGTGGGAAAAGGAGAAAATGCTTGTAACCTGCATTTTCTACTTTACCCACAATGTTCTCTACCCTTTCAAAGACAAATATCACCATTTAAGTCACATTTGTCATCTGCAAATGCCTTCAATTTGGACAAGCGTAAAATTTTGTTGTTTGGTAAAGGGTTAAATTGCTAAAGAGATTAAATAAAAGTTTCTAGCCAATGTTATAAACCTAAAAATAGTGATTTCAAACTTTTTTTCTTGAAGGAAAAATATCTCACAGACTCAAGACATTGTTGATCTGGTCTTGATCTACAACATTGCCACATGATACACATCCAGTTGGGCTCAGAAGCTCATGGGTTAACGACGTATATGACAGATGTTCGCGCGCATCCTACTGCGCATGTATTTTTGTCATGGATATTGAATCAAAAGTGCACCTATGTATTTTCTGCACATAATGGTAATACTATTGGTGCACAGAAACAAGTAGCACTTTCTTCGGGTAGTATTGCTGAAGAGAAAAAAAAAACGGATCTTTGAACTGTCACCGTGAAATAATTAAAATGCTGCCGACACGGCGTTACATACCAAACAAGGAAACAAAGGCAGGAAATTTAAAGCTGTGGAAGTATAGCTGTTTCCACTTTAAAAATTATTGTTGGAAACGGAGAAATCGCTCCTACTGTGCAATTTTTCCTTTTCCCACTATGTCTGCAGAGCTTTTCTCCTATTTTTTGCCTTGAAAAAAATAACTTACACAGTGACCTTCAACCTTGTTTCCTGACGAAATAAGCACGGATAGGTGCCATTTTTATTTTTTCTTATTGTTTAGAATTATAAACACTATAAGTGTGGAAATTTTAAGAAAAATCTGTCCGTTAGAAAGTATGTATTTATTTAAGATTAACCCTTAATTTGATCAAATCATCTCCCTTTTTAACTCAATGGTCTATATATAACATGCATATTTGTACATTTACCATGCTCAAAACCAGGCTTTTATATGTTTTTTGTGCAAAACTATACGAATTTTCATTAAAATGATGTATATTTGTATATTTTCCCTGTTGTATTCCTGTTTAACTGACTATTAAAGAAAGATGCTTTAAATCCAAAATCAGCTGAACTTTGGAACTGTATATATATGTACCTTTTTCAAAGGCAAATTTCTCAGAAACGAGCACGGTGACCCACATCTTTTTTTACCGTAATCTCCTAGAGACATGATGGGCTTTGTATGTGCAAAGTTTTAAAAAAATCTGTCCGTTAGAAAAATTTGTCATAGACGTCGTTACGTGAACTTCATCTGTTGCTTACATGGTTATCGCATCATTAACTCTTTGTCAAAATGCTTCTAGGTGACAGACTTTTTCATGTAACAGAGTTTTTTCAACTTGCAAGAGACAGTACTTACATGACAAATCTACCACCATCCATGCAACAGGATTTTCCATTGAATATTGTGCAGCATACTTACATGAAGTACAAAAGGCATGACACTCATTCCAAGCCAATGGCTACTTCACCACATCGTAAAAAAAACAGTAAGAATCTTGTCTCGAGAATTTTATCAATCCTTGGAAAAAATCTTGTCAGACAAAACCCAAGGGAATTTGAATTCACATTCCATGGACTTTTACTGTTGTTCATCAATCTAGGCTCTATAGATACGGATCAACCCTTACCATACAGTCCCAAGTTTTGACGACTCTGAAGTAAAAGGCTTATGAGAACATTAAAGAAAAAGAAGAAAATGCTGGTGACTATCATTTTCTCCTTTTTCCCACAATACTGTATTTTAAACCCCAACAAAGACAGAAATCATCATTTGAGCTATGTTTAATTTGTCGTCTGCAAATGCTTTCAATTTAATATAGTACAAAATTTTGTCGTTTGGTAAAGAGTTAAACCAGAATCAAAGGATCCTACCTTAAATGGATTAGACCTCACTTTAAATGGATTAACAGTTTTATCAGCTTTTGCATCTTTAGGTTTAACTGCCAACATTGGCCCTGATGATCTTTCCTCTTCACCGTCTTCACCCAACAAAGACAGAAATCATCATTTGAGCTATGTTTAATTTGTCGTCTGCAAATGCTTTCAATTTAATATAGTACAAAATTTTGTCGTTTGGTAAAGAGTTAAACCAGAATCAAAGGATCCTACCTTAAATGGATTAGACCTCACTTTAAATGGATTAACAGTTTTATCAGCTTTTGCATCTTTAGGTTTAACTGCCAACATTGGCCCTGATGATCTTTCCTCTTCACCGTCTTCTTGCTGTTCCATCTCAGTATCTTGCATCTCTTGCTCAGTGTTGGAAGATTCAATTTCGTCCTCCTGGTAACTTTGCTGTCTTGCATAATTTGTGTATCTTACTCTATTATCTTCTTCTTCATAGCTTAATAAAAGTAATTACAAAAATGGAGTAATGAATTGTAAGTCCAAATCAGATCACCCTTTACCAAAAGACAAAATTTTCCTCAAGCTTTAAGTTTACAAAATATTGTTGCCTGAAGAAAGATATATTTTTCAAAGCATTATCACAATAATTAGACAATACTTTACTCTGAAGGAACCAATATTAAGGCTTCTGCTGACTGCTTTGAGAAAGACATACTGTTTATACTGTTTTGTAACCCTGAAAACGTGATGGGAAAAGGAAATAGTGTTGGTAACCAAGGTAATACTTGTGTATATTCAAAGCACTTGCAGGTGACATATCAAATGAGGCCCACATGTTGGCACTTTTCTTTCAAAGATAGAAAACATTTTGAGAAAAGGAGGAAATAGTGGTAACCAACATTTTCTTCTTTTCCATCAATGTTCCAAAAGGTCTTCTTTCTCTTCACCTGGGTCAGTAAAATATGAGATTGTTTGTTGAAAGGTTAAAATCAGAAGTATTTATTTCAGAAGGGTTCCTTTGACACACCTGATATAATGACCCATGGGAAGAAGCCTATAGAAAACATTACTGGAAAAGGTAACCATCATCTCCTTTTCTCCACAAAATTTTCAACTTAATCAAAACAAATTCCATCATTTGTCCCACACTAAGTCTTGTCTGCAAAACGTTTTGAATTTTGATGATTCAAGAATTTGTATAGGGATAATCTGGTGTTAACTTATATGTAGCCAGGCTTATATAATATGAATCAAGATGAGATCGCTTAAGCAGTGCCTCTGTGATAGACCTGTCCAGGAAGCGGTATGACCCTTTCACTTATCAAGGCAAACATTTGACCAAGTTTCATGAGTATCTGACTCAAAATGTGGCCTCTAGAGAGTGCACACAAGGTAAATGTTGATGACAGCAAACCAGAGGCAGCACGATCACAAAAGCTCACCTTGAGCACTTTGTGCTCAGGTGAGCTAAAAAAGGCTATAGAAAGCTCAATAAAACTGACAAAAAATCAAGACTTTGCAATTTCATGGCTGTTTTTGGTTAAAATAGTTGATCCAAGATAAAACTTGGGGGTACAAACCATAAATGATCTACTCTTACCTAGTTTTATGTAAAAAGCCTTCTGTTCTTCGGCCCTATCCAGTTTTCCACTGCTTTATCAAAATTAAAATCAGCTAGTTTGCCACCTTCAATCTGTATTTTCATGATTTTATTCTGTTTCTGAATTTAGTTATTTCTGAGATTGGTGTGGATTCTAACTTGTATACTAAAAACATGTTCACAATCTGCTGTTTGGATGGGTATCAACATGGCAATTTTTGCCAGCCTACATAAATTTGGGAATCCATCTCTGTGGTATTCATACATGATCTTCCATAGCTCAAACATAGAGTCCCTGGGATATTCAAACAAACTAAAAACACACTGCACACAACTATCCCAGATATTTTCCAATATGGTGCTCAATTTTGGTGAGCTATTGGATTCACGTGACCGAATAAAAACAATTTAAGACAGTGCATGTGTATATTGACCAATAGGTCTATAAACAGAATGCATTACTACCAGATAGAATGATTATTGATCGGTTTACTTGGGGTGTATTTAAACCAGTATGTGATTTAAACTGCTCTCAGTCTTTCAAGACACAAGATAAGTTGTATTTTTTTTGCAGGCTGCGTTTGAAAACAAAAGCAGGTAATGGAATTATATTGCGGAATTCTGCCCACAGGTTGTCAAAAAATCTGGGGTAAAGGTGCAGCTTTGTGGGGGATTCAGGCAATCCCACATGTTGGCAGCATCTCTGCCAATCTGATTTTCACCCTTACATAAACATATCCTGATATTTGAGCAACATCTGTTGTCTGCAAATACTTCTATTGCTTTACAAATCTAAAATTCTGATATCTGGTAAATTGATGTAGTCACTCTGAGCATTCTAGGGGGTTGACAAGAGTTGCCATGGTACTTAAAAAACAATATACTTAATTATAATTACCTTTGAGGAAACAATTTTGCTTCTTCCTCTTCAGCTTTTCTGACAGCCATTTCACTGATCTTCTCTGCTAGGTTCATATACCTCATCCTACTGCTGTATTTCACGGCAAGTTGTAGTGTGTGCTGATCTGTCATCATATCACACACTTCTAAAGCACGATACTCCCTCTCTGACCTGGCCGACAGCTAACAAAGACAATAGGACTTGAATAGAAACCATAACAAAAGTATTTAAGCTCTAAATGCTAGGTGCAAATTCATTTGTCAATGTAGCATGGTATAGATCAAGATCAGACTACCTTTCCTGGATAACATAAAATAAGTTTAGATGGCAAAGAATGTGCGGTCTGATCTTGCATCAACAACGCCAATGATCATGTGAAAGCAAACCAAGCCTTGAAATTACAAGGCTTAGGTCTTTTTACCTCACAAGAGAAGTCCGTTTCAAAGTCATCATGCCTGATTCTATACGGGATTCTATTCTCACAATATTTTCTACTCTTACTAAGATACCTTCCCAAAACTTGAGTCCTGTTTAATTTGTTCTCTGCTACATCTTTCAACTCTGACAAGTCTAAAATGTTGCTGTATGGTAAAGAGTTAACAGAGTCCCTGATAATACAAAGATACTTACTGCAAAAAGTTTCATCAATGCTTCCTGCATTGGTTTCTTGGCCTCTGACTTCAGGGTTTCATCCACTTCATAGCCCTGTTTGTTCCAAACATCAAAATGTCCGGACATCAGATGTGTTCTCCACAGTAACTCCTGTAAATAGCAACCCAATTTAAAGAGGACATATCTGTGGTCTCAACTTTTTGGGGCATCAATAAATGAATGTATATTTTCAGTCTGGCAATAGATCTAGATTATCTTTCATTTCAAGGCATTTCTGTTCAGAATATCTAAAGAAATATTGGTCCAAGAAGAAAGGATCCAAGATCAGAATGCACATGTTGCCTTTAAGACCAAATAGGGTTCAAGGAGATGTTATCAAAGAATCTAAAAGAGTAACTATTGAAATCTGCAAAGGCATAGCTCAAAAAACCAACTAGCCACATATTATGTCTCAAAGCTAGAGTTAGAGCTGGTTAAAACATGCAGCATTTCAAAGAAATACTTTTACCTAAACTCATATCTACATCAAAATATTTTGACATTGTGTACCTATTGAACCTGTGTACACAACATAAGCTGTATAGAACAGGGAGATAGGACTTAGATTGAAACAATGTAATCTACTTTTTTAATTGAGGTCTGTACTGGGAAATACCAAAAAACAATTCATTTACCTCATACTGAGTTTTTTCTGTAGTAGATTCACATAGTGGTATCTGAAATGGTAAGACTGTGACAGCAGGTCTAGGTAGTGTGGGAGGGTACCTGGAGCCTTTACATGGAATACATCTGAAAAATCCAAGCTTCCCATTGATCTCGATATATACACAGTTCAATCAAAATCAATGCTCGGAGAATCATTGCACCGAAACAATACTGTCCATCACACAGATCGAAACTTAGCATCTCCTATTGGATAGCTTTTGGAGACATACTAATAACAGAAACCACTTTTTTTTTCATCATTTATCACAATGCTTTTACTATTCATTCATCAAAAAAAGATGAAGTTCCTCTACACTGCTGTTATCTAGGGCAACATGCATTGTGGATACTAAATAATTCCGAAATGAGTATGATATATAAACAGTATACAAATGGTATCTGTCATTTGTTCCGAGCAAATCCTAACAATTTTTTCAGGGACCATCTTTGGTAGATCTAAGGACAATAAAATCTCTAACAGGAGGCTAGAAATCACACACATTTATGTTTGTTGTAAAAGATTACCTAATCTGTTGAGGATTTTCATGCACACCGACAATCCAGTTATGATCTGACTTTCCTTTCACCTAAAAAAAAATAATACAAAAGAGGGCCATGATGGCCCTGAAGTCACTCACTTAAGCCTTTTGACCAAACATGACCTGTAGAGTGTACACAAGTTTTTTCCAGAACTTGACTCAGTAACCTACTTTTCAGCCCAATATAGCCATTTTCCAATTTGTTGTAGCTATCATCAAAACAAACATTCTGACCAACTTTCAAGAGTATTGGAAGGAAAATGTGGCCCCTAGACTGTATACAGTTTTGACCCTTCGTTACCCATTTTCAATCTCATCAGTTATCATAAAGACATACATTCTGACAAACTTTCATAACTAGTGAACAGAAAATGTGGCCTCTATAGTGTTCACAAGGTTTTTCGAAGTTTTAACCTGGCGACCTGGTTTTCAACCCTACATGACCCATTTTCAAATTTTTTCGAGATATCATCAAGACATACATTCTGACCAAGTTTTATGCATTGTAAGTATAAGACTGAAAATGTGGCCTCTACAGCGTACACAAGGTTTTCCTAAGATATGATCCAGTGACCTGGTTTTTGATCTGGTGTGACCCATTTTCGAACTTCTCCCAGATATGATCAAGACAAACATGCTGACAACATTTCATGAGTATCAGACAGAAAATGTGGCCTCTGGAGAATACACAAGGTAAAAGTTGAGGACGGAGGACGGACACAGCACAATCACAAAAGCTCAACTTGAGCAATTCATGGTAACGTAAGCTAAACATTAAAAAAAAAAGGGCAATGATGACCCTAAAGTAGCTCACCTGAGCCTTTTGACTAAGCATGACCCATTTCCAGCCTCATCTGAGATATTATGACAAACCTTATAAGAAACTGTCATAAGTACTGGACTGAAAATGTGGCCTCTAGAGTGTACACAAGCTTTTTCTAGAATTTGTATCTGTAACCTACTTTTTAGCCCAATATAGCTGATTTTCCAACTTGTTGTAGATATTATCAAACAAACATTCCGACCACCTTTCATGAGTATTGGACAGAAAATGTGGCCTCTAGAGTGTCCACAAGGTTTTCTAAGATTTGATGTGACCTAGTTTTTGACCCCACATGACCCATTTTCAATCTCATATGAGTTATCATCAAGACATACATTCTGACCAACTTACTTCAGTATTGAACAGAAAATGAAGCCTCTAGAATGTACACAGGGTTGTTCTAACATTTGACCTGGGTACCTAGTTTTTTGCCCTGGCATGACCCAATTTAAACTTATCCAAAATATCATCAAGATAAAGATTCTGTCTAATTTTAATAAATATAAGACCAAAAATGTTGCCTCTAAAGAGTACATAAGGTATTTCAGAGATCTGACCTGGCAACCTAGTTTTTGTCTTGATGTGACCCATTTTCATACTTCTCTGAGGTCTCATCAAGACAAACATTTCTGACAAAGTTTCATGAGAATTGGACTGAAAATGTGGCCTCTAGGGCAGGGGTGTGGAAACCTTATGTCTGACAAATGACTTTCATGAAAAAGAAAGGAAGAGAAAAGTTGTCAAGGGTTATTTTCTGAAGATGAGGAAAGCATACATTTTGCCTGGTATTTGCAACTTGAATCCAGGTTCTAGCAGCTTGTCGATTTAACATGCGCATTATTCCACCAGAGTCCATGTAGAAAGGTGTTCCTTCTGCAGAGAAACTGAAAAAGATAACTTTTTTATTCCTGTAGCAAACCAATTTCAAAGACATTGTAGCAAAAGAGTTTTAGCGTGTAAAAAGGAATTTCTCATTACTTTCCCATATATATAGGAATTAGCCCTTTACCACACAGCAAAATTTTAGACACATCCACATTTTAGGAATTTACAGACAACAGTTGAACTGTTTTTTTTTTTTTTTTTTAAATGATAGTATTTGTCCTTGCATTGGTAGAAGAAAATTGTGGGAAAAGGAGAAAATACTAGTTTCCAGCATTTTCTCCCTTTTCCACAATGTTTTCAAAAGCTTTCCTGTTTAGGGTCATTAAAAACTTGGGACTGTGTGGTAAAGTTTAAACCTTAAATTCATGGTAATTCAAACTTTGTGATGTTTGCATCTATGTGAAATCACTTCACATGTAATAATTGAAGCACATTCCAAAAGTACATATCCAGTATACTGAAATATCATTGTTTAAAGCATAACGCTAGTCTCAAATTTATTTCAGTATCATTGGCAGCAAGTCTGTCTATCTATAAGTCACAAGTGCTTCCTGCAACATTTCTTCCCACTTGCCGCAAATCTGGAAAAGTTTTGAGGGGAAAGAGAGGTATGTTCCTGTCACAACTAGAACTGTAGCAAAGCAGACAAATACCCCACCAGCACCTTGTCATTGAAGCAGTACAATCAATAAACTGAAATGATTTTCAAAACAAAGGTCACCTGTGACCTTGACCTTTCACCCATGTGACACAAAAACAATAGGGCACCTCCTTGGATCATGGGCAACATTTGCAAAAAGTTTCATAGTCCTAGGTCAAACAGTTGAGTTAGAGCAAGAAAAGGATTATCCAACTAAGTTCACCAGTGACCTTGACCTTTGACCCAGGTGACTCAAAAACAATAGGGCACCTCCTTGGGTCATAAGCAACACTCGTACAAAATTTCAGGGTCCTAGGTCAAGTGTCTTTTGAGTTACAGCATGGAAATGAAAAAGTCCACAGACGGTTGGATTCACAGACAGACACACATGGAGAAACCAGTACACCCCCATCTATACTTCTTGCGTGCGGGGTATGGTAACCTTATTAGTCCCTGAAAAGAGCTTTGGCAATTTGAACAAACACTGAATCACAAGCCTTATCTGTAATCCCTAAGCTTCTCAAGTTCCCAATACTAAGATTTCTATAACTCCAGTTTATTCATAGAGCGTAAAATTAACAAACTGGGCACTATTAGTTCAACATTCAGTCAGCAAAAAGTGGATAATTTTGCATCCTTCCTTGACTGGGCTTGGTTAATTTTACCCCAAATAGCAGTGATGTTGGATTATCAGTATGCACATTTTTTTTAGTTTGATATTGATCAATAGTGTCTTCAACAGCCACTATAGTTTTGACTTGATGCTATAAGGGTAACTGTGTGAAATAGAATAGTATCACAACGCACTATCAACCCTTTTCCAAATGACAAATTTTAAACTCCTCCAAACTGAAAGCATTTTGCGGATGACAGTAGAAAAAAATTGTGGGAAAGGGAGGAAATGCTGTCTCCCAATATTTTCAAAAACCTTTGTCCTTTAGCTCAGGTTTATGTGGTAAAGAGTTAATCTTTTATGAAATTCTTACCCAATCCATGATAAGAAGGACTTGCTTGACAATGGTAATGGCTCTTCCTTCACTTCATTTTTCCAATCTCTGACATCCATTACACTGATCCCCAAACACTGCTCCCCTGGGATGCCTACAACAATTGACATAATCATCAGTACAAATCCAAGAGTGTCTCTATGAAATTCATTTCTTCCTGTATCCATTCTAGGATTCTGTGCAATCAAATGCCTCTGATATTCAGCATTACAAACTATACTGGTTCTTAGATGCTGAGTAAATGAAGAGGTCAAGTAGACCCAACATACTGTTTTCAAAAAGCTGTTTTGACAACAAAAATTTAAAACATTACAGATGGTATGAATGAACAATCTGCCTGCATTTTTTGTGGAGTCTTCTCTTACTCAAAACTGTAAGTAAAACTAAGGATTGTGTTTTAAAGGGACATTTAGGTCCACACATTAACATGACAAAAAGATACATCTTTCAATGAAAAGGTTCAAAACATACCCATGCCCCTGTGATAGACAACCAATAACTGACTTGTATGTCCAGCCATACAAACAACAGGACCAGGTAAACTAAACATCTCTTTCTGTATACCAGTGATAGAGAAGAGGTGCACATTTCTTGTGTCTGTGGCAACAGCAACCCATCCTTCACCCATTGCTATGCACTCTATATCCTCCTCCTCAGGCATGCTTGTACTCCATTCCTTACTGTTGTCCCATGATGAAAAATGCATGCATGTCAATTTACTGCAATAAAGAAATGCAACATAAGTGCCTAGTGTTTGTGACATCTTCGTAACCTTATACCAAACAATCTGAGAAAGAAGGCCTTTAAGTCTTTACCACACAATACCGAGTTTTAATGACCCTGAGGAAGAAACCTTTTGAAAACATTGTAGGAAAAGGAGAAAATGCTGGTAACCAGCATTTTCTCCTTTTCCCACAATGTTTTCTACTCTTCTCACAACTTGTTTTAACTTTTCAGCCACATTTATTTTGTCGTCTGCAAATGCTTTCAATTTGATATAGCCTAAAATTTTGTCATTTGGTAAAGAGTTCAAACAAATTGGGAAAAGCAAAAGCTGGCCTTAACCAGCATGTTCTCCTTTTCCAACATTGTTTTCTGTCCTTTCAAAGACATATCTCATCACTTGATCTTCATTCGAATTTGTACTCTGCAACAGCTTCATACATGGACAACTCTAAACTTATGTGAACAGGTACAGGGTTAAAATGACTCCCAAGTACATGTTTCTGGCAAACTTTAAAACTGGCCTATTACCCACGATTTTGAGAGATAATACAGGTTGACTCACATGATGAATATCTTGTAGTCTTGGTATTTGTTCCAATTTGAGTAACAATGTACCCACTGTAGAATTACAATTTTAAAATGCATATTTACCCATACCATGGGTGAAAATTAGAAAAACTGAAAATACTGAACTTTTTGCTGGGGTTCAGGGGCCCCTAGGGCATCCTGTGGGTCCAGAGCAACACCCTGGCTGGGTGTGCAGGGGCCAGTGGCCCCTGAAAGCTCAAGAAACATTGCTTTTTTATTCATGTTAAAACCCTTTTCCTGACACCCTCATTTCAAAACACTTCAAATATTTTCACTCTCAATTTTCATTTTCAGTTAACATAAAACTTAAGGTTTTTGTTTATAAACTTGCGCCATACCAGGGCAGGCCAACAGGAACTGCTACTTTCAAGGGCATGGTTCTTTTAAAAATTACCCTTTGAACTTACATTCATTTATACATAACAATCTTCTATTTCTAAAGGCATACAGGCTTAAAGCTTTCTTTCCATTAAATCTGTAGTTGATTGTTTTCGTGCATACTTCACAAAATGCAACTCCAGTTACATTGGGCTTTATTAACCAGTGGCCGTATCTTTACCTGCGTTAATCACCTTGGTTTCGCCATTCCCACCTCCATTTATTTTTCCTGATCCTTTTTGATTTCTTTTGAATTAAAAGACTTTCCCTCCTCAAATTGCTCTTTTACCATATTGTTATATGCTTAGTTTCTGCATAATGCTTTTCTTTCAAATGGTTTTTTTGCATGTCATACACAAGTTATACTTTTTGAAAAGGTAGTCTAATGCATCTACAAAAAGTATTGACCCATGTCAGCCTGTGCAGGCTGACCTGGGTAAAACCTTTTCTGCTATTGGTAAATTTTCGGCATGTTAGAAGACCATTTAACCTCATGAACCAGCCAATTGTTTGACAAAATGGATCCATAATATGCAATGAGTTGCTTGGTGTTATAGTATAGGGTGTTACAAACATGCATATGAAGATTTCCAGAGCACTGTTCATACCAGTACATGGTTGCGGGAATCCTATGTCTGACTTGTCCGACTCAGGAAAATTTGGCATCGGACAAGTGACTTTTTTCAATCTAGTTGTCCACGGACAAGTAGAAAATAGGAGAAAATTTTGAAACAAATATCTGTTGTAAACATTACACAGTGAAATACAAATGTTCACCCTCTTTACAAAATGACATTTCAAATGATAAACAGCCACTTGAGATGATCCCTAAATTCTGGAAACCCAAAATACACATTTGGTGTACCTCCGTATTCACCACATACGACATGGTCAGTATAAAATGCGGCTGTTTTCGCATATCAACTTTTTTGCTTCGGAAAATGTCTGAATACTTTCAAGATCACCATTATGGATTAAAATATTCCTGTATTTATCATTTTAGCACAGATTCAAAGATCTGTTTTGACAATGTCGCACATATGAATATTATGGCCTTTAATCTGATGGTCCAGCTTTGGTGCGAATGGGCTGTGGTTTAGGCATTAACTCCTCTGCCGGAAACCGTCTCAAACCGAAACAATTTGTGATTCAGCAATCAATTGATGTGTAAAATTGGAGAAAACTGATTTTTCTTCTGAAATTAAATCTTCAAAGCAATGGAATGTGAGAAGTCTGAGACCTCCGGAAGCATTCGGCAGCTCCAAACGTAAATATAAAATGTACCTCGACAAGGATTATGACAAACAAGACATAGTCTTTTTAAAGAGGTGTGGTTGAATGCAATTTAAAGCTGTTTTGTTTTGGACAAGTAAGCCTCATTGGCATACAAGTAGACTTTTTTTTAATTTACTTGTCTGTGCAGTAGTTCTGAAATAAGCTGCCCGAGTTGTCCGAGTCGTCCATTCATCAACCCAGACAAGCAGATTTTAAAGGCTGAGTTGTCCGTGGACAAGTGAAAAATTTCGAGGGAACAAGCACTTAATTTTTTCCGAAAGCGAAAGTTGGAAATGAAAATAAAAATAAATATCGGAAATTCCCTGAATGGTACTCGTATTAAACTACTATCTCCGATGTAAATTGATTTTGTGTAGTATAAGCGTCTATAAATAGCAACGGCCAATCACACGTTAGTATTTTAGTCTGTTTCGCCTAGACGTTTGCATTGAAGCCTCTTCGCGTCCAGAAATTAAAATTCAAACACCTGGTCGATACAGACTAATGGCAACGCAGAGAACCCTTGATGGCTTTTTCTCCCAAGATAAATCCTCCTCCCCTCCTCGTATTGTTAATCATGATAAAAACTTTCAGGTTGAGAAGAAAAGAAAAAGTAAGGCAGAGTACGACAAGGCGTATGACGCCAAGAGAAAAAGGGGGTTTATCGATTCTTGGCCGATTGATTTCCCATGGCTTGAAAAAGCAGACGATCTGTGTGTTTGTAAACTATGTAAGCAAATACACAAAACTTATGGTGATTATTTGTTTATTTACTGTTATATTGGTATTGTATGCATCTGATCCTTTTATATTTAACTTCAAAGTACGGACAAGTGGGTTTTTGATATAGACAAGTCAATTTGTGATCATCACTTGTCCATGGACAAGCAGACTTTCAAAATATTTCAGAACCACTGCTGTGGACAAGTTGAAATTTCTAGAATTTCCATACCCCTGCGCTATATTGTTATCTGAAAATCAACTATGTTTGATCAAGTTTAGATGAAGTTTTTGTTTAGTTCAATAAATTCAGCTAAAATGCTGCTTACCTTGCATTCTCTGAATCACTCTCTGATGCCAGTATCACAGCTTCTGTTGACAAATCAGCCATAGTATAGTTAAAGTTATTTGTCACATGCATGGCATGATGCACTGATGTATCATGAAACTCAATATCTATAGAATTCTCCTCATCTGTATTGTATTGTTTGACAATCCCCACTGCATTCCATACCTAAAAATAATAATTACAATATTAAACAGCTGCTCTCTGGGACTTTTTATTAATGTTTCTTTTTTTAAAAAAGACATTTTCTTCTAAATATTTTATTGGCTAACTTATCCTATGATCTCCTAAATAGAAATTGCCAAGCCTAGTGGCCCAGTCTTTTACTCTTTACCAAATGACAAAATTTTAAACTTCTCCAGATTAAAAGCATTTGCAGACCACAAATTAAAGGTGACCCAAAAGAAGATATTTGTCCTTGATTGGGTAGAAAACATTGTGGGAAAGAAGAAAATGCCGGTTACCTGCATTTTCCTCTTTTCCGACAGTGTTTTCAAAAGCCTTTTATTTAGGGTCGTTAACACTCAGGATTGTGTGCTAAAGAGTACTTAGTAACCATTGGGTCATGAGTTCAAATCCCAGCTTAGTTTTTTATTTTTTTGGAGGATTAATGATGGTCATTCAAAAAAGATTCACTCCTCTCTCATTGCTGGACATTATTTCTGCATATACAGTGGGAAAGCAGGAAATGGCTAGGAGTAGTGTGCTTCTAGCTCCAGGCACCCATGGATCATACATTGGCTAAAGTGATATGAAGGCAAGAATGTTGAAAAGGGACAATAATTACCAACTAACACACTGAAACAAATTTGAACAAACAGATTTGAAGATTTTGAAAACATCACTGGGCAATATGTATAATCAATGGATATAATTTTTGACACACATAGTTTTAATACATGTACAACTGTGACAACATGCGGCAAAAAAAGGAAATACTCATGAGCAATTTCTTCTTTTACTGCAATGTTATCAATGTTTACCTTTTACCATGCCCTGGCCCAAGCCCAAGGAGCACTCATGAAATTGGAATATCTGTTTTGACTCCCTGCCAGAGAATTCAACAAACCATAAATCTACAATGACAGAGAATTCAACATACCATAAATCTACTTGAAAGGTGTTGAGGGGTAGATCCAGCTTGAAATGCCTTCTGTAATGGTGTGGGTTTGAAACCCTCAACAATCACTGGTCTTGGCTGTTCTGCTCTGTCTGAAGTTACACTACTTGCATCATCAGCATCTTCATTCTTCTTCATATCCAACATACTATCTGTAAGCAAAAATTGTTTAACTCTTGTAGACAACTTGGCACCTCACAGCAAACTAACTTAGGAAATATTGCAGAAACAGGATGAATTGCTCTTAAAGGGCATTTTCTCCACAAACCACATTATTGTCACAATTATGTAAATACTTGACATTTGTTTACCTTTATTATCAATCTTTAACAGAAATGTTTTTAAAATCTTCTGCTGGAATTTTTCAAGCAGTTATGAGTATAGTAAATACTTCTAAATAATGTATCTTGTGATTATAGTATGTTAAAAAAAGAATAAGCTATCAAGGTATTACCTCCATCATCATCAGAGAATATAGGTTTAGCTGGTGCAGAATTCGAGTTATCATCAACATCACTATCTGGTTTGGCTTGATCATCCGCTGCTTCCATTAATAGATCATCATCATCGTCAAAAACACCTTCTGGTACCTCATCTGCTGTTGTACTGCTCTCCTGGAAAGGTAGACATTGTGTAAAACTATCCTATTATTTAGCTCTTTGCCAAACAACAAAATTTTAAACTTGTCCAAATTGAAAGCATTTGCAGACAACAAAATTAATGTGACTCAAAAATTGATGTTTGTTTTGGGAAAGGTAGAAAACATTGTGGGAAAAGGAGAAAATGCTGGTTACCAGCATTTTCTACCTTTCCCACAATGTTTTCAAAAGGCTTCTTTCTCAGGATTCTTTGGTAAAGGGTTAAACAATTAAGCATCAATGTATGATTTACAAAATCTCTTCATTTTGTAAACATTTTCTGTTGCAAGAACTCCATATAAAGTATGAAATTTAATTTAATCTCTTTGAACTGCATCTACTATACAGGAAGTCCATTTTACAGCTACCGCACCATCATAAAATCAACATTTTATTTTTACTTAAATCCATCAACTTGAAGAAATCTTAATGAATTTCACAAAATTAGCATTGAGTTGTTGACATAAGCTGTGAATTCCAATAAACCCATCCTCCTTAATAAATTCTTTGTTAATTCCTTTTATCATTCATGCACAATGTTTTGTCCAGGATCTGCATGTTTGTTTGTTTGTATTGGAGTTTCAACAGCTTAGGTCATATCACTGTGGTCAGAGCACCTATGTGTGTAGTTCCTGGTTTTCTCACACCAGTACTGACAAAACTGTCCTCCAGAGAGGTGAGAGGGGAAAAATCGCTGTAAAGAAAGTTTGCTTCAACCAGGTATCAATCTCACAACCAACAGGTTACAAGTCAGATGCACTAACCACTGAGCTACCCAGCCAGGTTTATGGAACCACTGAGTTACCCAGCCAGGCTTAGGGATCTGTAACCAAATCTGGAAGCATTTGGCCATCAGACCAGCATTGACCATAAAACATGACAAAGGAATAAGAATAAATAGGTAAATAAAGGCCCTGTATTTTCTATTTACTACTGTCATAGTAATTTCTATATTTTCACCGATCTAAATCATTTTTCTCTCTAACTCTTTACCAAAAGGCAAAGTTTTAGACTAGTCCATATTTAAGATATTTACAAATGAAAAATTCTATGTGACTCGAGTGATAGTATATTTTTTTAAAGAATAGACAATATTGTAGAAATAGGAGAAAATGCTGTCTGCCAGCATTGTCTCCTGTTCCCACAGTGTTTTCTTCTTAAGGGTCATAAAAACAGGATATCTTGGTAAAGGTTAAATCTGTAATCCCTCACTGTTTACAAACTTTAGTCCATGTGACTGATGTTAACATTGAAGAAAAGGTGACAAATGAAGATATAGCTTATTTTGTAAAATACCTAAAGTTTTCACTTTTATAATGTGGTGAAACACCAAAATACTTATCCCTTTACAACACCATTTTGAGTTTTAATGATTCTAAGAAGAAGCCTTTTGAAAACATTATGAGAAAAGGAGAAAATGCTTCTCCCTTTTCCACAAGGTTTCTACACTTTCACAGGAAATTACCATCATTTCAGCTACATTTGAGCCATGCTCTTTGAAAAGGGGGCTTCATGCATCTGTGAAAAGCATCGACCCAGGTCAGCCTGCGCAGGCTGACCTTGGCCGAAACTTTTCGCCACTCGTCAATTTTTTGTATGTCCAAGGACCAGTCTGCCTCATGATAAAGTCGTTTGTTACAAAAAGTGGATATTATGGATCCATAGGTATGTAATGGCTTGCTTTGTACTTTGGATCATGGAGATGCATTAAGTCCCCTGTTGCCAGAGCATGGCTCATTTGTCATCTGCATATGCTTTGAATTTGGACAAGTCTCTAATTTCATTATTTGGTGAAGGGTTAAGAGGCAATTGAAAGACCTTTGCCCAAGAAGAGAAGCCGCTGAATTAGTCTGTTTCTGATAGTTGCAGGTATGACATGTAAATACCACAAGTGAAAAAAAAAAAAAAAAACAATAGCAGTAAAGTTATAACCCAGGTCAGCCTGCTTAGTCACATACCACTGTTGAAGCAGTTGCAGAGATGTCAGCAATCAATCCCAACTGTCCCTGAAAATATACACATATATTGTTCGTTTAATTCCCAAACAAACTAGAGCTGTCACTGAATGTGACTTAATACCCCCGCCAGCGCTTTGACAGAAACAGGCAATTTAACAAAAAAATTTCTAAGTTCAAGGGGAGATTACCCTAGAATCATAGGGAGTAGATGATTGAAAACTGCGTCTTGCACAACTTCAGTATACGATCAATGTATCAACAAACTTTCAATACAATAGCAGCAAAACTGTAGGAGTTCGCGACACAAAATTACTAGTATTTTGTACACAGACGGACACACGGACGGAGAGACAGGCTGATTCCAGTATACCCCCGAAAACATTCGTTTTGCGGGGGTATAATAATTGTATGTTTTAATGATCAAGGGGAAGACAGATTTCAAAAACATCATTTAAAAAGGAGAAAATGCCTGAAACAAGTATCTTTTCATTTTCCTATTTCTTTAACCCTTCAGAAAAAAAAAAAAAAAAAAGTCCTACAATTTCAGACAATTAGTTTCAAGGCTGCAAATGCTTTCAATACAGACATGACTATTTATCACCTGCTAAAGATTAAAGACTTGAGAAATAAAACATCTGTGTCCAACTTCAACAAAATTTACGAGAATTTAAATACAATATTATCCGACTGGAGAAAAGTTGAAAATAACTCAAATACCCCTTCGTTTTATCAACAATGCCCTTCAAACTGTTGTCTGCTTTAACATGAAAATTTCAAAAACGTAATATATAATTTGGTGCTGTTCAAGGAATGAAAATCTTTCAAGCACTCTGTAAACATCCAACTGGTTTTATCAACAAGAGGGCCATGATGGCCCTGGATCGCTCACCTGAGTCAATAGGCGAAATTTCACTCCACGTGCATAATTCAATTTCTGACCAATAGATAGGTCAATTGAGCTTAAAATGTGGCCTCTAGAGGGTCCACATGGAATTTCCGTAAGTTGGCATAGTGACCTACTTTATCACCATAGGTGACCCAATATAGAACTCATCACAAATTGATCAAGACAAACATTCTGAACAGTTTTAAAGTTAATTGAGCAATACATGTGGCCTCTAGAGTGCCCATAAGGTATTTCTTTAATATGGCCTAGTGACCTAGATTATGACCCCAGGTGACCCAATTTCATACTCATCCCATATTTCATCAAGATAAACATTCTGACCAATTTTCAAGCCAATTGAGCGAAAAATGTGGCCTCTGCAGTGCCCTAAAGGTATTTCTTTAATTTGACCTAGTAACCTAGTTTATGACCCCAGGTGACCCAATTTTTAACCAATCCTAGATTTCCTCAAGAGAAACATTTTACCCAATTCTAAAATCAATTGAACAATAAATGTGGCCTCTAGAAAGCCCTAGTTATATTTCTTTAATTTGACCTAGTGACCTCGTTTATGACCCCAGTTGACCCAAATTCAGACTCATGTGAGATTTTATCAAGACAAACATTCTGACCAATTTTCAAGTTAGTTGATCAAGAAATGTGGCCTCTGTAGTGCCCTAAAGGTATTTCTGACATAGTGACCTAGTTTTTACCCCAGGTGACCCAATTTTGAACTATTCCTAGATTTCCTCAAGAGAAACATTTTACCCAATTCTCAAATCAATTGAACAATAAATGTGGCCTCTAGAAAGCCCTAGAGTTATATTTCTTTAATGTGACCTAGTGACCTAGTTTATGACCCCAGTTGACCCAAATTCAGACTCATGTGAGATTTTATAAAGACAAACATTCTGACCAATTTTCAAGTCAGTTGAGCAAAAAACGTAGCTTCTAGATGCCCACAACGTATTTCTTTAATTTAACATAGTGACCTAGTTTATGACCCCAGGTGACCCAATTTTGAACTCACTGAACATGTGCTCCAGTGGGCTAACAAACTTAGAACAGGTTCACTACATACCAAATATCAAAGCTCTCCGCCTTCCAGATTCAGCAAAGAAGAATTTTAAAGTTTTCATTCTTTGTTCCTATGTTTGAACTTGTGACCCCTGGGGCGGGCTAGTTTTAACCCCCAGGGCATGAACAAACTTGGTAGAGGTTCACTAGGAGATGCTACATACCAAAAATCAAAGTTCTACGCCTTCCAGTTTCAGAGAAGAAAATTTTTTAAAGTTTTCATTCTTTGTTCCTATGTTTCAAACTTGTGACCCCCCCAGGTTGGGGCCAGTTTTAACCCCAGGGGCATCATATGAACAAACTTGGTAGAGGTCCACTAGGAGATGCTACATACTAAAAATCAAAGCTCTATACCTTCTAGTTTCAGAGAAGAAGAATTTTAAAGTTTTCCTTTTTTGTTCCCATGTTCAAAATTGTGACCTCCGGGGCGGAGCCAGTTTTGACCCCAGGGGCATCATATGAACAAACTTGGTAGAGGTCCACTAGGAAATGCTACATACCAAATATCAAAGCTCTACACCTAACAGTTTCAGAAAAGAAGATTTTTAAAGTTTTCATTCTTTGTTCCTATGTTTCAAACTTGTGACCCCTGGGCAGGGCCAGTTTTGACCCCAGGGGCATCATATGAACAAACTTGGTAAAGGTCTACTAGGAGATGCTACATACCAAATATCAAAGCTCTACACCTTACAGTTTCAGAGAAGAAGAATTTTAAAGTTTTCATTCTTTGTTCCTATGTTCAAACTTGTGACTCCCGGGACGGGGCCAGTTTTGACTCCAGGGGCATCATATGAACAAACTTGGTAAAGGTCCACTAGGAGATGCTACATACCAAATATCAAAGCTCTACACCTTCTAGTTTCAGAGAAGAAGATTTTTAAAGTTTCCCTTCTTTGTTCCTATGTTCAAACTTGTGACCCCCGGGGCGGGGCCAGTTTTGACTCCAGGGGCATCATATGAACAAATTTGGTAGAGGTCCACTAGGAGATGCTACATACCAAATATCAAAGCTTTACGCCTTCTAGTTTCAGAGAAGAAGATTTTCGAAGATTTTGCTACTTTTTTCCCTTTGGTTGCCATGGCAACCAGAGTTATGGGTGGAATTCAATCTCTTGAACAACTTTGGTAGAGCTTCACCCAAGAAACATCCCTACCAAGTTTCATCAAGATTGGCCCAGTGGTTTAGGAGGAGATGTTTAAAGAAATTGTGGACAACGGACGACGCACGATGGACGACGGACATTGGGCGATCACAAAAGCTCACCTTGAGCACTTCGTGCTCAGGTGAGCTAAAAATCATATACCTTTCAAGAACACATGATATCAAAGGTTGCATGATTACGCAAATTTTTTCTGTAAAATTCTATCCTAACATTATTGTATGACAAAACATTTGCCTGTTTAACTAAAGATGTCCCATAACAAACTGAAATTGTACAATCTTTCTTATGGTGAAATTCTTACATATGCACAATGTGTTTTATGGTATTCCCATAATATAAGCAACCAACTGATAATCATACAAGAAAAGTGAGCATATGATCAATGATAAAACTCCTAGGTCTGTAGGTCAGTTCTAGACCTGCATTGTCCACAAACACAACTATAGTTGTGATTCTCTCTGTGAGGCATGATTAGACTTACCTGGTTATCACAAAATACCACTTCCATGTTATTCTTAGGATTCCATGCTAAAGATGTTATTGAATAGCCTTGTTCATTTCTATGCCTGTTGAAAGAATAGTGCAACAATTAACTCTTACAGCACCAAACCCAGCTGTAGTTTCTTTAGCCAACAATGTAGATTAAGATAAAACAGCACAAAATATACATTTGCAGACAATGAATTAAATTTGGCTCAAATAATAGAACTAGTTTTTGGAAGAATAGAAAACATTGCAGATGAAGGAAATTGCTGGGCAGCAGTAAATTTTTCTTTTTTCCTTTTACTGTATTTCCAAAGGCTTTCTCTCTCAGGATCAATAAAACTTGGGACAGTTTGGTAAAGGTATATTAATTTATCTAAATAGAAATATGTGAAGGGTCAAAGAGATTCAACCAAGAGTCTTTCACCATTTAAATCTTGTGATATAACACACCAGAAGACAAATGCCTTTCAAACCATAGTTGGAAAAGGAAACAAGAGCACCCCATGTGGGTGCCAATGCTTGGCTGCTAGCGCTTGATTTTCGGTGAAAACATTAAGTGAAGAAAGCAGCAAAATGTATCAAAAATATTTTGATGGTTACCAACCCCCATTGTATAGGTTCCCTTTTTGATAGTAAACAACTTGTCCAATTTTGAAGAAGATATCTTCAGTGACTACAGAGATATAATAAAATGTCAGAATTTTTTGAAATTCCATGTCAAAAAAGGGGCGTTAATGCATCAAAAATATTGTGATGGTTACCTGCCCCTGTTGTATGGATTCCCCTTTTAACACCTTGTCAAGGTTTGAAGTGAATATCTTCAGTAATAACAGAGATATTACAAAATGTCAAAGCTTTTGCATGAATGACACAGGCAACACCAGGGCTATGACAATACCTCTGCGTTTTCTTCTAAAACAGCAGAGCAAAAATGCTGGTGTCCAGCATTCTCTTCATTTCTTTACAATATTCTCTTCCATTTCAAAAACAAAATTTATCTTCATAGCAACACTGAATTTGTCATCTGCAAAAGCTTTCAATTTGGTTGTGTCTAAAATGTTGTCTGTTGGTAAAAAGTTAACATAAATTATGCATATCAGTGAGATTAGTTTGTGAATTTAAATTCTGTGGCTGTCCTCCTGCTCTCAAAACAAGATTTTTGCAAATTTGCTTCATGTTTGAATACAGCCAATGAGTTCACAACTAGATTCTCTATATATACAACCAAACAGATATAATATTGAAATATCATATGGCTATGAATTCACTGTCCAGGAATTTTTGTTACACCCACAACTTTTTTTTATTTATTTTAATCAAGAATGGCACTATAAGAATTTAAAGTCATTAATTATTTAGAATTTAATATTGCCAGATAACTTCTCGTGTCGACTGAATACATAAATCGTCAGGTATGAAAATTTTAATCATATTCATATAATATTGTTGGACAAATTGGTAGCACTGAAATAGGGGTTGGTAATTTCATGTATTCAGTGATTTGGTATTATTGTTAGTATGATAACCATGCTGGATTTTCTGGAATTCTAAATGATTAATTGTTACAATAAACACAAAAATACTGAAAATTTCAATGAATAGATTACGAAAATATGCAATATAATCATTTGTTTCCATGGAGTAACATTTTGTGTTAAAGTACGAGGCGCAGTCGGAAAGTTCCTGGACTGGTCCATTTATAAGCATACTAGCGTCCCGATCATGCTAAAATTTGCTACACATATAAACGTGATCTTGCCTTTTTAGTTTGCATATGTTTGAAAACAATTCATTTGATAATTTGCCCGTAGAAGATGCTAAACAACAGCTGGGTACTTTGTTACGGAGCAATTCAAAAATTTTAGCGTGTGTGAAATTCTTGATCATAAACAAACATTGTAAGTTTCGTTAAATGCCGCCATAATGTCTTGAGTTTTTGCATGGAGTCACACCAACGTTATTTCAAAGTAATTCTGAAGAATCAGCGTGATCGGTTTATAATCTTAAATTTGAAGAGCGTTTTTTATAACAATGGAAGAATTTCTGGACGGTCAAACGTCAATGTCAAATGATTGCACGGAGCAGCGTGCAGTCATAAAGTTACGGGTCGGAGCCGGAATAACGCCGACGGACACATGGAAATTCATGAATCATAGGGAGGTTGCACAGACAGTATCCAGAACTATCGTGTTTGAGTGGTATAGACGTTTTAAAGAAGGGCATTTAGTTATAAAGGATTGTGCTAAAAGCAGGAGACCAAAAGATTCCTGTTAAGTTAAGAGGGTGGAGAGTCTTGATTTGTCAGAACGTCATTACTCATTCCAAAATCTTGCTTTAGTAATTTTTCCACAATTGCATGCCAATTCCCACGGCATTAGCTATTTCGTCCAGTGATTTTTAACGGTCTGAAAAATCAAGACTTTCCACCCTCTAAACTTAACTGGAATCTTTTTGTCTCCAGCTCTTAGCACAATCCTTTATAATTAAATGCCCTTCTTTAAAACGTCTATACCACTCAAACACAATAGTTCTGGATACTGTCTGTGCAACCTCCCTATGATTCATGAATTTCCATGTGTCTGTCGGCTTTATTCCGGATCCGACCCATAACTTTATGACTGTACGCTGCTCCGTGCGATCATTTGACATTAACGTTTAACCGTCCAGAAATTCTTCCATTGCTATAAAAAACGCTCTTCAAATTTAAGATTATAAACTGATCACGCCGATTCTTCAGAATTACTTTGAAATAACGTTGGTGTGACTCCATGCAAAAACTCAAGACATTATGGCGGCATTTAATGAAACTTATAATGTTTGTTTATGATCAAGAATTTCACACACGCTAAAATTTTTGAATTGCTCCGTAACTAAGTACCCACCTGTTGTTTAGCATATTCTACGGACAAATGATCAAATGATTTGTTTTCAAACATAGGCGAACTAAAAAGGCAAGATCACGTTTATATGTGTAGCAAATTTTAGCATGATCGGGACGCTAGTGTGCTTATAAATGGACCAGTCCGGGAACCTTCCGACTGCACCTCGTATGTTACGACCATGATCGTCGGTTTTTATGGTATTCGGGATTCAGAGAAAAACAAAAAAATAGCTCCATTGACGTTGCGTAATTGTGAGAAAGACAGAAAGGCAGTATATTTTATCTATCAGGAGCGTGTGGCTTTAGAATCTGCTCGCATTTTTTGAGCAATTTTTTGGTGTCAAAATGTTACCCCCCGGACCCCTCTTTAAAATGCCAGGGTATGCCACCTCCCGCGTATTTATTATTTAACTCTTTACCAAACAACAACAACAAAACTTTAGACTTGTCCAAATTGAAAGCATTTGCAGACGACAAAATAAATGTGAATCAAAAATTGAAATTTGTTTTGGGGAGGGTAGAAAACATTGTGGGAAAAGGAGAAAATGCTGGTTACCAGCATTTTCTCCTTTTCCCACAATGTTTTCAAAAGGCTTCTTTCTCAGGGTCGTTAAAAGTCGGGATTGTGTGGTAAAGGGTTAAAGCGATTTACGACAATGAATTTTGCGACAATGACATTAGTTCCTTCAAAGTCGCTTTCCAGTACAGCGTTTATTTTTGACAAGCATGGAGTCGATATGACGACAGTACCGAGAAAAGGTGAGTAATTTTGTTTGTTACGCCCAGGAAACAAACTAATTCGATCATAAAAATATAGTATAATTCTTTCTTTAACGTTTCATATCAAGCAGAATTCCATTTTTTGATGATACAGGATATTTATGTGCGATTTCATGAGTGTTTTTGTAGCCATACAGCATGCATTTTGGAAATAATCGATGGCAGATTTTAAACTGCCAAAGCACACTTTTGTTGTCAGTGTTACACCATGAACAAAGAATGACAATTTGACATTTGATTTTATCAATCAAGTCTTCAAATACTTGAAATTTCAAGGTTATAATAATTAGAATTAGGACGTACTGAAAAAGTATTCATTTCATGCATTTTTATTAAAATTCATTGAGTGTAACCAAGACACTGAAAAGCCAACATGGTTGTAAAATGGATACTGTGAAATGATGTGTCAATGTTACATCCGAAAAGCATTTTGCACATTTATTCCTACAAATATAATCAGCTGATTTTTTTTAAGAGGGTATGATTTCTAATGTCATAAATGAACATGTTTGACAAAGCATTGCAGTTCACAAATTTTATTTTCTCGACATTTGCTGAAAAGTAAAGGATTCACCCAAGACACAAATAAATTAGTGTCTTTGTTACATCCGGATTGATTTCTCATTATGAGGTATTCATTTTTAAGTTTGTGGTTATTTAATCAAGAAAATAATATTTCCTTGATTTTTATACCTTAAAAAAACATTCCGACAGAACATTGCATTACATTTTTCAAAATAATTTGGTTAATTTGCAAGTATGTGTAACACTGACACCACTTTTTTAGCGTCCATGTTACAAACTTTTTCTATGTTAGTTTCGTGAATATTCAAGTTTTAAATGGTGCTGGTCAATATATTTTGGGTACTCATTCATTTTCTCAATTTTAGGCATACTGCACTGTTGTTTCCACCTGAAATAGTTATGTGTGGAGGTACACGGG
Source organism: Hippopus hippopus (assembly GCA_946811185.2). Taxonomy (NCBI): domain Eukaryota; kingdom Metazoa; phylum Mollusca; class Bivalvia; order Cardiida; family Cardiidae; genus Hippopus; species Hippopus hippopus. Next base: position 40,829,845 of record OX328097.1, read on the forward strand.
TGTTGTATAAATTCAAAGGTAATTGTCTCGACATATACATTTCCTAAGCTACAGGCACTGTAGTTTTTCCTTCCAACCTCTTTGAGAGCTAAACCATTTATATTTCATAAATTTCTAGTATTTATAAAATAAAATTAATGACATGTTGATAGATATTTTGAAATGCTATAAGACAAAAATTTTTTGTAACTATTTCAGGATGTGTAAAGAACACTGTACATGTAAACATGTGATATGGTAGTTTTTCAGACTAAATTTCATCCGCCTAACATTATCACTTGTCTGCTTTTTCTATTTTCAGATGCCAAAATCTGACGAGTAGCAGTAATCTGTGCTTCTACCAGTTGTTTGTACTGTTTATAAAAAATAAAATTTTGGTTTAAACAGGATTGTTTCTGAATATTTTAACATTGATCAGCGATTATTTTTACCATTTTCAGTAAAGTACCAGATCACTTTGGAAGAATTGTTCATAAAACTTTAAAATAGGTGTTTAATTACATTGTGCATTCCATTTTGTACAAGTTTTTTATCTTTGGAAAAAATGCTTTAATTATGTTTTATCAGGTGTGGAATTTGAAAAGTAAATGGATTTCATTTTTTGAATTTTCAAGTGTCCTTTATGGGTACTTTCTGAAGAACTAAAAACAATCGCTGAACAGACATTAAATAGAGGATCTTACGTGGGTGTTTATGTATTATCATTTTTATCGAACAAGTTGACTAAAATTATATGATGCAAGCCTTGGCGAGCGTCATATACAATTTAGTCAACGAGTTTGATAAAACTGAATGGTGAGCCCCAAGGTCCCTACACACTAGGGGAGCCTTGATAACCAACCACATCCAATGCAATCAAAATGTGATGAGATGAAAGATCCATTGAATGATGGTTGGGAGGAAGTCTCAGTAATTAAGTTTGTACAGTCAAACTTGTTTTAGCAGCCACTTATGGGAAGTGAAAATTATGGCCGCTGAACCCGTCACCAGTCAACCCAAGTATTATGAGCTTCTTTTGAGAACATTTGAGAAATGGAAAAAAATATGAGCAATTTATCCTTTTTCCATAATGTGTTCCACCCCATCAAGAGAATTGCAATTCATTTATTCCAGGTTTTGATTTGCCATTAATTTGCAGACTCTTTCAATTTGGAAGAGTCCAAAATATGTTGTTTGGTAATGGGTTAATAGAGGTTGAGATTAGAACAAAATGTTAGTTGGGAAGTTGTCTTTCTACTGTTAAACATAGGTTGGTTGCTCTACTGAGGTGGCTTTTAACGCATGCTTGACTGTACATGTATAATATATACAAAATTTTGCATGAAAATGCCTAGATCTATATAGAAACTTTTGCCATTTTTGAAATAGTATATGATGAACATGATTAGTATCCATGTATTAATCTGAGACTTCCCCATCCCAATACGATGATGTGTGAGTAAACCGTCTACACTAGCACTATGTTACCAGCACCGTAGCATGTGCATATGTAGCTAATGGGATAAGGGCAACATACAGCTGAAGTAACAAGGTTAAGAAGTGAAGAACAAAGACATGCAGCTACAAGAAATGGGTACATATGTACATGTATACACACTACATATATATGAGCATAACAAGAAAATGACATAAACTAACAAAATTTTAAGTTTATCTAAGTGATTTATGAACACTGCCCTTTTCAACTGTTTATATTTTAAACAAATGTATTAAGTCGCAATCGGGATTAATGGATAGTGAACCGACCAGAAATCGAACCTGTAACCCATTGATCCTGAGTCTGATGCTCTACCAACTGAGCCACTGCCACATGGGCAGTGTTCATGCAGCTGAAAAAACACTAAGGCTAACAAGATGCAACATACTACATGCAGAGGAAGCTATGTTGACAACCATGTCTGTTTCCTGTTACACCCATTTTTTGGCGACATGCATAATTCTGAATATACAGTCTGCATCAGTATTTTTCTTCAGTAATACATAAGTGCTTTGTACTATAGCTGGAAGGAACTCGCTTGGTTAAACAAAATATCAAATATTTGGATGTTAGTTTGTAGTTCGTGTCCAACTCTTACACCCAAATTTATAAAAACAAAGACCTGAATTTCTGGGGTTAACATTCATCAATTATCTTCCCCTTTCACACAGACTTTATTAACAGTACTCTTTATCATTTGAACAATGAATAACCTTTTTTCCTATACTGTGAAAAATTGGACACCAAGCAGGTTGGGTGTAACAAAAAATTTCTGGATAGTGAATTCATAGCGATGTACATTTCTAAAGGCATGTCTGCATACATCCTACACTGGAATTTAATTGACACAATTCCACAATTTGTCACTAAAACTTCTGTTGTGAGTACTCATTAGAATTGTCTTGCTAGGACAATTCTTAGTATTTTAAGAATACTCTCATCTAGATAGCATTGAGGTAAAGGATATTAAAAAGACCAACCTATCTATACATTTTCTTGATTTGATGTCAAAAACACAGATCCATCCATCTGAGCTACCGGCCAACAAGTATTTACCATCAGGGCTGAGAGCAAGCACAGACACATACTGCAAATCAAAACAGATTAACTGTAACAAAAGACAAACTTTCTGACCTATCCAAATTCGAAATATTTGCAGACGACAATTTAAATGTGGCTCAAATTGTACGATTTGTCTTTGACAGGGTAGAACATAGTATGGGAAAAGGAGAAAATGCTGTTTACCTGTATTTTCTCTTGTCCCTAATATGTTTTCTAAAGCTTTCTTCTTTAGGGTCTTTAATAAATAGGATTGTTTGGTAAAGGCTTAATCCTTAACCCATCACCTTCAACATCCCCTTTGCCTACAATGTTTTCTGTCTGTGTACATGTATCAAGAGTTCTTTCTTCATGATTTCCATGTCTCACATTAATGCTTTCATAGATAATTTCCCAAAAAAAGATATTCAGGAGTTAGATAAGGACAGTCACTGAAAGCTTTATTGTACCTTGCATAATTCTACAACCTTAGCCACCACATCAATGATACTTTGAGAATAGAGTTTTTGTACTCTTTTCTAACTTAAATTTAACCCTTACAGTCCAAAATAAACATATTGGAAAATTTTTGCCTGTAAATGCAATTTCGCATCCTTCTTTTTGCCAGAATATGTGAACAAACAAAACAGAACAAAGTATTTTATTGACTTAACCTGTGCAGGTCACATTGTTTGTCATCAAAACTATTATGTAAATCAAGAAAGAGGCAAATAAAATCTTATGTGATAAACATATGAAGAGGAATAGAAGAAGACATGAAAACTGAATAATGTTTAGATTTACACATAGATTGAAATTGTTATACTGGTAATACTGGTACTATCTATTACAGCATTGGGACTGAGAACAAATTAAGCACCAGTCAGATCATTACTTTAGGAAAAAGCCTCATATACATAAAAACCCAGCTTCTTCATTGTAATTGGACTTTGCACTTTAACAGTTCAATACATTTGTGCAAAGTGGTCAATGTAGATCAAGATCAGAATATACATATCTTAGGCAGTCTGTGATAGCACTCTTATGGTAAACACAAACAAATAAAAAAAAAAAAAAAAAAAAAGCCTTTCTTACCTCCATCACTGGCATGTCAGTTATGGATCCTATCTTATTCCAAGTTCTGCTTTCATATATCTGAATTTCTTTTTCAACTGGAACATACAGCTTCTGTTTACAGAATAAAGAAAGTTTCATTGAAGCACCATACTTGAGATGGTCAACAGATTTCTTTATCATATTTGAAATGTCATATAAAGTTACTATTTTTATACCTAAATGAAACACATTTTCAGTTCATAGAGTAGCTTTATTTTCCACTTACACATACAAATAGAATGTTCCCACAAGCTTTTTTTTTGAGAGTACACTTACCCCCTATACAAAAAATCTGGGCTAAGATTTCAATTCAGAGAGTAGGACAATAATGGTTACCAACTAGTAGCAAAGCGATCCATATTAATGATTTGCATTTATAAAGTCACATGATACCTTCATCTTGATAACGTAAAATGTTGCTGCAACTCTTTTGCAAAAAAGTCATAACACAAGTCTCTGGTATTCAGCACTGACCACTGTACAAAAGTAAAGTCTCTTTATCAGTTATTTTGGAAGCATTTCGGGAACTGTTTTCTACTACTTGAATGTGCCGACTGATTTCCTTTATGGGCATTTGATTGTTTGTTTCAGCTGAAGCCAAAACACGCTCTATTTAATTGATCTCCCAACATTTTTCAATAACAGACAAAAATGTATGTCATTGCCAGATGCTTGGATGTAGACTAGAATGGTTCAAATTTTTGTAACATACAAATGTTGCTGTGTGTTGCGAATGTTTGCGTGTATGATAGACAATATATAGGCATACGCTTGTGGAGCTTAAAATGACTAGCAATGGGAATTAAGAAAGGAAAATTGGACAGTCGACGAGGAAAATCACATAGTGGTCTTTTTGGTCCATGCTTTTTTCATATATGAGGTATCGTGTGTAACCAATATTTGTTTCTGAATTTTCATTTCATAATGTGATTTACGCAGCAATTTGTGCAAGTGGGAAAACTGAAGTACACTATAAATAGAATAAAATGTATCATGTGAAAATAACATTAACACAGAACAGTATGAATGCTGCAATTTCAAGGTTGTTTTGGCATGTATCTCAATTATCCAACAATTGTAAATATAAAACACAATTATTATGATAAAAAAAAAAAAAAAGCAAGAAAGTCAAGGTCTTATTGTAGCCTATTGCTATTACACCATTTCACTTACTCATATATTCAACTCCTTAACCGTATACCTCACAGCAAAAATTTCAGACTTGTTCAAACTGAAAGTATATGCAGATGACATTTTGAATGTGGATTAAATAATGAAGCTTCTCTTTTAACACTTTCACTGCCAAACGCCACTGTAGTCCAATTAGCTGTTCAGTGCCAAACGCGACTCCAGTCGAAATTTTGGGGTATGGGATTATTGTGGTCAGTTTTTACCTTTTATATGGGATGCTAATCTTAATGTCATAATCTCAAAATTTTCAGGGGACATAACAATATATCATGCAGAAATCTCTGGAGAAACTCTATATTGAATCCATGTACCCTTAATTTTCCGGATTTATTGAAACATACTTGGCACTGAGATACTGGTTTTTTGGGGTACTTGGTAGCGAAAGTTTTAAAGGATAGAAAACAATGTACGAAAAGAAAAAAAGGTGAAAATGCTGGTTACCAGCATTTTCTCCTTTTCCTGCAATGTTTTCAAGTCTTTTTCTTCAAGGTCCTTAAAACTTAGGATTCTGTGGTGAAGTGTTAAGCCTTAAATTGCCCCGAATAAATTGGATGCATTTTTACCTTTTCCCTCAATATTTTCAAAAGCCTCCTTCATACGGGTCACTTAAACATGTGATTGTTGGGTAAAAGGATAAAGTGTCAACAGTTTTTTTTTTTCCTCTTAACCAAAATAAAAAGGAGTTGGCCACAAATTATGATGCTTGCTACCTTTATTAACAGATGAATACATCCTTTTGTAGGAATACGAGGGTTGTTCGATATGTAATGTGTATTGTACGATATCTCAAAAGCATTCGACTCAAATAGTGAAATGAACATCACATCCCTTCAAAGTATTCTCCGCGGTTTGAAATACATAATTTCAATCTCTGAATCCATTTCTGAAATGCGTCACGGTACGCTGATTTAGGTAGACCTCTGAGGCACTGACTGATGGCTGAGCCAAGGGCTTGTCGGGACTTGTAACGACGACCGGATAAGAACTTTTTAAGTTTTGGAAAAAGGAAAAAGTCGCATGGGGCTAGATCTGGAGAGTATGGTGGGTGTGGCAAGACGGTAGCCTTCTCTGACTTCAAAAATTGCTTCACAAGCTCAGATGTATGTGATGGAGCATTATCATGAAGCAGATGAACATGCCTAAATCCTGACACAGGGCGTCATTTAAGATAATATTTCTTGAGCGTTTTTAGTATAACATCTCGGTAATACCGACCTGTAACACTTTTGTCCTTCGGCACAGGAATTTGTACGGTTATACCATCACATGAGAAGAATATGCAATAAAGAACCTTCTTTGTGTTTGTGCTTCTTTTGGCAACCACAGGCCTTCTACTGTGTTTAGTTAGCCATATTTTGTTTCCAATTTTTCTTACTGGTTCGAAATAGTGAACCCATGTTTTGTCACCAGTAACAATGTTTGCAAATTGTCTTTGATTGAATTTGAGAAACATTTTGAGCAATTGCTTAGCGGTTTGTACTCGTACCCGTTTTTGGTCATCTGTCAATATATGCGGTATCCATCTGGCAGAAATCTTTCGTACTTCCAAAATACGCTTCAAAATGAAATGCACCCGCGATAGCGATATGCCAACAGTGTTGGCAATATCACGAATCGTGTATCTGCCATCACTTTCAATTATTTCCCTGACTTTCGAGGCATTTGCCTTGCCTGTTAAAGTCACAGGTCGGCCAGATTTTGCTGCATATTTGACGGACTCTGTGCCAGTCAGAAATTTCTTTCTCCAACTACGAACTGTCTCATAAGATACCTTATCAGACCCATAAACTTCCCCCAATTCAGTAAAAATCTGCATTACTGAATGACCGAGTTTTGTGCGAACTTTTATATAAGCTCTAATTTCTTCAATATTCTTAATCCGTTTCCCAACCATTTTTACAACAGTGGTCAACGACTAGCTCTATTGAAATGACTGTAAGTTTAAAACTATGTGGAGCTGAAGGCTCGTGTTTATACCGTTGGAAAGGTATTGAATAGAGCTATTCAAGCGTATCATCATCCACGAAATCGTGCAAAGCGTTATCGCACTGTGGTACAATACACATTACATATCGAACAGCCCTCGTATATCTCAAGAATTTAGATTAACACTGACTGCTTATTCAGTTCCACTACATCGGCCATTGATCCATATAACAGAACATAATGAGAATTACAAATTTACCCTATACCAAACAATCCTGTGTTTTAACAACCCCGAGGAAGAGGCTTTGTAAACATTTTGGGAAAAAGCTAGCAACCACCATTTTCTCCTTTTCCCAATGGTTTTTATCCTTCCAAAAAAAGAAGATTTACATGTTTGAATCATGTGTATTGTATCATCTGCAAATACTTTCAATTTTGACGAGTTCAAAATTTTGTTGTTTGGTAAAGAGTTAACTAGAAGTGACCATACAGATCTACATAAGAAGCAAGAAGACAGGGTGACATGTGAAAGAAACCTTATCAACCCATTACTTTGTAGTTCATGAAAAAATTTCATGACAAACAACTCTGAAACAGCCTTTCAAAACCAGGTATTATACATGAAAGCATTGTGACATAGGTATAAAACGGCTTTAATGAGCAATTTCTCATTTTCCGTTAAGACTTTCATGTGGTCTGCTGCAAGATGGAATGTCATGTACAAGAAATTACAGTCAAACTTCGGTGGCTCGAATATGGGTAATTTCGAATACCAAAGAAAGCTCGAACAACGATATCGGTCCCGGCAAAATCTCTATATAATTCATATTGTTCTACCTCGGAAAGCTCGCACAACCCTTAATTGGAACTTTCGAACACATATCACGGTCCCGTCGTTCATTTTCCTGTGTATTTTACCTTTCAGAAGTCGAACAAAGGGTTAGTCAACAATCAGACGTTGGGTTTCACACCTACATTGTTAATTGGATACGCTGGTAATCGTCTGTCAAATATTGGATAAGGTGCATGTTTTTAACACTTACTGTAAAATATACACACACTTGATCAAAGTGTCAATTACAAATTGTTTAGCCGTGATTGAATAATTGCTTTGCTTTTAATTTTTTGTTTTTCGAGGTGGTTGACCTAAATTAGTGGTCAAGTCATTTTTGTGACACTATGTTTTCATGAAGAGTATTGCTTTTCAACACAGTAGGTTTCATTAACCGCAACTGTGATCTTAATCCGCACATGTAGCGTTGATAGAAGTTATAATTAGAACATAAACAAGGTGATGTTTCGCTCTCGATATCTGCAAATGTCCTTTCTTTTCTGATAAAATGACTTTTAGATATGTGCAAAGAAAATGACCCCAGGAATCGGCCGTTTAACTGGTGAAAATAGCTTGCTTTCGGCCGAAATGGATACTCTCAAAAAATGAAAAACATTAACAGAGCGTATCGATTTCGGCCGAAAACAAGATATTTTCACTAATTTGACAGCCAATTCCTGTAAAATGACAAAGGTATGTGGTGTGTTCTGTGTGATATTTCCAAATACAAAAGTCATAAATATGCAATAAGAATACATGTAACTCGTTCACTGACCTCTTCGTACCTTGAAATATGGATACGTCGAACTACCGATATTTCGAACAAATTACCTAGGCCCAGGGGTGTTCGAGCTTCCGAAGTTTGACTGTATACACTAACAAATGAAGACAAGGTTTGAATAAATACCTTTCCATCGTGGTCCCAGGCCATTCTGCAGACTGTTTTTGACAAGCTGTAATTTGAAAGACAAGACTGACTGAAATTGATTCTATCATTCAGCACACATGAAAGGTAGATTTACATAGGAAAGGCTTAGATTTGCTATACTGAAAATGAAGACCCTATCTCTTTATTAACCCTTCACCAAACAAGTCATAGTTTAAACGACCCCAAGGAAGAGTGCTAACATTGTGAATAAAGAAGAAAATGCTAGTTTCCAGCATTTCCTCCTATTTTTCCATGATGTTTTCTTCTGTTTCAAAAACAATTACTTTCATCTAGTTTGTCAATTGCAAATGCTTTCAAAATTAACAAGTCTATAAAGTTCTATCAACTAGTAAAGCATTAACCAGTTAACTCACAAATATACCTTTTATCAACTCTTTAAACAGACAGTTTTTACACATTTTTATAAATGCTTATTACATGCAATTGCTCCTCCCATGTTTTCAAAATCATTCAAAGAAGGCACTTTCCTGATCACTTGTACTACTAAGCATACTTGTATATGCAAATTGATTTGTGACAGTGGGAACCTAGTTCAAGGGTGCCTTTAGAATAATCATGTATTCTGAATTGAGACTGTCATTCTTTTAATGGAAATAAAGAATAGAGAAAGATATTTTATGATTTGAAAGACATAAAGCATCTTTGACATTTTCTCATTTCTTGACACTATGCATATACATAATTTGCATTATGAAGGTTAAGCCTTGTAATGTAGCATTTCAATAGAGAGAGTCTACAAAACAGCTTGGTTATTTTAATCCCCTTCTAAAAGCATAGAAGGGAATCGTGTGAAAAGTCCTAAATACCACATTTCTACAGCATCTGTTGGCCATAATTTTTCTGTTGGCCATCTTCATTTTACCTATCAAGAAGATTTGTGTGCAGAAGTCCTCATTTGATGTAAATTTCAATATGCTATTTTTAACATAATTACAGCCAAAAGCAACTTTTTTTCACTTCTGATTACTCCAAGCTTTCAAACGGTATGTTATTTATGCAAAAATTTCAACCTGTTCTTTATCAGGAAAATATGCGTTTCCCCAAAACGCTTACACAGAGGCTGGAGCTTGGAGCTTGAATGAAGTCTCTTTAGCCTCTGTTGTTTAGACTCGTGCCATATTCACAAAATATTCTATGCACTCTTGGAAAAAGGGAATTTACCCCTAGCCACACAATCACGAGTTTTAACAATCTTGAGGAAGAAGGGTAGTGAAAACATTGTGGGAAAAGGAGAAAAAGCTGCTAACTAGCATTTTCTCCATTTCCAAAAATGATTTCTACCCTTTCTTAAAAATATTTCCCTTTTGAGCTACATTTGATTTGTTGCCTACAAATGCTTTCAATTTAAACAAGTCCAAAAATATGTGTTTGATAAAGGACTTATGCATCTCCATGTCTAAAAACCAACTGAATTATGAGGTAGAATAATTCTTTACCATGTAGAAAATTGACTTCTAGCAAAAGTTTTGACCCAGGTCAGCCTGCACAGATGGATTTTTAAATCCGTTTTTTCCAGATGGATTTAATCCCCTTTTTCAAAGAGCACGGCTCTATTATTGTTTTAACTCTTTACCAAACGACAAAATGTTAAACTCGTCCAAATTGAAAGCACTTGCAGACAACAAAATTGATGTGACTCAAAAACTGAAGTTAGTTTTGGGAAGGGTAGAAAACATTGTGGGAAAAGGAGAAAATGCCGGTTACCAGCATTTTCTCCTTTTCCCGCAATGTTTTCAAAAAGCTTCTTCCTCAGGGTCGTGAAAACCAGGGATTGTTTGGTAAAGAGTTTAATTTTAAGCTCTATGCCTAATGACCTATTTGGCTACAACAGAATGTATCAGCCAATTAGATGGCTTAGAACTCATTATAAGAATCAAATCTACAAATGTTCATGGATATGGCCTTTGATGAATGTTTACCTTTTATACTTCTCCATAAATGAAAATGAGTTCTTGCCACCGACGTAAAAAGCCTAGTTGTTGCAATTTCACAGCTGTTTTTGAAAGAATATCTGAAAATTAAAGAGCAGGGCAGATCAAAGATCAGACTGCATGTTTTGTTTAGTCTCATCTTCGTCTACACTGCTCATCAACTGCAGGTTTAAATGACTGGAGCTGACTTCTGCGTGACAAAAGAATTTGATCACATGCAACATGACTGACCTTGTATCACTACATTTTGGCAGTACATTAAACATATGTGCCTGCTTGTAGTCAGACAAATTCCAAACTCTTACTGTTCCATCACAACTTGAGGATACCTGTAAATTAGAGAAAAAAAAAAACAACAAAAAACATTTATCCATGTATTTGGTGTGATTTATCGACTTAACCATTGAGCAAATATTCCTGTATAGTAATGACAAAGAAGAAGGAGGCATTTCCGACAATATTTTCTACCTTTTCTAAGGCATTTGTGGAAAAATTAACATCATGTAGCCTTGATGATCTAGGGCGAGTCAACTACATGAATGTGATGACATGATGAAAAACATGTGCTAAAAACATTCAAGACCTGAGGATATATGAGTGATTTAAGATATATAAAAAGTTAACAGTTTACAAACTCTATCTGCATTAATACAAATAGGTATTAGGGGAGAAAATCTCTTTGCAAGGACACTTAGTTCAATATAGAGCACATCTATGCCTGCTGTCAGACAGGTTTCTTTGAAGCAAACTCTCATGATTACTGATGACCGCAAGAGATATATATGGAATGGGGCTCCAATTGGAAACATTGATCTATCAACCTATTAACTAATTACCAAACATTAAAGTTTTAGACTTGACCTAATTAAATGCCTTTGCAACAATAAATGAACGTGGCTGGACTAATGGGTGATGTCTTTGAAAGGGAACATAACATTGCGGGAAAAGGAGAAAATGGCGGTTAGCAGAGTTTTCTTCTTTTCCAACAATTTTTTCAAAAGCATTCTTCCTCAAGTTGTTAAAACTAGTAATTGTTTGGTAAAGGGCTCAAACAGTTTGAGGTAATTATACTCACTAAAAATTCTTCTTTAGGGTCCAGTGATACGCTGAGTATAGGTGCTTCATGCCCCTGGCATGTCTTGTGACTGCAGTTACTGACATCTACCACTTTTACAGAAAAGTCACTGTTTAAAAGATACAAATTTAGAAAAAAACGTACAGAAGTGCATCTTTCATTTGGGAAATGAAAGACAATTTACAGTTGCTGGGTGAATAGCTTCTCTTACTTTCAAAAATACAGGTATTGGATCAAAATTTCAAAAATCTAGAATGAACATTTTGTTTGCCATTCACTAGTTTTCTTTATTAATTCATCACCCATTAGAGAGAAAATTTAGATGGGTACCCACAATACAGGTTTTAATCAGAAACACTATATAAATACTGACCTTACACCACAAACACTTACAACTCTGTAGTTCTGTACATTTAGAATAATTAAAATTTTCTCTCCTATCTGCTAGCAAGAGCACCATTTTTTCTTCAAAGTCATGTGTGAAAATATTCCCCACAGTAAGATAATTTTAAACACGTAGAAGGCTACACTATAATTGTGACCAATTTAGACGATTAACATTTCTTTTCCTGTAGTGTTTCCTAATGGGTACAAACTTAAGCAATGATTGAAGAATGCCTACTCCTAATCATCTATACACACATCTGTTCTCAACATGAAGCAGACCACATCAGAAAACATGGCAGAAAAAGGATTACATGCTCATGACAAATAACCTATCCTTTTGCAACAATGATTTCACAGTACATTTGATTTTCAAACATAAAACCATGTTGATTATAAAAATTATACAATTACTTTCTCAGAACATACCACTGTCATTTTGTTTCTGGAGTTGAAATTAATTCCAACTAAAGATCATTCACAAAGAAATCTATGAAGCCAACAAACCTTGCTCCTGCTACAAGGGTAGATCCAGAAGTGTTTAGGATGATGCTATTGACTGGGGCAGTAAAACGAGTCAGTATGCCATCAGGTGTTCCATCTGGGAATGTATATGCTTGAACAGTATTGTTGTCTGTACCAGCAAAATATCTGCCACCCTGACAATGCATAAGCAGTTAACATTTATCCTTCAGAATTCCATAATACATGTATATGCACAGTCTTGGCTCTTACAGAATAAGGTTTCTAAATGCAAAAGTATTCTTTAGTTGTCACTTTATTTAATTAACTCTTTACCATACGAAGAAATTTGAGAGTCATCTTGCAGCTGCACATTAAATGTGGCTCAAAATACGAGATTTGCCTATGATAGGGTAGAAAACATTGTGGGAAAAGGAAATAAATGCTGGTTACAAGCATAGGTCTAACAAAAAAATATCAGTGTTTAGGGTTTCAGTCCGAGATGCTGTAGGTAGGGTAGGTAGGGATTTCTTTTTTTCAGATTTTTTTTATATGGACCATGTACTGAAATTGCACCTGAAAAAAATTTTTTTTTCAACTGTAGGGTAAAAAGTTTAGGGTCAGATGCATTTTCTAGGTAGGGTCTGGAAACCCTAAACACAGATAGCTTTTTTTTGGGCCATATTTTCCTTTTCTCACTCTATTTTCAAAAGCCATCTCCATTGGGATTGTGTGGTAAAGGGTTAATTTCTCAACATGTCGCCCTCTTTTCTTGAGATCTTGTCATTCAGAAACAGCCTATAAATAGTAATAAGTCAGACTTTGCCTTCAGTTTTGATAATTATAACCCTGGATTAACCCAAGCAGAAATAAGAGGAGCATTTTTCAGTTTACTAAAACCTTTGTTGTGGACATCCCTTCGAACTGTCAAGAAAAGACAATTCTAATAATTACCTACAACATAAGCTTAAGTAAAGAAATACTGTTTTACAAAAGTTGAGTACTCCCTCTTATCTATTTACCACATCACCATCAGCAGAGTTTTCAAGTCTTGTATAACTCTTTACCAAGTGACAAAGTTTTTGACTGTTTCAAATCAGAAGCATTTGCAGATGACAAATTAACTTTGGCTCAAATAGTGGGATTTGTTTTTTGATATATGGTGGGAAACATTGTGGGAAAAGGAGAAAATGCTGGTTACCAGAATTTCCTCCTTTGATCACAATGTTTTCAAAAGGCTTCTTGATGATGGTGGAGAAAACATATAATTATTTGTTACAGGGTTAATAGCCTACTTTTGAAAAAAATAACAGTGAAAGAAAGCATTACTTGAAACTAGCTATTTCTCCTTCTGCTATACTGTTTTCATGTATACAAGCATTAACCCTTATACAAGTTATCACAACTCCTTACCAAACTACAAAATTCTAGGCTTGTCCAAATCGAAAGCATTTACAGGCACAAAACAATGCTACTCAGGCACTGAAATTTGCTTTTAAAAGGTTAGAAAACCTAGAGGGAAAAGGAGAAAATGCTGGTCATCAGCATTTTCTCCTTTTCCCACAATGTTTTTAATAGTCCTCTTCTTCAAATTTGTTTAAACACAGGATCGTTTGGTAAAGGGTTAATATCCTTTTTTCACAAAAAATGAGCTCTGTACATTGAAGACTCCAGGAATACCTGGTTTTCATACCTTAAAAGCAATTGAATAGACACAATCGCCACATCTGTGTGAAATAGCATCATCATCATCAATTCCATCCCATATTCGTATGTCACCATCTGTCCCACAGGTCAAAATGTACCTAATCATATAGAAAAATTTGCATGATGTCTTTGCCGGACAGACAACAAAATTTTACACAAGTCTAAATAAAAAGCTTTTGCAGACAACAATAAAAAAATGTACCGGTACCTCAAATGAGGGTTTTGTCTGTAGAAGGGTAGAAATTGTATAAATATTTCAAAGTTTTATTTTTTTTTTTTTTACTTTTTCACAGCTGACAAGCAGATCAAAGACACATGAAGCAGACTGAAAGATGACAGGTAAGATTTTGAAGGGCTGATGTGAAGGGGTGCAGAGATCCATGAATCACAAAATTAAAACTCGGAGCAACCCTTCAGACTGAAGGCAGGCGCAGGTAAGCAGCACCAGTGGTCCGTGGAAACTGAAGGGCGAGTTGGTTACTCCCAAAAAATCAGGAGGAGGGAGTGTGGTAGTTGACATTGAGTGGACTCACGACCAGATGCCCGGCTGGCTCAGTTGGTAGGGCTGGGATATAGTCGTCTTCACAGGTACCGCGTCATCGATGATACCGCAGTAATCCGAAAAATACCTTATTTGCATAAGTAGCACCACTTATCCACTGTTTACTCAATCAAATCAAAGCAGAAGTGTTTTTGCATCGCATCGGTTAAAGAATATCAGAATGTCTTCATTACTGATAAGTTACTTTCAATATTCACAAATTGCAATATTAAAGCAATTTTTTTCTCTCTGTTTTGAAAATAAGTACCCCTTATTCTTCATAAAACAGGTAATTCATGTTTAACAAGTGAAGGTCGTCTCAGGGTCCAAAAAAATCCACTCGTCCGCTCGTATTTACGAGTGAGAAATGGATGAGGACGAGTGAAATATCTGTCATGGTCGTCTGACAGGACGAGTGGTAAATAGGAGGTACTAAACAAGTAAGTTTTTCCACATGAAAATTATCTTACAGGAGACAAAACAGTCATTTCATTATTGAATAAGACAATTAAGGGTATTCTGGAAATCAAATATTGAAACAGGACATAAAAGCTGCTGGTACCCGCTCCAAATAAAGACCGGTTTCAAGTCAGCCTAATGATATAACCCGGGACATTTTCATTGCATACAGATGTTTTAATATGCCTTGGGTAGATCTAACTCAATACGAGTGACTTTGCTAATTTATTAAAACGATCGACATTAACAATAACGCAAATACTCTCCCGAAACCAGGTCCAAAAACTCTGTTGTTCTGGCTTTATTAATTTCTTATAACTTGACCGGATAAATGATACCGGATATTCAAACCTGGTATTTAATGTTCGTTGCTATGGGAGACAATATAATTAGCGTTTCCATTTCGTCTGAAAAAAAAAAAGCCAGTCAAATATTAGACCGGTTTTTCTCTTGGGACAAGTGAGGATCAAGGCAGGGCAAGTGTTTTTTCAAAGTCACTTGTCCTACAGGACGAGTGTCCTTTCCGGAAATTTTTGGACCCTGCTTCTGCTGTGACGTCACAGCCCTCGCCGGAAACAAAAACTACGGTACTTAAATCATTTTCTGAAAATAAAAATTATATTCTTTTTACGATTTTCCAAATTACATAAGTTACCACAGTACCGTAGTGGACTCACTTTGGAGCACCTGTAGTCAGCGTGGTAGCTTAACCTAGATATTTCTGTCTGAAAAACATGACTTTAGCTTTGATAGCAAGATTTATTGTAACTTTACATGCAACGGTTTATCACAGTACTGGAAAAAAATACATGTGAGTTCTCTCTTGTAGTAAATTTTCGGCGAAATTAAGTACCGCGGTACCAGCGAGGACCATCCTACTAGTGTTCCGGGGGTCGTGGGTTCGCGTCCCGCGTCGGGCACACTTTTCTCCCTTGATTTACTTCACATGGTTACTGAAATTAACAAATTTCTCTTGACACAAAACTATTTAAACAGCGGGTGTCGAACTGGCCAAGTTTTTGCAAAAACATTCTGTTGGGTGACGAAATGACCAAAATAGGGGTCGATTGAATATTCCATTCTTTGTGGACCGGTCGAAGACTTCAATTGTAAATCTTTTTACTTTAAACCCAAAATGCTCATTTCACCTTCCGGAATCATCATAACACACATCTGTAAACCCCTCACTGTGCGCATATCGCATTGGCTTGGCGGTGGGCATAGTAACACAGTTTTTAATGTTACGATTCCTTAAAGTGGACGATATTTGTGTTATGGCGGGAAATTGGAAGGACCGGGCTGAGAGAAATCGGAGAGCTGATTGGTTGGTGTAGATGTGTGCTTAGCTGAGTTTACCATTCGGCAAACCTCGGATGATCCGTTGATCCGGAAAGATTTCACTCGTCAAAATTCGGTCGATTCCGTACCGGCACCTTACACTTCAGCGGATAGGTATACCGAACGGCAAGATGTAGGTACGGAATCGACCGAGTTGTGACGAGTGAGAGCGTACGTCCTAAAACTTACCCTCGGCTTTTTTCTTAAATGTGATTTTTCAAGGGTTAATATACCCAAAATAATATGACAGAATTTATCCCACTTTAAAAATTAAATGAATAAATCATATAAGCAAGCGTTTAATTTAAACTGGTTAGGTAAAGGTGAAGGACAAAGAATGACCTCACCATGCATCTCATTTCCTGTTTTCATTCATAAAATTTTACAATGGATTCCAGAGGCTGATGTTTGCCATTTTTGCCATCTTTCCGTCTGTTAAGGATTCCACTTGGTATTAAGATGACTTTAGGTAATAAAACTTTAACTGGATATGGATAGATATTGGTTAAGGAATAACCTTTTCTCAAAAATAAGTAGTACTTTCATGAGAGTATTCGTGAAATTCCAAAGGGGATTTCCTGTATCTCGCCTTCCTAGGCATATTCAACAACTTGTCCCAACCTTTATATAGTGCCAAATAAATGTAATGCACCTTGTAATGTCAACTATGAAATAATGGCTGTGCTCCCGATTTGTACAACACCTCGCACTTTGTTGTGTATGCTCACGATCAGACCTACCTTCAGCCTAAAGGGTTGCTCCGATGTTATTTTTGTGATTGGGTTTCCGCACCCCTTCATTGCAGCCCTTCTTTTTTATACCATCTGGAAATCTCAAGTCGGCTTAATGTGTCTAATCTGCTTGTCAGCTATGAAAATGGACATGAATTGATAGATTAATGATTTAACTTCACGTTGACACCAAGATAAGTGCAAGGTTTTCATTGATCTTTTTGTAATTTACCATTTATTTGACATAAATACATCTGGCTAATTTGTAAACAAACACTCATTATAAATTCAGTTAACTGCGCATGCATGGACAATTTGATTTGAAAAAATGATATTGTGTGATCGGCAATTTAAATGATAAATATGACTCCTGGTAAATGAAATACATCCAGTACATTTAGTTTTCCTTTCAATGCCCAAGCTAATAACAAAGCCGATAAATTGTGAAAAAAAGAACTACTGTACCGGAAGTTACTTCCGAAACATGCGCAGTGAATGTCAAGCCTAGTTTGATTTCCTTGGAAGTGGGTCAATGGATATTTACATTCCGAAATAATGGAATTACAAGGAGGTAACACTGTCAATTTTTAATTATTTTGGTGTTTTTGTAAAGATTAATCAAGGCCCATTAATCAATTATCTATCAATTAAGGACCTTATTGTTCACTGACAAAGAAAAGATCGACGCATAGGGCCATTTGAAACGATGTAGGTATTTTAATTTTTCACTCCAGATGGGTCATGAGAGTGGCTGCTGGGGGGGGGAGGGGCTAGCGGAGAAACAATCACAAAAATAACATCGGAGCTAGTCCCCGAATCGGGGGTAGATCAGACCATGCGAGCTGATCTTGATCTAAGGTTGGGGGACTTGCTTTAAAGACGACTGCTTTGATTGTACATACATGCATTCCTCGCACATTAACCCTTTTGCAGACATTCCTGTATTTTTTGCAACCCCATGGTAGAAGGCCTTTCAAAATATTATGGGTAAAGGAGAAAATTACATTTACTCCTTTTTCGACAGTGTTTTACAAGATTTAATTGACTAAAACCATCATTTGAGCTACATGTTATTTGTGGACAAAAATTGCTTTATTTTTGGACAAGTAATTTTTTCGTTTGGTACAGAGTTTAAAGACCACAACTTCAAGAAAGCATGTCAGGGATAATTTTTCTTCCCTCCCTTGAGTGATTGTTGAATATAGATTTGTCTGTTCTCTAAAAGTCATGTTCTGGTTCTAGAATTCCTTTCTTAGGGTAAATCCAAAGTCACTCCAATGTTCTTGCAATCTTTGGGATAGCAGTCAAATATACATGTACGTGTAATTGTATACCCTTATCACATGGACAATCGCGACATTAAGCCTTGGTGTTTGTTTACTTGAATTACAGGGGTAAAATTGAAACTCTACTTACCTGTATGTGTTTTTTAATTACTGCCCTTCAAGAATACAAGACAGATTACTTTTTTTTCTCATATTCATAGAATTATATAAGCGAGCATTACACATCTTACCCATTTTGCAATGCAGGTATATTTGTGGGGGATGAAAGGAAACCAGCCTTTTAAGAGTAAACTCTCTTTATAATTCCCTTGCTAACTCAGTTATATTGCAACCTTTAACAGCAAAACCTGTTCGAATTGAATTTTTTTTTCAAACATGGCTTGTATTGAAATAATTTGAAGTTTTTGTGGGGAGATTTATTTGTTTTAGTGAAATCACATGTTTTGAATATGAGTTTTTAACTCTTTACCACACAACAAAAATGAAGACTTGTCCAGATAGAAAGAATTTGCAGGTGACAATAAAAACGTGGCTCTAATCATGGCATGGGTCCTTGATAGGGTAGAAGAGATTGTGGGAAAAGGAGGAGATGCTGGTAGTTAACATTTTCTCCTTTTCTCACAATGTTTTCAAAAGGCTTCTACCTCAGGGTCATTAAGACTAAGGGTTTTGTTGTAAAGTTTTAAAGTCTGCTGATTTGCCTATTGTAATCTCATATTTTCTGTGATTATTGTGGATGATAATAAATGATACCTACAAATGGTATGAGATCATTGGTCTAGATTTTGTTGAAGTATCACATGACAAGATGAACAAAATGGCAGAAAACTTTGATATATTGCAAGTTTAGATGATTCTACAATACTCTATGGCAATAGACAACTTTTTATTAATACTGCACAGATGTAAAGGACCATGATTACCAGCATTTTCTCCTTTTCCCAGAATGTTTTCAAAAGGCCCCTTCCTAGGGGTCTTGAAGACATGGGATTGTCTGGTAAAGGGTTATTGGAGGTGTTGGGGAATGGACATTCTGTCTTTGGATCTTTGACATGTTGTGAGATTTTATTTTGAAACAAAAGTGAGATCAAAATTAATCTTTGCTAAGTAATACTTTACCATATAACTGATGTAGCGCTTACATTGCAAAATCTGGTTATATAAATAGTATCTTTAGAAGTATACTGAACTATAAAAGAACACAGGGTAAACATTTCATATGCTAAAACGAAAAGTTTTTTTTTTTTAATACATGGTTTTTAGCCAAATATAACATTTTCTTGATAAATGGCTATTTGTTAAAAAATGCCATGTCTCATAATAAACCACATATTGGGACTCGTTCCACTCTCACTGCAGAAAGTTGTTTCAATTACATTTATGAGGGAAATCATCTTGTGGCTTGAAAAGAGTATTTTTAACAGTGATGTCCACCATAATTTGACACTAATGTTGAAAACTGTTTTATAAACAAAACAAACAAATAGAATTTAATATTTATGGAGAAAGTATAAACTTTCTAGAGCGATACATGTTGATCGGAAGCTCGTATGGTAGTTGTATGCACATAACTGTCATTGCCTCAAGTGGATCAAGGGTCTTTAATAATTGTTGCATCAAACCATCTTTGAAAACAATATACAAGAAGGAGAAAACAGTGTGGCAGTAGAAGAAATTACAAGGATTTTTCAAACTTCATTTAAGTTCTCAAGTTTGATACTAAACTTATATTCTTCTTTACCTGTCACCAGGTATTTGTGGACATTCTGAAAATGGTGAAAAACTAGTCATCTGCTGAACTCTTTACTATACAATCACATGCTTTTATGAGTAAGAAAGTTTTTTAAACATTGTTGGAAGCAAGCATTCTCTCCTTTTCACATAATGTTTTCTGTCATTAAAGCTTTTACTAAATAATCCCATGTTTTAACAACCCTGAGGAAAAAGGCTTTGTTAAACATTGTGGGAAAAGGAGAAAATGCTGGCACCAGCATTTTCTCCTTTGGGAACATTGTTTTCTACCCCTTCAGAGACAAAGCTCATCGTTTGAGCCTACTTTAATTCATCGTTTGCAAAAGCTTCCAAATTGAATCAGTCTAGAATTTGTCATTTGGTAAAGAGTTAACCCTTTACCAAACAATCACGGGTTTTAACGACATTGGGAAAGAAGCCTTTAGAAAACATTCTGGGAAAAGGAGAAAATGCTGGTTACCAGCATTTTCTCCTTTTCCCACAATGTTTTTAACACTATCACATGCAAATTCTTCCAAATGGACCATGTTTAATTTGTCGTCTGCAAATGCTTTCAATTTGAACAAGTCTAAAATTTTGTCGTGTGGTAAAGAGTTAATAGACAATCCCAGCATATGAGTCACTGTCATTTTGTCGTCCGCAAACACTTTCAATATTGATAGTCTGAAATTTAGTCATAAACCATTTCTATAATTATAATGATATTACAGATGGCACCCATGACCAGGTATATGCAGGGGCAAAGCCAAAGACAGAAAAGATAGAGAGGGAGAAACAGCGGTTTTTGCCCAATCATCACAGAATGTACAGATCTCCAGTTCGACCTTTCTTTTGCTGTGGGAGTCAGATATCTTTGAACAGTATTACAGGTAATTTCTTTTTATTCTTCAAACACAACTCTAAAATATTTAGAATTCTTCTGACAGGCCAAATTTTTCCTAAATTGCTTAAAAGTTTAATCATCACATAAAGAAATACATGTATACTCCTCACAAAAAGTTAAGCAACAATGAATTAATGCTGCACCAAAATTTTATTATTACACATACCGGTATAGACAATGTAATGAGAAATGAGTTACAAACTAGTCCAAGCAATTCTGTACTTCTATCAGATAATGTTTCTCACTTACAGGCTTTTGAAGTAAGGCACTGTCGAAATCCACTTGCAAAAAAGTGGTATACTACCCAGATGTTTTTAAAATCTCTAAAATTCGTTCAATCTGCAACCGGGACACGGTCAGTACACGGTATGGCCACCATTAGCAAGGATGCAAGCTTGAACTCTTCTGGGCATTGATCAGATCAAACCGTTCAGCTGTTGTTGTGGAATATCCTGCCATTCCTGACCCAAAAGTTGCTCAAGGTATTGGAGGTTCTGAGGCCTCACATTTTCATCATTGACATGCCTAATGAGAATGTCCCACGCATGCTCAATCAGATTGAGATCTGGAGATCTTACTGGCCACTCAAATTGCCTAGAAGAGTTCAAGCTTGTATTCGTGCTAATGGTGGCCATACCGTGTACTGACTGTTGCAAATTGAACGCATTTTAGAGATTTTAAAACATCTGGGTAGTATACCGTTTTTTTTTGCATGTGGATTTAGACAGTGCCTTACTTCAAAAAGGCTGTAAGTGAGAAACGTTATCTGATAGAATTACGGAATTGCTTGAACTGGTTTGTAACTCAGTTCTCATTACATTTATACAATGAAATTGTCTATGTGTAATGATAAAATTCTGGTGCAGCGGTAATTCATTGTTGCTTAACTTTTTGTGAGGAGTATATAACAGTCATTTGTAGTTGATAAATTCTATTACATGTAGTTGGATTTTGATCAGATTATCAAATTTTTTCATACTTTATCATGTATAAGACCTTAAAGATATAGCTATACTCGTTTCCAGCCAGTGTTTAGCCCATTTCATTCTTATTTCATGAAACTGATCATTCTTGTATCTTCATACCCTCGGATGCCCAAACTGCGCCCCTCTAAGCTTTAACTGGGAACAGAACTATAAACAGATGGTTTACAAAAAGAAAAATAATGCACAAGTCAAATACGTTCTATTTCCATCAATCTCTATCAGAATTCATGTGTACGTTAGTATTAAGCTTCCAAAACTTGATAAAAATTATCTGCATGTCAACAAACAACAGCCATTTTTTTGTGTCAAACTCTGCCCCCAGAATGACTTTACAAATTCTCCCGAGTCTCGAAAAATAAAGCAAACTTATGAATGTTATTGTTTTTTTTTTTAACAAATGTAGCTTCAACATTGAACTGTTTTAAAATAAATAAATGCAAGAGTTTGGCATTGTTTTTATGTGATCCACTAGTTCCAGTAGCGCCAATAAAGGTGGTTTACTGGTGGTTACAGTATAAGGATACACCTCTCACGGTAATGTGTACCTGAGAGTGGGCGAGGTACATTAAGTATTTAGCAGCCATTTTTATTGGCATGTTCAGCTCTACAAATTCTTGGTAAGCTTTCTGAAGTGCATCATGGGAATATTCTTTTTTGTTCTTCTTATCTTTCATTAGTTGGGCATAAATTAAAATGGAGAAAGCAATTATCAGTTAAAGACCGTGGGACCAAAACCTATCTATAAAGATATGCTTGGCCTTACAGAAATTCGTTTTGTCATGTGATTTTCATTCATAAAATGTAAACATTTGCAGATGAAGAGTTGCAGGTGTGTTTACGTTTGTAATTTATGACTTTAGACATGATTTTTTAAGGAAAAATATTTGCAGTATGAAAATACATAGAAAAACAGTAAGTAGACATAAAAATTGAGACAAATATCTGTTTGTATCTTATTTTGGGTTAAAAATCATTGGAGTATTTACTATGATGTAGTAAAAACTTTTCTCACTGTCAGTCTCGCGCAGTTAGGGCATCCGACGATACTAAATGTTGCCCCTGACAGCTCCCAGATTGCACAGATTATGACGGATAGAAAATGCATTATCATGTTTTGGAGGCCTTCAAAGAAATTGCTGTTGTCGTTTCGAGTTTTAATTGAGGACAAATCCTTTGAGTTTTTCCATCCCTTGCACCATATATATTGGCATCTTATCCCCGTTTACGCAGCTGAGCCATTCTACATACTTCCAAGTTTTAACAGTTTTTTTTTCTCTCTAGCTGTAATGATGTATCTTTTAGCTCTAAATCACTCTACCTTAATTTTTGTTGGGGTAGGATGTGCAGTGTACTTAACATGATGTTCGTTCTACTATATCACAACATTTAAATGAAATGTTTAATCTCAAGGTCGTGTATTAGCAATATAATGGATGATTGTGCTTTTCGGCATTTGTATACAAAAGAATGGACATCTGTTACCCTTTAACAAAGCAATCCCATAATTTCAAAGATACATTTTTACAGTCAGAGAGGAAAAAAAAAAGTTTATAAAATGATATATGGAGAATGGTTCAGATATTGGTCACATAACATAGATGAATTATGATAAATATGGTGTACAGGATAAAGAAACTCAAGGGAATTGTCTTTGATTTAAGACGGGAAACGACAACAAGGCTTTCTTTGATGGCCCCCACGACATTGAAGGTCATTTTCTATTAGTCGTGATCTGTGCCACCTTGCAATGGTCAGAGGCAACATTTGGCTTGAAGATACAATAATGATTATAGCCTCATGAAATAAAGTTAGAATGGGTTAAACAACAGGCTAAAAATGAGTAAAGATGTATCTTTCAGAACCTGAGAAAAAGGCCTCTAAAAACACTTTAATGAGTAAAGAGAATGCTAGTAACCAATATTTTTCCCTTTTCCCCACAAAATTTCTAACCCCTAGCCCTTTACCACACAATCTCGACTTTTAACGACCTTGAGGAAGGAGCCTTTTGAAAACATTGTGGGAAAAGGAGAAAATGCTGGTAACCAGCATTTTCTCCTTTTCCCACAAAGTTTTCTACCCTATCAAAGAAAAATTGCTTCATTTGAGCTAGTATGAAATTGTCGTCTGCAAATGCTTTCAATTTGGATAGGTCTAAAATTTTGCCATGTGGTAAAGGGTTAAAGACTGATACTACTAATTGAGCTACATTAATTGTTTCATTAGCAAAATGCTTCCAGTATATATTCTAAAATTTTCATTGGCTTGTAAAGATTCAAGGTTCCAAGTGATGTCCTACTTTTTTACCTGTCTTCCTTTGCTTGAAAGATATGTTTTAACCCTTCACCACACAGTCCTGATTTTTAACAACTCTGCAAAAGAAAGCTCTTGTGAAGAAAAGGCAAAAATGCTGGTAACCAGCATTTTCTCCTATTCCCCACAATGTTTTTTTTTTTTACCCTTTTATAATCAAATTTGCACCATACTTTATGGTATAGTCTTGAAATGCTTTCAACTAGTAAGGTCTAAATTTTTGCCATGTTGCAAAGTGTTAAATTGTTGAAGATATTTTTGGACATACTATATTTTGATTACCACAATTTTCTCCTTTTCCCACAATATTTTTAACCCTTTTATGGACAAATATTTTATCATTCGAACCATTAATTATATGTAGTCTGCAACTGCTTTTAATTGGGAAGAGTCTAAATTTTTGCCATGTGTTAAAGTGTCAAACTGTAGCAGATATAATTTATATGAGCCATGCTGCGTGAAAGGGGGCTTAACCCTTTACCAAACAATCCCTGGTTTTCACGACCCTGGGAAAGAAGGCTTTTAAAAACATTGAGGGAAAAGGAGAAAATGCTGGTAACCAGCATTTTCTCCTTTTCCCACAATGTTTTTTGCCCTATCAGAGACCTAAAGCTAATTTGTACCAATTTTGAATTTGTCGTCTTCAGATACTCTCAGTTTGGAAGAGTCTAAAATTTGTCGTTTGGGAAAGAGTTAATGCATCTCCATGATGCCTGATACCAAACAAGTCATTACATAAGTATGGATCCATAAAATCTGTTTTGTTTAACAACCGACTGAATCCTGAGGTAGAAGGTCATTTGAATGCAGGAAATTTACCTTTAGCAAAAAGTTTTGGCCCATGTCAGCCTGCGCAGACTGTGTAGGCTGACATGGGTCGATACTGTTTGAAGTTGCATTAAGCCCCCCTTTTTACAGAGAATGGCTCATATTTTTGGACACCCTATATAGCCTCTATGGGAACTGGTTCACTCGTTACCTCCTATTTGTACTGGTAGACTTTGAAATATCCTTTGCATGTAGGAATTATCAACATGAATATAGGTCTAGTGCATGGATACAAGTCAAAATATTGTGAAAAAGGAGAATTGATTGATTGATGGTATGGTGTTTTACACCGTTTTCAACATTATTTCATTTATATCACGGCAGCCAGTGCACCTATCCGTGCTTTCCTGGAATTTTTTACCAGTACTCTGCACAATATTCTTTCCAAGCCACTGGCTGCTTTCCCCTATAACCATAGCCAAAGCAACACCCAGCGGTGAGAGATGGATGAATCCTATTGTAGTGACTATCATCAATTCTCGGAAATGGGCTGAGCCAAGGATCAAACCGGTGACCCCCATGTTCTCAAGTCCTGTATGCTACTGACTGAGCTACCAGGGCTTGGCGACAAAAGGAGAAATTGCTCGTTACAAGTAATATCTCCATTTGCCACAATGTTTTTCAAAGTGTTGTGCTGAAAGATGAACAAAGTTGTTTACAAGAGATAGTATGCTGACCTTTTCGGGGCATTATAATACACAGGCATATATTTCTATTCTCTTGTAGAGTTCAAAGATGGTGTGACTAGTACAGAGAAAGATACAGATGATGACTATGAAGATATAACAACAGACTCTGATGACCTTGTAGAAGAGGTGGACAATCTCAACCTAGAATCAGTACCAAAGAAACACGAAAAAGTCTCACCACGGATGAGCAGAAGCACAATCAGCGGAAAAAGGAAGAAAGGGTCAATAAGACAAGAAAAGTCAACAGCCCGTAAAAAGTTCTGGTCATTGAAATTGAAAGGAAAACTTCAGGTCTCAAAGAGATCACACTACGCATCAAATGTTGAGGTTTGCTCACCCTCAGCTGAAGGAGATGTTTGTGTATGCACATCTTTTAAAGCTAAAGGACAGGAAGAGGGTGCTTTAACTACAGCAGAGGGAGCCGAGGGAGGACAGATTGAGTCTCATCTAAATGGAGAAAATATTCCACTAGCCTTTTCAAGCCAGTTTGTTCCATTGGCATCTTCAAGTAGAGAGGGAGCTGAAGCATCAGGCTCAACTTCACAAGAAAGAGGGAAGGGTAAAGGCAAAAACAGGAAGAAAGATGCACCCTTGCCTTTTATCAATCTCAATAAACTTTATCCTATCAATGATATCGATGAGCAGCTGATTGCACAGCGAAGGCATGAGATGGAACATGGTATAGATGTTGAAGACATTTGGATACTGAAACCATCATTGAATGATTCTGGTCCCAAACAGTTTGGTTCTGTTACATCCATAGTGTGTTCAACAAACATTAAAAAGCCAGTGGGACAATATCCTTCATATGGTGCTATGGCTCTGCTTTCCTCGGAGGCAGGAAACACAGAGCCGGCCGATTTATTACAAAAGCAAAACCGTAACAGCTTAGAGGAAAGCCTGTCATGTTCTACTTTAAATCTAAATATGAGCCCATGGGTCCCAAATCTACCCCAACAAGTCCTAGGTCAATTTCAAGTTCATACCCAAGTGGACTACATTCATTTTCTTGTCCCTGATCTGGACAAAATTGTTCGATCCAGTTTTTATTGGGGTGTTATGGACCGTTACCAGGCAGAAAAACTCATCGAAAACAAAGCAGAAGGGACCTTTTTATTAAGAGACAGTGCACAAGATGAATTTCTGTTCTCCGTGAGCTTTCGAAGATATGGTCGCTCCCTACACGCAAGAATTGAACAGTGGAATCACAGATTCAGTTTCGACTCCAGGGATCCAGGCGTATTTGCAGCAGACACAGTCTGCGGGTTGATTGACCATTATAAAGATCCAAGTTGCTGCATGTTTTTTGAGCCAATGCTTACCTTGCCCTTGCATAGAACATTCCCATTTTCTCTACAACACCTGGCGCGGGCAGCCATTTGCAGTCGTGTCACATACGATGGTATTACTAAGTTGACCCTGCCCCGTTCATTGAAAGAGTATCTACAGTTTTATCACTATAAACAGAAAGTTAGAGTACGTAGGTTTGACAATGTAGCCTAACTCTTTATCAAACGACAAAATTTTGAACTTGTCCAAATTAAAAGCATTTGCAGACAACAATGTAAAATTAATGTGAATCAAAAGTTAGATTTGTTTTTGGAAGGGTAGAAAACATTTTGGGAAAAGGAAAAAATGCTGGTTATCAGCATTTTCTCCTTTTCCCACAATGTTTTCAAAAGTCTTCTTCTGTAGGGTCGCTAAAACTTGGGATTATTTGGTAAAGGGTTAGTTCCGGTGCTTCTTAACTCTACTTGACTACAAAATTTTAGACATGTCCATAATAGTAGCATTTTTCGGCTGCAAGTTTATTGTGGTTGAGATGATGGTACTTCTGGCTTTGAAAGGGTAGAAATCAATGTATGAAAAGGACAAAATACTAACTACCAGCATTTTATTCTTTCCCTTTTTGTTTTCTGGAGCCTTCATCCTTAGGGTCATAAAAAGATGGGGTCATTCGGTAAAGTGTTATTACATTGTATACTGATAGTAAAGGTGAATGCTTTTTCAGTTTTTGCTTGATTCAATATGTGAGATACCCTTAGAATTGGGAATTTAAGCATTATTTTTCTCTATGTTGGAAAAAGATATGAGCTACCTACAAATGAAGAAAATTGATAAAATCATTAAGGAATCTTTTCATTACTATTGCATGAATATAATTAATGTAAAATGTTTTACTTACACAGGGTCACAAAAGCAGAGTTTTATACAAGATCTGTATTTTTGCATTTTTTTTTTTAGCTCACCTGAGCACGAAGTGCTCATGGTGAGCTTTTGTGATCGTGCTGTGTCCGACATCCGACGTCCATCGTTCGTCGTGCGTTGTCCGTCGTCAACTTTTACCTTGTGTACGCTCTAGAGGCTACATTTTCAGTCCGATACTCATGAAACTTGGTCAAAATGTTTGTATTGATAATATCTCGGACGAGTTCGAAAATGGGTCGGGTCAGGTCAAAAACTAGGTCACTAGGTCAAATCTTAGAAAAACCTTGTGTACACTCTAGAAGCCACATTTTCGATTCAAAACTCTTGAAAGTTGGTCAGAATGTTTATCTTGATATCTCAGACAAGTTCGAAAATGGGTCATGTCGGGTCAAAAAGTAGGTCACTAGGTCAAATCTTAGAAAAGCCTTATGTATGCTCTAGAGGCCACATTTTCAGTCAGATACTCATGAAACTTGGTCAGAATGTTTGTCTTGATGATATCTCGGACAAGTTCAAAAATGGATAATGTCGGGTTAAAAACTAGGTCACTAGGTCAAATCTTAGAATAACCTTGTGTACGCTCTAGAGGCCACATTTTCAGTCTTGTTTTGATAATAGCTACAATGGGAAAATTGGCTATGGTTGGCTAAAAACTAGGTCACTGAGAGAAATTCTAAAAAAAGCTTGTGTACATGCTAGAGGCATTTTCAGTCCAATAATTATGAAAGCTTAGTAGATTGTTTGTCATGATATCTCAAAAGAGATTGAAAATGGGTCATGTTTGGTCAAAAGACTCAGGTGAGCGACCTTAGGGCCATCAGGGCCCTCTTGTTTTTTTTAGCATATAATTGGGAATTTTAATCTTTTTTTATGGGAGGAGGGGGGGGGTTAAGACTCTTCAGGATGTGGAATATTGTTGAGTACCACATATAATACAGGCAAAAAAACTCGGCAGTATGGGTTTACAGTGGAACATCACTGAAAATGAAACTTGGTAATTATGTATTCTGATTCTGCATTTGGAGAGCTTATAAAATTTAATCCAATTTTTACACTGGTACTTTCTTTAAATGCATAGTTTAACCCATTTTCAAAATGTCAATGAATCGTTTTTCTAATTTATGACTGCACATGTTTCCAAGTTACTAGCACACATATTTGAATTTTAATCATGAACGGCTTTTGGTGGATATTTATTTAACAGTTTTGAGTCTAATATATCATTTTTATCCTAATCAAGTAAAACTGTATTCAATTTGAGTGAGACTAAGTTTAGACACAGCATGGAAATACCATCTTCTGTAGTTCTTTTTTCTTGTCTTATGTGTATCACTTAAAGACAACTTATGGTCAGTGTTACAGACTGTGGCTTCTCATGTCTTCAGCCTAGTGGAGTTCAAAAGGACACTAACCATTAAAATGATAATTAACTGTTTACCACACAATCCTGAGTTTTAACACCTTGAGGAAGAAGCCTTTTGAAAACATTTTGGGAAAAGGAGAAAATGCTGGTAACCAGCATTTTCTCCTTTTCCCAGAATGTTTTCTACCCTATCAAGGGCAAATTCTATCATTTGAACCAAATTCACTTTGTCATATGCTTTCAATCTGTCCAAGTCTACATAGTTGTTGTCTGGTAAAGGGTTAATGAAAATGAAATTGTCAGCCAGTTAACTCTTTATTAGATGGCATAAGACTGGTCCATATGCAAAGCATGTTAAATATGACTGAAAGGAATTTGGACAGGATTTTATCTTTGTAAGGTAAGAAAACATTGCTTGGAAAGGAGAAATTGCTGGTTACCAGCTTTTTCCCTTGATGTTAGTAAAAATTTTTTTCCAAGGATTGCTGGATGAGGGTTAAAAAGACACAGACTACACATTACAATTCAAGACTGCTTTATTTAGAATTTCTTTCAAAACAGCCCACAGCATTGATTCAAGAACAGATTGTGCATTCGTTATAGTCTGATCTTGATCTTTGCTGTCCCAAAAAGCAACCTAAGTTGTGTATGGTGATCTAAGATTTAACTCAAGTACAGCATAATACTTCCAGTATTAAGCCTTTACCATACAGTAACAATCCTGAGTTTTAACAACCCCAAAAGAGAAAGCTTTTGAAAACATTGTAGGAAAAGGAGAAAATGATGGTAACCAGCATTTTCTCCTTTTCCCACAATGTCTTCTAGCTTATAAAGGACAAATCATCATTGGAGCTAAATTTGTAGTCTGC
The DNA here is from genome assembly GCA_946811185.2 of Hippopus hippopus. Lineage (NCBI taxonomy): Eukaryota > Metazoa > Mollusca > Bivalvia > Cardiida > Cardiidae > Hippopus > Hippopus hippopus. The sequence continues at coordinate 40,860,176 of OX328097.1, forward strand.
CAGTGTGTTCAGTTTGGTCGTGTCCAAAAGTTTGTTGTCTTGTAAAAAGTTAGGTATGATGATATTGCAAAGTAAAGGATGGTTTGGCTGGGTTATCTCACGTTACATCTGACAGTGTAGATCCAAGGTCAGACTGCACATATAGCAACTGATTATAAAAGTACCTGATATTGTTTCTTAGCATGTTAAGAATTGAGTCAACCCTTTACTATACAATGCTGACTTTTAACAACGCTGAAAGAGAAGACAGCATTTTCTCCATTTCCCACAATGTTTTCTATTTTACCAAAGACTACATCCACAAGTTTAGCCAAATTTAATCTGACGACAGCATATGCTTTGTATTTGGACAGGTCTAAAAATTTGTTGTGTGGTAAAGGTTTCATGAGATAGTATGGAACTCTGTTATGAATATACAGTTATTTTCAATTTGTTATGGCCTTGTTGAGGTACTGTATTGTTGTACAAGATTTACAGTGGCCACTGTGTTATAAATGATAATTATGTTTTCCTTCACTGCCCTCTTTCTTGTTCTTTTTTGACCCTTAGAGCACTAATAAAATGAAATAGCCATTTTTCATTTTTAATAAATGGAAGGTATTGCACTGTAATAGACTGTTCTGGCCAAATTACTGAGTAAAATTACAGTGTAGATTCAAATTCAGACTGCATGCTCTGTGCATTCTGATCTTGATCTACATTGAGTGCAAAAGCAACTCTAGTTGTGCTTAGTGCTCTTTGGGTAACTTGTTAAAGAGTTTTGTTGTATACTGGTGCTGAAAATGTATTTTTTTTCCTGTTAGCATTGTTGTATTTGTTAAATTATGTATTCATGTAAATGTGCTTGTTTAGACTTAATGAAGTCTTTTTTTTTCCCCCTCTTCTTTTTCTATTTTCAATGCATTGTATAGGTGATAAGTTTTCAATTCCAATTGGATATCAGTTTGATTTATAAAATGGTTTTCTGTTCAAGAGAGAGAGAGGAAAAAAGCTGTATAAGGTTATGGGAAAGTCATCTCATTTGTTTTGTATAATCAAATACATATTTTGGTCCATTGTTGTACTGTAGTTATCCTGTAACAGTTTTGTTGGCTTATCTCATTAACCGCTTTAACCCTCATCCTGCTATATAACTAAAATGAAATTTTCATTTGGAGAGTAAAAAACCCAAGTATTGCTATTTCAAAGTTATGTTTTGGGGAATAATATCTCCTTATTGGACAGTGTGGATCCAAGAGCAGACTGCATGTTCTGTGCAGTCTGATCTTGGCCTACACTGTCTGCAAAAGGTCAGTGGGTTGCGCCTAGCAGCATAAGGGTTAAAATTGCAGCACACCCTTGTTAAATATGGATAATCCTTAAAAATTTAGTTTTATTAAATTTAAAGATATTGTGACAAATTGATTAGTTGCAAGCAATTTCTTGTTTTTCAAGACTGTTTTCAAAGATGGTCTTCTTGAAGAAATCAATGAGAGTTGAAATTGAAAGTGATTCATTTTGTGGCATAATAATTCAAAATCTTTGGGGGCCTACTTCATCTTCAGTTGTCTAAAAGTGTTGATCTACAAAAGGAAAATTCTGATTATTGGTCTACATTATCTGACATTTTGTGATACAATTAACTCTTTACCACACAATCCCGACTTTTAACGACCCTGAGAAAGAAGCCTTTTGAAAACATTGTAGGAAAAGGAGAAAATGCTGGTAACCAGCATTTTCTCCTTCTCCCACAATGTTTTCTAGCCTTCTCAAAACTATTTTCAATTTTTGAGCCATATTTATTTTGTCGTCTGCAAATGCTTTCAATTTGGACTGGTCTACAATTTTGTCATTTGGTAAAGAGTTAAACCCTATTTGCCTTGAGGGTTCAACATCTGGATCTTTTAAAATGACAGAAAATCCCAATTTTATGTATTTGGCATGATTCTTTACCAGACAACAAAATCTTTGACTTTCCAAACTGAGTGCATTTGCAGATGACAGATCAAATATTACTTAATACATGATAATAGTCTTTCAAACAGTAGAAAACATTGTTGGAAAAGGCGAAAATGCTGGTTTTCCACAATGCTTTCAAAAGCTTTCTTCCTGTAGGTCATTGAAACTTGGGATTGTTCAATAAAGTATTAAGACAAAATTGAATTGAAAAACTATATTGTATTCACCAACCAATTTGAGCCTCGCTCTGTGAAAAGGGGGCATAATGCACCTGTGAAAAGTATCGACCCAGGCCAGCCTGCACAGTCCGCACAGGCTGACCTGGGCCGAAACTTTTCGCTATTGGTAAATTTTCTGTATGTCAAAGGACCAATCTACCATATGATTAAGTTGGATGTTTACAAAAGTGGCTCTTATGGATCCATAATTATGTGATTACTTGGGCTGGTGTCATGCATCACAGAGATGCATTAAACCCCCTTTTGCGTGAGCATGGCTCATTGAAAAGGGGGCTTAATGCATCTGTGAAAAGTATCGACCCAGGTCAGCCTGTGCAGGCCGCGCAGGCTGACCCTGGCCGAAACTTTTTGCGTTGGTCAATTTTCTGTATGTCAAAGGACCAGTCTATCTCATGATTAAGTCGGTTGTTTAACCCTTTACCACACAATGACGCCTTTTAACGCCCCTGAAGAAGAGGCCTTTTGAAAACATTGTGGGAAAAGGAGAAAATGCTGGTAACCAGCATTTTCTCCTTTTCCCACAAAGTTTTCTACCCTATCAAAGAAAAGTTGCGTCATTTGAGCCACTATGAAATTGTCGTCTGCAAATGCTTTCAATTTGGATAGGTCTTAAATTTTGCCGTGTGGTAATGGGTTAAAAAAGGGGCTCTTATAGATCTATAATTAGGTGATGACTTGGGCAAGTATCATGTATCACGGAGATGCATTAAGCCCCCTTTTGCCAGAGCAGGGCTCAAATATAAACTCTAATTTTGAATTCTATGATATGCAATAAAACTGAGACAGAAAGTCTCAGCCAATCATATGGCTAGCCTTGGAATTAAGGATTTAGAGCAATATCAAGTATTGTTGGTGTACATTGCCAAGAAATATACTTTGTAGCAAAATTGCTCAAACATCTGTAATGTAATATTTATCTGCAATTTTGCCAGCAGCTGTCACCTTTCGTCTGCTGTATAAATGGTATGGTAATAAAAGGTAAAACAGATCTAAATATTTTCAACTGTAACTTTAGGACCTCCAGGTAAATGAAATATAGTTTCAGTCAGATGACAAAACCATCTTGTAGCAATTTCAAGGCAGTTTTAACTAGACTGTCTCTCAAAATTCAGTGTATATAAGAGGCCAGGCTCCAAGTTCTGTCCAGTCTGATCACCTATATGATATGTACAAGAGCCTAAAGCCTGTTAAGAGCCAAGGTTTTTTTTATTGGAGTATCTGGACAATATAACAGGCAGTATAGATCTTTATGTCGGAGCTCACATTCTGTGTTATGTGATCTTCATTTACGCTGCCCACATCAGGCTGCAAAAACTAATTATTTTATGTAGCTTGCCAAAGTGATTTTGAATTTTAAATGTTGCCTTTCTTTTGATATTTGCAATAGTAACTTACAAACTGAGTACACCTGAGGGTGTAAAAGTTCTTAACTCTTTACCAAACGACAAAATTGTAGACTTGTCCAAATTGAAAGCATTTGCAGACGACAAGGTAAGTATGGTTCAAAAATTGAAATTTGTTGTAGGAAGTGTAGAAAACATTGTGGGAAAAGGAGAAAATGCTGGCTACCAGCATTTTCTCCTTTTCCTACAATGTTTTCAAAAGGTTTCTTTCTCAGGGTCGTTAAAATTCGGGATGGTGTAGTAAAGAGTTAATTCCATTTTTTAAGTTCAGAAAGTAAAATAAACTTGAAAAAGATTTTCGTTTCTTTATTATTTTGGAGCATACATAATACTCAACAGAAAAAATGAAAACATGAACTAAACATTGCAGTCCTGCTTTATTTGTTATGCACAAGTCCCTAATTTTTGCCTGAGCTTATTTTACTTAAAACAATTATTCTCTGTCCAGATGCAGATGACCTAGGAAGCATGGATTAATGTACTGTGAGGACAATGTGACTTAAATACTGTAAAGAATGAACCTACCAAAAAACCCAGTCCCTCTTTTGCCTGAATTTTCCCCACATCATCTCTTACATTTAACAAAATACGCTTTTATCACATAACCACATTTGTTTTCAGTGTAATATACCAATCACCCATTTTTCCCACATTAACTCTTACATTTTAACAAAGTCAGCTCATCTTCTGATCCTTTCATCGTCAGATCCTTTCTGTTAGGTCTTTAAAGTGCATTAATTACAAACTTTTGAAAGCAGCCAGTAGCTTTGGAACTTTAAATCTGGTAGAAATATTTGACAAACATACAGTTACTAATAATTGCAAGCTGTGCAGTGATATAACTGAAATTCTGTTAAAACTACATGTATATACAAACAGATAAAATGTAGAAAAGCATCAATAAGAGGACTGTCAGTCCAATTTCACAATCCAAAAGAAAATAAGCACAGAGCAAAAATAGTTGTAGTCATATTTAATAACCTGTCAAAGAACTACATGTTGTAGTACTGAAGCCACACAATCCTAACTTTTAACCACATTGAGAAAGAAGAATTTTGAAAACATTGATGGAAAAGGGTAAATTGCTGGTGACCATTTCTCCTTTTCCGACAATGTTTTCTGCCCTATCAAAGACAACTTCCACAATTTGAGCCACATTTAATTTGTCTTGTGCGAATGCTTTGGGTATGGACAAAACTAAAAGTTTGCCATGTGGTAGTGGGTTAAACCTTGATTTTTAGCTCTACTAGCGAAGCTTACGTGGTTTCTGTCACCCCCCTGTTAGTGTTTTTTGTTTACACAATAAAATCTGCTGACAATTAGCAAGGGAAAAGTAGCCTTATAAAGTTGAAAGTTTACATACCTTATTAAGCGATAAAGTTCTCATTTGTGGCTTGGCCGTTTCAAAGAAAATGTCAAGTTATTGTCATAGCCCTGTTGTCTGTGTAGTCATGCAAAAAATTTGACATTTTTTCATACCTGTTACTACTACTGAAGAAATTTACTTCAAACTAGGACAAGTTGTTAACTATCAGATGGGGAAGCCATACAACTAGGGTAGGTAACCATTGAAATATTTTTGACACAGTTATGCCCATTTTTCGACCATTTTTCACTGAAAATCAAGCAGCCGAGCATTGGCACCTGCATACGGTGCTCTTGGTTATCCAATTCTTTTGGAACTTGCACAGATCATTTATAATATCAAATTGAAAATGAAAAAACAAACAGCAATCAGTTCAGGAAAAGGAGCCATTTGATGACTTGGTCTTGTTAACTCAACATGTTAAGTCCACATTATTTGTCCTATGTCTTTGAAACTTGCAGGGCTTGTTTAATACAATGGATACTAAAACCCTGTCAATTATGGCTGGATTCCAAGGTATCCTTTTTGTGTATTTGTAATTTTGATTATTTGACTATGTGTTCAATACACCGTGCATACTTTTTATGCTAAGGGGCTTCAAGCCCAGATGCAACCCCCTCCCTCCCATTGCTTTTATGTGTCCATTTGCCATTTTCCTTTTTGCATCATAAATTCATGATGTATGCTAGAAAATTAACAAAATCAGTGCCAGTAGAGTGATTCAGGCCCTCAAGGGCTTCTAGTTATTGGTTTGCCTTAATTTACAAGGGTGTTTTAGTATCCAGTGCCACTTAGTTCGGGGGGGATATGAGTAAAACTTTTCCACATCAGCTTTTCACCACAATGCTGTACATTTGTAGGATTTATGTTAAGAATGCATACTAAGATGGGGCTAAAGTGTGCAATGCATGCAGTCTGATCTTACACTATCTACTACATAATTCTGGTCCAAAAGTCCTTTCCTTTGCACTGGAAGCAAACAATTAAACAAGAGGGCCATGATGGCCCTGGATCGCTCACCTGAGTCGATAAGCGAAATTTCAGTCCACATGCATAATTCAATTTCTGACCAATTGTCAGGTCACTTGAGCTTAAAATGGGGCCTCTAGAGGGTCCACAAGGAATTTCTGTAAGTTGGCATAGTGACCTACTTTATCACCATAGGTGACCCAATTTAGAACTCATCAAAAATTGATCAAGACAAACATTCTGAACAGTTTTCGAGTTAAGTGAGCAATAAATGTGGCCTCTAGAATGCCCAAAAGGTATTTCTTTAATTTTGACCAAGTGACCTAGATTATGACCCCAGGTGACCAATTTCAAACTCATCCGATGTTTTACCAAGACAAACATTCTGACCAATTTTCAGGTCAATTGAGCAAGAACTGTGGCCTCTGGAGTGCCCTAAAGTATTTCTTTAATTTGACCTAGTGACCTAGATTATGACCCCAGGTGACCCAATTTTGAACTAATCTTAGATTTCATCAAGAGAAACATTTTACCCAATTCTCAAATCAATTAAACAATAAATGTGGCCTTTAGAGTGCCCTAGAGATATTTATTTAATTTGACCTATTAACCTAGTTTATGACCCCAGTTGACCCAAATTCAGACTCATGTGAGATTTTATCAAGACAAACATTCTGACCAATTTTCAAGTCAATTGAGCAAAAAATGTGGCCTCTGAGTGCCCACAAGGTATTGCTTTGATTTGACCTAGTGACCTAGTTTATGATCGCAGGTGACCCAAATCCAAACTCATCCCAGATTTCATCAAGACAACATTCTGAACAAATTTAGGGTCATTTGAGCAAAAAATGTGGTTTATAAAGTGCCCACAAGGTATTTATTTAATTGGACCTAGTGACCTAGTTTATGACCCCAGGTGACCCAATTTCAAACTCATCCCATTTTTTAGGAAGACAAACATTCTGACCAATTTTCAAGTCAATTGAGCAAGAAGTGTGCCCTCTAGAGTGCCCTAAAGGTATTTCTTTCATTTGACTTAGTGACCAGGATTATGACCCCAGGTGAACCAATTTTAAACTCATCTTAGATTTCATCAAGAGTAACATTTTAAGAAGTTTTCAAATCAATTGAACAATAAATGTGGCCTCTAGAAAGCCCTAGAGTTAAATTTCTTTAATTTGACCTAGTGACCTGGTTTTTGACCCCAGTTGAACCAAATTCAGACTCGTGTGAGATTCTATCAAGACAAACATTCTGACCAATTTTCAAGTCAATTGAGCAAAAAATGTGGCCTCTAGAGTGCCCACAAGGTATTTCTTTAATTTAACCTAGTGACCTAGTTTATGACCCCAGGTGACCCAATTTTGAACTCACTGAACATGTTGTGCTCAGGTGGGTTAACAAACTTAGAACAGGTTCAATACATACCAAATACCAAAGCTCTACAGTTTCCAGTTTCAGCAAAGAAGAATTTTAAAGTTTTCCTTCTTTGTTCCTATGTTTGAACTTGTGACCCCTGGGGCGGGGCCAGTTTGGACCCTAGGGGCATTGTATGAACAAACTTGGTAGAGGTCTACTAGAAGATGCTACATACCAAATATCAAAGCTCTACACCTTCCCGTTTTAGAGAAGAAGAATTTTAAAGTTTTCCTACTTTGTTCCTTTGTTCGATCTTGTGACCCCTGGGGCTGGCCCAGTTATGACCCCAGGGGCATCATATGAACAAACTTTGTAGAGGTCCACTAAGAGATGCTACATACCAAATATCAAAGCTCTACGCCTTCTAGTTTCAGAGAAGAAGATTTTTAAAGTTTTCCTTCTTTGTTCCCATGTTTCAAACTTGTGACCCCCAGGGCAGGGCCAGTTTGGAACCCAGGGGCATTGTATGAACAAACTTGGTAGAGGTCCACTAGGAGATGCAACATACAAAATATCAAAGCTCTACTACTTCCAGTTTCAGAGAAGAAGAATTTTACAGTTTTCCATCTTTGTTCCTATGTTTCAAACTTGTGACCCCCTGGGCGGGACCAGTTTTGACCCCAGGGGCATCATTTGAACAAACTTGGTAGAGGTCCACTAGGAGATGCTACATACCAAATATCAAAGCTCTATGCCTTCCAGTTTCAGAGAAGAAGAATTTTGAAGTTTTCCTTCTTTGTTCCTATGTTTGAACTTGTGACCCCCGGGGCCGGGCCAGTTTTGATCCCAGGGGCATCGTATGAACAAACTTGATAGACGTCCACTAGGAGATGCTACATACCAAATATCAAAGCTCTACGCCTTCTAGTTTCAGAGGAGAAGATTTTCAAAGATTTTGCATTTTTTTCCCTTTTTGTTGCCATGGCAACCAGAGTTAAGAGTGGAATTCAATTCTTTGAACAACTTTGGTAGAGCTTCACCCAAGGAACATCCCTGCCAAGTTTCATCAAGATTGGCCCAGTGGTTTAGGAGAAGAAGATGTTTAAAGAAATTGTTGACGGACGCCGGACATAGGGCGATCACAATAGCAAACATAACTTAATTTGGTGGCAGTAGAGTTTAAACCTTTACCAAACAATCCCGAGTTTCAATGATCCTAAAGAAGAAGACCTTTGAAAACACTGTGGACAAAGGAAAAAAACTGCTGGTAACCAGCATTTTCTACTTTTCCCACAATGTTTTCTATCCTACAAAAATTAAATCTTGATTTTTGAGTCACATTTATGTTGTTGTCTGCAAATGCTTTAGGCTTGGAGAAGTCAAAATTTTTTTTTGCTTGGTAAGGTGTTAATACAACTAAAGAAAGCATCATTTGAATCTGATTATTATTATCAAGATGTAGAAAGCATCAAGAAATCATTAGTGAATGGCAGAACTGCTTATTCTGAGAACATGTATATTTGCCACAACATTTTCAAAGTCTTGTGTGGTTGATGAATGCAACCTTTTTACTGTATGAAGTGAAAATTTCAATCATCATTTATACTACAAGAATCTTCTATAAAGTCTGGAGCACTTGTTTTTGATAGAACATCTACCAACATATGTTTTGGAATTTCTGAGCCTCGAACTTTCAGTGTGTAACAAGCTCCTTCCACTTTCCTGATACTCTGCCTCAATGTATATAGCTTCCTTCCCACCTCCCTGTTTGTATTCCCAAGACAAGCAAAAGCCATTTCCATTTCTTGCAGAAAGTTACAAATATTGAAAGGTTCCTCCAAGTTTCCTGCACCAACACTATTTATAGCACGCCTCATGAGTTCACCAGTAAGATCTGCAACACCAAGAATGTATTCTTCGAAAGGAATGGGGACATGGAGCGTTTGTTTGCTAACTTTAATACTGCTAGCTGAACTTGATTCTTCAGTCTGGTCACAAGCAACTTGTTCCTCCATTGCTTGATTCTTATCTGTTGGAGTTGAGTCTACTGAATCCTCAATCACATCTACAGTAAATGTAAGTCTCTCTTGAACGGTGTCAAGTCCAACAAGTTTTTTGTCTTTTAGATAATGGTAAAATGTAAGAGCTTCTATGTACTCCTGAAGGCCTGAAAACAAAGGAAGTGTGTAGCTTTTGACATACATATGAAATTTAAATCTGAAATTTGAAAGTCTAGTCGCCAAGGCCAGGTAGCAGAATCGATAGCATACAGGATTTGAGAACAGATGTTGCCGGTCCCAATCCTCAGCTTTGCCATATTCTTTATGAGTACTTATGACAGTCATTGCCACAGGATTCCTCTAAGTACTGATCACTGTGTCCATGATGGATACCTATGGTAACTGATGATGGTTACCAACTGAAACCCAGGTCGGGATGAATAAGGAAGAAGTTGCCCAAGGATAACTGAAATACTGCCCTAATATAACTGAAATACTGCTGAAAGCTGCATAGCAACCCATTTAACTCTTTAACCACATGTCCGAAGTTTCAGCAAACCTGAGAAGGACCGCTTTTGAAAACATTGTGGGAAAAGGAGAAAATGCTGTTAAACAGCATTTTCTCCTTTTCCCAGTTTTCAATCTCTTCAAATACAAATCTTAGCATTTGAGCAACAATTAATTTCTCCAATTTGAACAAGTCTAAAATTTTGTCATTCGGTAAAGAGTTAATTCTTCTACTGCAAACGACAACTTTGGTAGATTTTGCACATGGTGTTGATCAAGATCAAACGACACGATCTTTGATCTACACTGTCATCTATCTATTGCCAGAATATAGACATTTGCAGTGAAAAAACAGTTTTAGAGATCACAAAAACAACCCTCTCATATGGGAAAAGAAGAATTTGCTGCTTACTTACTAATCTTTAGTTTATACATGTTTTACATCGAATGAGAAACAAGTTCTTACAACTTATACTAATCTCTCTTGACTCTGCTTCCTGCAACTACACCAGTACTCGCGCAGAATGTGTGGGCCACTGAAAAATCTCAAGGTTGACATCCGCTCCCAGATTTGAAATCGGGACCTTATGGTTACAAGGCCGACGCTCTACCTAACAATCACAGACACCACCAAACTAATCTCATCTTTCACAAATGAAGTCTATTATTTGTACTAAATTATCTTTGTCATCTGCAGATACTTTGAACTAAACAAACCAACCAAATAAAACTATACCTGCAGTGTAGGCTCTAAGAAATTTATGAGGATCTGTTCCAACTAATTCCTTGGCAATTTCCTTGAATTTTGTACTTTCAATAGATGCAAGCTTCTCCTCTGTTTGCTTGAATGTGTCATTTGCATCACTACTACTGAAATATCATATATATAGATATGTAAAATTAGCCCCAGGTTACCTTTTAATAGACAACAAAATTTTAGATATATAAGAGTCCAAGTTGGAAGAATTTGCACATGAAACAGAGACACGTGCAGAAAACCAATTTGCTGGATAAACTAGCTTGTCAGGAAACTGGTTTCAACTATCCTATACCAATACATCTCGTCATGATAAAAAATTAATGTAACCTTAGTTCTTTCTGTAGATAGCAGGTATTCATTAGAACTGATTCAGAGACACTCCTAATAAGTACCATCTGAATAGGGTTTACATAAAAAACAAGACCTGTCACTGAGAAGTGACTGATGCCCCAGAAATTAATATAACCCTGTCCTGTTATCTTTGAACATGTAGGTTGACTATAGACACAACTCTTACAAACACTTCTGACTATGTCTTGACATTATTAACATACAGATGTGATTCTTGCATTGTGAAACATTGTCTGTATATGGTAGGTGGTTGATATTTTTGCACACTTATGCTGAAATTCAGTTAGAATGAATAGTTACAGGCCTGACATGAAGATAAGCCCCCAAAATTTCCATTTTCTAAATATAATTGACCTTGCTGTGACCTTGACCTTTGACCTATCGACATGGTTCTGTCGCTCAATATGTTGTTGACGATTCTGCATTGTACTGAAATTCAATCAAAACAAAAATAATAATAATTACAGGTTGGATACAAACATAACCCCCGAAATTTCCCTTTTTGAACATATTTGACCTTGCTGTGACCTTAACCTTTGCCCTTCAGACATGGTTCTTGCCCACTATACATTGTCTATGTAGTTGACAATTAAGTTAAACTGGAATTATTTCATAATTAAAAATTTGTCAGGCTGAAGACAAAAAGCATCCCTAGAAAACACATTTGACCTTGCTGTGACCTCAACCTTTGACCTACGCATATGACTCTTGCTCATGATAAATCTTTTCTATGTGGTTAACATTTTTGCAAACTTGTTCTGAAACAAAGTAATAGGGGAAAAAAAACATGGCCCAGGCATGAAAATGTCACTAATAGACAGATCAAATAAAAACTATTTGCCTCTGAACATTTTTTTTTCTAATGAGAAACTATGAATTATCCGGATCTCTGATTTCGAAGAGCACCAAAAAGTCATTACCCATTCACCCTGTGTAAAAGAAATATTGCTCTCTTGCTTTCAATGGTGATGTCTCTGGACAACTTCACAACTCTTTCATGTTTGTCATGCTTCTGATCCAGTTCTTGCTGAAAACTTCTAAACATTTGTATCACTGGCGAGCTTTCATCTACTTTTAACTCTTGTTCATTGTGTGGCTTTTCTCTCTTTTTCTCATTTTTACCTAAAATTACAAGAGGAATTTGTACATGTATGACAGGGATAACTGAGTGAAAAAGCTCTTTCTGTTTCTATAAATACTAAAACAGAATAGTTTCATGTCAATAAAATATTCTGCAATTTCACAGTCTGATCGTTTGCAGACTTAATCCCCCCCTTTTTTTCATATATCCGAATAGTCCTATCCGAATACCCAGCTACTTTTCGCAAGATACTTTTCATAATTCTTGTACGTTTCCAGGAAAATTCACAGTTTAAATTGTCGAATGTCCAACTATGAATTGAAAAAGAAATATCATAAGCTGTATTTCATACCACTCCAATGTTTTCTTTTGTGATGTGATGACATCGTTAACCTAGCGAGTCAGTCAGAAAAAAAAATCTATTTTAACAAGGGAGATAACTGATATTTTAGAGGGGATGAAGGGATTAACGTTGATGACGCCCAGACCTTATTTGCGTTATTTAAAGATATCTAGATCTAGATTTTTCACCAATAAATCTCATTAATCACTATCCTTCTGAACTCAAATACCAGTCAGCAACGGAACAGCACTTTTATAGAATCCACTGATGGATTTTAAGTGGGTAATGGTTTGTTTAAAAAGTGTAATATAGAAGCCTTGATATCGATGAGAGCAGACCACAAGATCAGACTGAATGCGCTCGCGAGGACACGGTTTAACAGTAGGTCTACATTCATCTATCTACCTGCAGCGTTCAGAACTAGTATTTCACTATGAGTTACACTGCAGACGATTTACCCCGCCTTCCAGGCTCCAGCAGATCTCTTTTGAAATCATTTCCCTTTCAACTCTAATCTACAACGGCCAAAATTCAGACTTGTCTTTAAATAGATTTCATCGATTTCAACCATTTGCAGACGACAAACTCGATGCTACTCAAATGAAAGGATTCTTTTTTCAAAGGGTAGAAAACAGAGATCTAGTCTAGTTGAAAAAGGATAAAGTGCTGGTTAATGCTGTTTTTGAAAGCCCAGTTCCTCAAAAGCCTACTTACAGGTACCTCCCCCCAAGCCAATTTTAGTATTCTGATGGGTGCACAGTAGGCCTAAATGGCCCAATATGTAAAGAAGCACCGCATGTACGTCTCATTATTGAGACTACATCAGTAGAACTTTACTAAGTTTCTTAGTTCTGAAGGGTTATTTTCGCATTTGAAAGTTTCCACGAAATGCAGGTTGATCTAACTCTAGATATGAGGTTTAGCCCAGAAGGTTAACTTTTAGAGAGACTTATAAGTGAAAAGGATTCAGATATTACAATATCGAGGGGTTTATAAAGAAAAAAAATGGCAGACAGTGGAAGGTTTATATTCAGGATCAGATTGCATGTTAAAAAATCAAATCTTAATCTGCACTGTCCACCAAAGCAATTTAAAATATGATGGGAAGAAAGGAAGACTTTTTTAGCCCCACTGGCCGAAGACCAGCAGGCTTATGTCATGGTCCGGTGTCCGTCGTGCGTGCGTGCGTGCGTGCACTTTAATGTCAAACATCTTCTTCTCTGAAACCACCCATCCAATTTTGATGAAACTTCACAGGAATGATCCTACCATGGTCCTCTTCAGAAGTTCTTGAAAGAATTTGATTCCTTCAAAAACTCTGGTTGCCATGGCAACAAAACTAAAAAATATTGGAAATCTTTGAAAATCTTCTTGTCTGAAACCATAAGGCCTAGACCTACCTTGGTGTGTAGGGTTTTTACTTATTAGCCAGTGGAGCAATACAGGGCCTCATGGCCCTCTTGTCCTTGTCTTTAGATTACATGTTGTACTGTTGTACTTCAAAACCATCCTTGATCTTAATTATGGGTTTGAATTTTACACATTAAAAGCAGGTAGATCTAGATCTATTCAGATTATTATAACCTCACCAAACTTAAACAATGATGTATCACTGAAATAAGTTAGGGGAACGAAGCAAATCGTCAGTAAAGAAGAAAGACATAATTATGTGAGAAAATACAATTTTCATTGATATCTCCTCAATTGGCTACATAGTGGAGTTTTGCAAAGACTTCATGGAATGTTACATGATCATTTGTTGATTATGTGGATTTGTATTCAAATCAAATTGATGATGTCATATGTAATCTGATGTAGTAAATCTAGACAAAACTACTTATTGCAAAATAACCTTCTCATAACTAAAATGCCCAAAATTGGACATTTTTCCTGAATGTAATTATGCAGTTTCTATATGATTGCAAAGAAAAGTAGATCTAGTGGTATTTATCAGTGTTTTACAGATAAAAAAATTGATTTACAACATCAAGACTATAGAGCCAGGAGCCTAGCTGCCTGTGCGCAGTTGCGTATGGTTTGCAAAAAATATGACGAATTTGCCAAAAAATGTCACCAGAAGCTGCAAAATACCATCCAGAGGAGGACCTGCCAGACCCTCCGGTGAAATCCCCTCCCCTCTCTAGGCACTTTGCGCCTGGGGTGATACTTTCAGTATTACTTTAGCGTACACTTTATTTTCGGCTAGCTACACCCCTAACAGTCCACTTTAAAGAGGAAGACATGTTGGAATGTCACATGATGAATAACATGTGACAATTTCTGGGATTTGTATTCAAATCAGTATGATGACATCATGTCTGATGTAGATCTAATAAAAACAGATGGAGTTACTGTTTACAAAAGAAGCATCCTGTTATTAATTACTATGCCAAAAATTGCACTTTTTTAGCTCACCTGAACAAGAAGGCCATATTTTCAGCCCGACACTCATTAAACTTGGTCAGGATATTTGTCCTTTACAAGTTTGAAATTGGGTCATGTCCGGTCAAAAGAAGGTCACTGGGCCAAATCTGAGGAAAACCTTGTTTGCACTTTAGAGGCCATATTTTCAGCCTGATACTCATGAAACTTTGTCGGATGGTTTGTCTTGATGATATCTTGATCAACTTTGAAATTGGGTCACATTGGGTAAAACAGTAGGTCACTGGGCCAAATCTGAGAAAAACCTTGTGTGCAGTCTAGAGGTCACATTTTCAGCCTGAAGATTATGAAATTAGGTCAAAAAGGTTGTTTTTGAAATCTCAGACAAGTCTGAAATTGGGTCACAACAGATGAAAAAGTTGGTCAGTGGGCAAAATCTTAGAAAAAAACTTTGGTGCAGTCTAGAGACAAAATTTTCAGTTAGGCACTCATGAAACATTATCAGAATGGTTGTCTTGATGATATATCTCACAAGTCCAAAAGTAGGTCAAGCTGGTCAAAAAGTTGGTTACTTGCATGCATGCATTTTACATCAGTAAAACCAGGACCTAATCAGTTTTATTAACCATAGATGACTTAATTCAGGTGAGTGCTTAAGGGGCCCATGGCCCTCTTGTTATTGAAAATAACCATCAAGTTTAAATATGATTGAATAGAAAAATAAATTTTGTTGATACATCAGTATTTTACAAGAAATTTTGATTTATGACATAAAAATTGAATAGCCCCTTTTTACCCATTATAAAATGACAAAATCTTAGACCTGGGCAAATTGCACACAGTTGCAGACCACTGATTAAATATGATGCAAATGTATATCCCTTTACAGGTTCCTTTTTTGGTCTATGTTTTCAAAGTAATCCCAAGTTTTAACAACCCTGAGAAATATGGCTCATGAAATCATTGTGGAAAAAGGAGGAAATGCTGGTAAACAGCATTTTTTTTCCTTTTTTCCAAAATGTTTTTTACCCTTTTGAAGACAAAGTTCATCATTAGGACCATGTGCATTCATTTGTCATCGGCAAATGCCTTCGATTTGGACATGTGTAAAACTTCGTTGTCTCGTTTTTAGTAAACCTTTACGACACAATGCCGACTTTTAACGACACTGGGAAAGAAGCCTTTTTAAAACATTGAGGAAAAAGGAAAAAATGCTGGTAACCAGCATTTTTCCTTTTCCCACAATGTTTTCTACTCCATCAAAGGATAATTGCACCATTTGAGCCACAATGAAATTGTCGTCTGCAAATGCTTTCAAATTTGACAAGGCTAAAATTTTGTCGTCTGGTAAAGGGTTAAACTATATCAGTAAAGGCCTGCTTAATGAGATAAATTGTTCCTTGTCTCATCAAAAGATAAAACTTAGTAAACAAGTGCAGAGGTGACATAATCTTGTGAAAACGGTTTCCTTCTTATCAAAAGATAATAATCTTTGTAGTGTTAATGAATGTAATAGACATTCTAAATATGTACAAAACATGCAGAATTTAGAATATTAACAGTTTTTGTCAAAGTGTTGGAGGAAATGTAAGGTGGATGGTGTACATTCAAGATCAGACTTCACATTCTGTACAGTGTGACCTTGGATCTACACTGTTGACATGAGCAACTTGACACTGGTTCAGCTCTTTATAAGGGTTAACCCTTTACCAAAGACCAAAAAATCATATTCTACCAATTTGAAAGCATTTGCAGATGACAACTTGAATGTAGCTGAAATAATTATTTCTGTCTTTGATAGGGTAGAAAACATTATGTGAATAAGAGAAAATGTTGGTTACCAGCATTTTCTCCATTTCACACATGGTTTTCAAAAGCCTTCTTCTTCAGGGTGGTTAAAACTCGGGGTTGTGAGGTAAAGGGTTAACAAGTATATTTCAGTGCACAGAGTCAAGGACAAATGTGCATAGATCTAGAACATTAAATGTTCATCTCATTACTATACTTTCAGAAATTAATCTGAAGCAGAAAACTTTGAAAGCATCATTAAAATGAGAATTATAAACACAATTTTAATTAGGTTTAAAAATAGAATTCCATACATGTAAAAGCATTTTGACAGAAGATCAATTTTTCCTTCAACTATTAAAAGTGTTCTCAAAAGTGGCCTGCTGTGCACAAGGTGAAATAATGTCTGCAGGAGGAAGTTTGTTGAAAATGTAGTGATAACCTAGGGTAGTTTTATTTTTGACTGTCCTTAATTTTGAACTGTCCCATTAAAGACATGGACATTTTGCGATCCTTAGGATCAGACAGAAACCCACTGAGCTTTGCAATTTCAAGGCCATTACAAAATATCAGACATGCATTGTCTTATTTAAATTAGCACAAATAGCAGAAGCATCTAGGGCTTAACTCTTTACCAAAAAACAAAATTTTGGACTCAAGCAAATTGGAAGTGTTTGCAGACAACTATGGAAATGTAGCTCAAATGATGATTTCTATCTTTGATAGGGTAGAAAATGTTGTGAGAAAAGGAGAAACTGCTGGTTACCAGCATTTTCTCCTTTTCCCACCATGTTTTCAAAAGCCTTTTCTTTTAGGTCATTAAAACTTGAGATTGTGTGGTAAAGGTTTAGTTTAGCACACAATATTTAACTTATCAAATTTACCATAGTTTTTCTTTTACAGGATTGTGGTAGCTTGAAAGCTAGATACTATGTCTATGTATAGATGGGGAAGAAAGGAGAATGCATACATATTATGCTTTTGAAAATACAAACAAAACATCATGACCGATAGGAAAATTTTTTCTAGAGAAATTTTAACATAGTGACAACAATATTCTTTAAAAATTAAAGTTCACCAATTGAACAAAATGTATTTACCATACTTAAGGAAGGGAATTCCTGGTGAAATAGATAAATTTAAGACATGGTGCCCAAAATATTACAATGACTTTCAAAATCAGCTAAAGTCAAACACCTTAAGTCTACAATAGGTTTTCTTTGAAGAAGAACAATACAAAGAGGAAAAAGAAGAATTAGATGTAACTTGTAACAAAACTGAGGCTACTAATGAACAAGGCATATTTTTCCGCCCCTCTTCCCCCCCCCCCCCCCCCCCACACACACACACACACACACACACATACACACCTACTAATAGAAGAAATGCAACATACAACTGAAAATGACTGTACATTGCTTCAGAAACCCAATAAGAAGAGTTACAACAAAGGTAGGTTGAAACTTGACACTGTAAAAGTGCTTAGGGGTGGCACATGCTAATATGATCTGAACCAAAGTCAAATATAGAAATTTGAAGAAGCAGACAATCAGAGAGACAGACAGGCAAACACAAAGAGTAGAGGGAATAATAGGATAGAAAGCTTAGATGAATGGGCTGAAGACAGGATAGTCTGTCTTGACTATTTATTAGAGTTATCTGAAACTATAGCGATGAAATGATGATCAGTGACAGTATTTTCCTAATATAATAAAAGACATTCATAAATCCAACACATGCAGATGCTTCATATTGTGAAAAAAAAAAGAACCCAATTAAGGTGTTGACAAATTAACAGAGCAAGATCTCGAGATTTGATCTTGTAAACAAATACTTATTGCAGCGGACCTAAAGACAGATGTACTGAAATGTACCCGTGTGCAGTTGCGGGTCAGTTTGACCCTGAAATGACATTTAAATTGCAGATAGCTACTAAGATGTACTGACTCAATATTTCATTTTGATAAGAGTTCAAAAAGACTTGAACCAGTCAACTAATGTGAAGGCATGCATACCAGAGATAGGAAAATTTTGGAGGCTTTCGGTACCTAGTCACAGAGAAGGTAAATAATAGCTTACGTTTTTAAGAAACTTGCTGTAGTTACAGTTTCAAGCGGTATACAATAAGTCATGGGTTCTGGAAACTTACCTTAGCCACTGACATGGTAATCAGTAGAACTTATATTTCTTTAATCTGTTGTTGTTGCAAACATAGTAAGCATTAAAAGTCATGTTTCTAAAACCTGCTTTGATAGTAAATGAGAAGTTAAACCAGAAGTCTCGTATTTTTGAAATCTGTTGAAGTTACAGACAAGGATCACCAAAACCAAAACTCTTGTGTTTTGAAAACCTGTAGAATAGTTTTGTGTGAGAAGGTAAACAAATGGTTTTGCATTTTGGAAATCTGCTGTACTTACAAGGAAGGTTAACAAAAGATTTTGTATTCTTGATGCCTGGTGTATAGTTACAGAGAAGTAAATGATAGGTCTTGTAATTTGAAGATTTATCGTAGTTTAAAATCAGGTTAATGATAGACCTTGAATTTTGGAAGCCTTGTGTACAGAGAAGGTTAGGAATAGATCATGTATTTGGAAGCTGGACTTGGTTACATAAGACATCAACCTTTGGTCTTTTTGGATGCTTGTTACAGTCATTAAAAAAAGGTTAATAATTGATCTTTTAATATAAAAAGCCCTATTTTGTTGCAGAGAACGTCAGCAATAGATCTTGTATTTTGGAAGCATATTGTGGAAGCCTATAGTGTTGTTACAAAGAAGGTTAACAATAGAACTAGTATTGTGGAAGCCTAGTGTTGTTACAGAGAATGTTAACAATAGATCTGTCTGGTATTGTGGAATCCTAGTGTTGTTACAAAAAAGGTTATCAATAGAACAGTTTAGTATTGTGGAAGCCTACTGTTGTTACAGAGAATGCTAACAATAGATATGCAGGTATTGTGGAAGCCTAGTATTGTTAGAGAGAAGGTTAACAATGGATCCAGTATTGTAGAAGCCTAGTGTTCCTACAGAGCAGGTTAAAAATAAATATTACAAGTATTGTGGAAGTCAAGTGTTGTAACAGATAGGGTGAAAAATTTATCTGGTATTTTGGAAGTGTAGCGTTGTTACAGATAAAAGGTTAACAGTAGATCTGGTATTGTTGAAGTGTAGTATCGTTACAGAGTAGGTTAGCAAAAGATTTATCTAGTGTTGTGGAAGCCTAGTGTTGTTACGGGGAAGACTTACAAAAGATCTGTCCGGTATTGTGGATGCCTAGTGTTGTTACACAGAAGGCTATTAACAATAGATCTGTCTGGTATTGTGGAAGCCTAGTATTGTTAGAGAGAAGGTTAACAATAGATCTGTCTGGTATAGTGGAAGCCTAGTGTTGTTACAGAGAAGGTTAACAATAGATCTGTCTGGTATAGTGGAAGCCTAGTATTGTTAGAGAGAAGGTTAACAATGGATCCAGTATTGTAGAAGCCTAGTGTTCCTACAGAGAAGGTTAAAAATAAATATTACAAGTATTGTGGAAGCCAAGTGTTGTAACAGATAGGGTGAAAAATTTATCTGGTGTTTTGGAAGTGTAGGGTTGTTACAGATAAAAGGTTAACAGTAGATCTGGTATTGTGGAAGTGTAGTATCGTTACAGAGTTGGTTAACAATAGATTTATCTAGTGTTGTGGAAGCCTAGTGTTGTTACAGAGAAGACTTACAAAAGATCTGTCTGGTATTGTGGATGCCTAGTGTTGTTACACAGAAGGTTAACAATAGATCCGTCTGGTATTGTGGAAGCCTAGTGTTGTTAGAGAGAAGGTTAACAATAGATCTGTCTGGTATAGTGGAAGCCTAGTGTTGTTACAGAGAAGGTTAACAATAGATCTGTCTGGTATAGTGGAAGCCTAGTGTTGTTACAGAGAAGGTTAACAATAGATCTAGTATTGTGGGAGCATACTGTTATTGCAGAAAAGGTAACAAGAGACCTGGTATTGTGGAAGTGTAGTGAAGTTACAGAAAAGGTTAACAATTGATCTTTTATTGTGGAAACTTAGTGTTGTTTCAAAGAAGATTAATAATAGAACTGGTATTTTGGAAGTGTAGTGTTGTTACAGAGATGGTTGCTTCATAGAAGATTAACAATAGAACTGGTATTGTGGAAGCCTAGTGTTGTTACAGAGAAGGTTAACAATTGATTTTGTATTTTGGAAGCTAAGTGGAAACCTAGTGTTGTTACAGAGAAGGTTAACAATAGATCTAGTATTGTGGAAGTGTACTGTTGTTACAGAGAAGGTAACAGTAGACCTGGTATTGCGGAAGTGTAGTGTAGGTACAGAAAAGGTTAACAATTGATCTTTTATTGTGGAAACTTAGTGTTGTTTCATAGAAGATTAACATTAGAACTGGTATTTTGGAAGTGTAGTGTTGTTACAGAGAAGGTTGCTTCATATAGGATTAACAACAGAACTGGTATTGTGGAAGCCTAGTGTTGTTACAGAGAAGGTTAACAATTGATTTTGTATTTTGGAAGCAAAGTGTCATTATATGGAAGGTAATAGTAGATCTGGTATTGTGGGTGCCTGATGTAGTGACAGAAAGGATTTGCAATAGCTA
The DNA here is from genome assembly GCA_946811185.2 of Hippopus hippopus. Taxonomy (NCBI): domain Eukaryota; kingdom Metazoa; phylum Mollusca; class Bivalvia; order Cardiida; family Cardiidae; genus Hippopus; species Hippopus hippopus. The sequence continues at coordinate 40,881,272 of OX328097.1, forward strand.
CTGTACTTTTTTTAAAGACTTTTTTATATAAAGAGATAGTCAGCAGTAGTGCTTGTAATTTGGAAACCTGTTGTAATTGCATAGAAGGGTTGCAGTAGGTCTTGTTTTAAACCTACTGTTGTAAAAGAGGGTGCAGAAATTATCATTACAGAGAAGGTTTGCCATAGATCTCTTGTTTTATAAACCTGTTGTAGTTATAGAGAAGGTGAACAATAGGTCTTGTTTTTTGAAACCAACTGTTTTGAAAAAGAAGGAAACAGTAGGTCTGTTGTTTAGGAAATTTAACATCTTGTAGTTTCAGCAGTTAACAAAAGGACTCATGTTTTTGAAACCAGTTTTAGTCAAAGAGAAGGTTAAAAATAAGTCTTGTAATTTGTTGTAGTTACAGAAAAGGTTGACAATGGATCTTTTTAGCACTACTGGCTAAAGGTCAGCGAGCTTATGCCATGGCCCTGTGTGCGTGTGTGCAGCATCCATCTGTCATTCCATCTGTTTGTTAACTTTTGTTTCAAACATCTTTTTCTCTGAAACTACCTGTCTGATTTTGACCAAACATCACAGAAATGATCCTGCCATGGGCCTTCTCAGAATTCTTTGAAAGAATTTTATTCCAATAAAACTCTGATTGCCATAGCAAGAAAAACTAAAAAAATATTAAATCACAAGTTTTATGTGGGCTTATCTTGTGAAAACTTAAAAAAATCCTATCGTTCCTAACCATGTGACCAAGGGTTACCAAATTTTGCAAGTATAGTCATTCAGTGGACCTCTACCAACAGTGCTCAAATTATAGCCCTAGGGTCTTAATTGGCCCTGCCCTGAGTGTTCAAATTATAGCCCCAGGGTCTTAATTGGCCCTGCCCCACAAGTTTTACATTGGCCTGTTTATGAGGAAACTTTGAAAATCTTCTTGTTTATTTAATACATTCTAGACCTGTATTATTTGGTATGGAGCTTTGTCTTGTGGACCTCTTCCAGGATTCCTCCTGGGGTCATAACTTTCTCATGGGCTTTTATAGAGAAAAGCTTATAATTATGTCCTCTGGTTAGAAACATATTGGTGAATATTTGTGTTTGGCATGAAATTTAGGATTTGCACTTATTAGCCAGTGGAGCTTACAGGACCATCATGACAGAGTAGCTTAACAAAGGTCTTGTATGTTTCATCATTTCATAACAGGTCCTGTGTTTCTGAAACCTGCTGTAGTTACAAAGTTCTAAAGGAAAAAATACATCTTTTGTTTCAGAGACCTGCTGTAGCAACAGAAAAGGCGGCATTTTTTTTTTATATTTTGGAGATCTGTTGTAGTTACAGAGAAGATGAATAATAGACCAACTGTGGTTTCATAGATGGTCAACAACAGTTCTTGATTTTTAGAAACCTTTAAATTACCTGTCACTTATCATTTATTATATGTAAAGTCAGTACATAGTAACTTAAAATATACTCCTCAAAAAGAATTAAGGGCCACGAAATAGAAGGGCCATGGTTCCATCAATTTCATTGCTATTAACAAAACAGTATTTGATATCAAGAGTTCAGTATGTAAACGTACACAACAGCTAATAATAATAGTAAACACTTTGGAGATTAAGAGGTGTTATTACTGCAAAAAAGTCAACTTTCGCCAAGCCATGGGTGGAGCATAAAATTTTACGAACAGTGTCCAAAAACAATAAATGTAACACCATAGGTAACCTCAATACTGTGTTTGACGACCTACGGTGTCAATAATAGCCCTACACCTAGATTTGAAGCTTTGAATTAACTTTTTGATAGCATGATCAGGGATTCCTACCACTCCTCAATGAGTGCATGTGCCAGTTCTCCCTTGGTCTGTGGTTTATTAATTCTGGCGCTGATCTGTCAATTTAGAGTATGTCCCATATGTGTTCTATCAGGTTAATGTCTAGGGATTGTGCAGGCCGGTCCATGCATTTTATAACCTCATGTTCTAAGCACCCCATGACCATGTAGGCCCAGTGCAGACAAGTATTATTGTCCATTAGCACAAAGTCTGGAACCAAAGCACCACCATAGGTGGTGACAAACTCGTTCAAGATCTTGTTCAAACAATAAACACCTGTCAAAGCACCATTTTTGATGACATACAAGTCTGCATACTTATGGTAAGAGATCCCACTCCAAACCAGCACTGACGGACCATCGAACCTTTCATGTTTCTGAATACAACTGTTCCTGAATCTCTTGTTTTTCTTTTGCCACATGTGTCTCCTGCCATCATAAAAGTCAACACAAAACATTGATTCATCTGTGAATAGAACAGAGCGGAGTGTGGCTAATGGAATGTTTGGGTACTCCACCGAAAATTGCAGTGTTAATTTCCTGTGTTCTGGGCTCAGCCAACAGTGCGTGGACAGCTGGCCTACAAGACCGAATATATGCGGCATGAAGCCTATTCCTAACAGTTTGTTCACAGGTGGGAACCCCAGATGCCTCCTGGAAGTAAGCATTCAACGTTTTTGAGATTTGAACTGCTGGCATTTAGCAAGGTTTGCTATATAACGGTCATCATGGAAATTGTTTTCCTCAGACGACCTCTTCCTGGATGTTCAACAACAGAGCCAGTGTCCAAGTACCATCTCCATACACAATCAACTACGATATGATAAATGTTAAACCGACGACCAACGTGACGTTGCATCTGACCGACCAATAGCATTCCAGTGATACATGTGCTCCACGTCACTAATTGATAAATGTCTCCTGATTGGCATTTTGGTTGTATACTCACTTTAAAAGTAAAAAAGTACCCAAACCTTATACAAAAACTGTCCTGAACAGGTAACACCACAAAACTGCCAGTTACAATGGATTTTAATAGATGTTTAGAAACACAGCAAATCACTGGTGATCAATTCAAAAGCAAAATACAGGATTTTCCTGTGCCCTTACACACAACTGATTATTTTCTTTATTCCTCCAATAACTTAAAGTATTTAGCATCTCAATGGATAAAATGCAAAAATCTAAATCAGTAGAAAATATGGATTTAAAAATTATGGTCCTTAATTTTTTTTGAGGAGTATAGGATAACTGTTTGTTTGCAAACAGTGAGTTGGAGGGTGTGAAATCAATATTTTGTGAAGTTGTATATTTACATTTACCCGGTATATGACATTTGAGTTAGTGAAAGCAATTCAAACATAAGGACAGTCTAATTGATTAACAGTACAGGTAAGTTTTTTGTTTAGCCATTATCATATACTGGTATTTGGTGACAACCAGGATCATACTACATTTTCCCACTCTTTTGTTTATATTTAACCCAGGACTACCAAATTATTCTGGAGGCTTTGAAAAACAGTTAACTTTTAAGAAAAGGAAACAAGAGGGCCATGATTGCCTTTTATCGCTTGCTCCGCTGCTATTTGAGTAAATGTTTCATGCAGTTAACTGGCACTGAGAGAGACAAAAATCATAAGAAGTCTATATGGCAATAAACTTTCATTGAGAAAATAACCTGTCCCACAGTTAAGTCATATTTTTTTCAAATGCTAAAATGATGTCAGTGAAGATAGTAGGTCTAATCAATTATTGTTTATACTGAATATCAATGAAGTGTAACAAACAGTGCTTTGACAAGAAGAATTCCAAAACTTTAGTCGCAGAAAACATTTTTTCAATGACATGAATTGCAAATTATACATAATTACACACACCTTACCTCATATAAAATATTCAACTCATTTGATTGATTAGTTGTATGATGTTTAACGCTGTTTTCAACATTATTTCAGTTATATCACAGCGGCCAGTATCCATGCTTTCCTGGATTTTCTTTTACCAGTACTCCGCACAATATTCTTTCCAAGCCACTGGCTGCTTTTCTTGATAACCATCATTAAAACAATGGTCAGCAGTGAGAGAGGAATGAATCCTGGTGCAATGACTATCGGAAAGAAATTGGCCGAGCTGGGGATAGAACCAGTGACCCCATATTCTCAAGTCCTGTACGCTACTAACTGAGCTCCCGGGGCTCGGCTCAACTCATCTGAGGATAACAATTATTAACATCAAATAAATCACTTTCACTAATAACTGAACATTTTCTACCCAAAAATCTTGAATACCCAACACTAATCATGTAATAGCATACTTTGATAATCAAGGGAGATAAATGGTAATAATTTCGTTGTCTGCACATGTCATATTCTTCGAAGATTCGACCTGTCTGCTATGACGCATCACCCATCCCCCCAATACCTGGGAAAAGTAGGGCTTATACCAAAGCTATTAGCCTATAACCCAAGCATGTAGGGGCTGTTTTGATAAATGGCTGATGCATAGATTACATGCTAGCCGATCATAGCTGAATGAATCGCACCAGGTAGCATTTTACTGAGTAAACGTTTATTTCATTTTGAAATTCAAAGTAACGGTTGTTGTTTTAAAAAGTAGTCCGGTTCTGTACCCAGAATGCCCATATTAGATAGATGTGTATTTGTGGAATGCCATCTAGCTGGAGATAATGTAATAATTTATGTATATCTTACGAGTGAACAGCAGTTATTTCCCCTGATCAGTATTTTACAAGTTTAAGTCATACTGACTACATGTACTACAAGAAGATTTTTAATGTGTTCACTATATGGTTAGGCTATACGGTACGGTTCAGTTTTCAATGTATAAGCCCATGTAAAACTTGTTACACCCCCTCCTCCTGGATGGGGCCAATTTTGTCCCTTGTGCTATTGGCAGAGGTCTACTAGATGAAGCTACATGCCCAGCTTGGTAGCCCTAGGCCTTACGGTTAAGACCTAGAAGATTTTTTAAGTTTTTACTATATACACCCATGCAAAACTAGTGACTCCTGGGGTGGGACCAATTTTGACCCCAGGGCTATGATTTGAAAAATCTTATCAGGAGTCCACTAGGTAAAGCTAGTTTCCAAATTTGGTAGCCCTATGCTTTATGGTTAGGAAGAAGAAGATTTTTAAAGTTTTCACTGTATAAGCCCATATAAAACTTGTGACCCCTGAGCAGGGCCAATTTAAACTCTAGGGCTATAATTTGATAAATTTTTTGTAGAGGTCTATAAGATGAAGTTACATACCAAGTTTGGTAGCCCTTGGCCTTATGGTTTCAGACAAGAAGACTTTTAAAGAATTCAATATTTTTCAGTGCTGTTTCCATGGCAACCAGTTTTAACTGAAATAAATTCTTTGAAGTAATTCTGAAGAAGGCCATAGCAGGATCATGACCAGTATTTTCTTTTTCCCACAATGTTTTCCTTTCTTTTCAGGACTAATATCATCATTTGGGTTACATTAATTTGATGTCTGCTGCAAATGCTTTCAGTTGGAATAAGTCAAAATTTTGTCATCTGTTAAAAAATAAACAATATTACATACAAGTCTTTCAAAGCCACTGACAGCTTCAACAGAAAGTAGCAATTACATCCATTGAGAGATATAAAACTCAGTTTGTAATTATTCATGCTTGTAAAACAGATAAAAAAAAACTGTTGACATGCTTTAGCATACTAGATCTATCATAGATATATTTAGGCATGCCTAGGCATATTATTAAGTACAACTGACTGATGGGTCCTTTGTATATAATTTACTAAATCAGCAGAAACTCTTTTTATAGGCAGTTTTGCTTTTATCCTGTACTATTTCTGTGATTTTCAAACCTAATAGTTTTCTCCATTCAAATGTTTCTCTTATTTATTTCATGTTACTAGTAATGCAGTGTTCCTGGTATGGGTATATATTGCTGTGTGGTCATTGGTATATACTCTTGACACAATTCATGCAACAATTAGGTGCACTTTTTGGATAGTATAGATCAGACTGGCCAGAATATGCAGTCTGATCATCAAGCTACACTATCTGGTATTGAGAGATACCCTTGTTTTAAAACTGAATTGTTTTTTATTGAAAAAGCAGCCTGAGGTAATATTCACACAGAATTCGAGACATGAGGAGATATTTCAATCCTAGAAATGATATGTCTTTATTGAAAGCAGTTTTGTGGGTAGATCTACTCACTGTCAAGACAATTCTAATGAGCAGTCTCCTGTCAATATAGTTTTTAGTAAAAAAACTAAGGTATTTTAGAAATAAGAATCTAAACACCTTATATGTACATCTTGAATTTATGGCTTTATTGCAGGTTTGACCATGTGTGCCAATGACAAGAAGGAGCCCTACTTTAATGATGCTTTTCAATACAAGGATGGGTATCTACATTGTGAGGATATAAAAATTGTAGATATACTGCAGTTGTTACAGAAACAAAACATATCACCTCAGAGTCCATGTTTTGTCTACAGCAAGAACAAAATAGTGTCCAATGTTGACTCATACATACAGCCATTGAGGGCCTTGAGAAGAAGATCTAGCTTGAACTATGCGGTGAAGGCAAATATGAATCCTTCAATTCTTACAATACTTAAGGATCTTGGCTGTTCTTGTACACTTGTCAGTGGTTATGAGCTCAAGTTATGTCTTGAACTGGGATTTGATCCTGAATTTTTAGTGTTGAACGGGAATGGGAAACAAGATTGGGAGATAGAAATGGCTGTTAACTGTGGATGCATTTTGAACATTGATAGTTTATTCAACTTCAGACAGACGCAAAAAGTGTGCCATTCTCTTGGAAAAGATGTGCGTGTGTTGCTTCGTGTAAATCCAGATATAGATCTGGTATGCTATAATGTTTATGTTGTTTGTTTTTCAAGAAATAAACCTTTCAGAAAATCAAGTTAACAGCGACGTACCATTTTTTGTAAAGGCTATCTCTAGATATACCACTAATTATCTCAAGCAACAAAAAAGGAGACATTGTTTCTTGAAATGAAGGAAAGTACATCATTTTGAATGTTACGGAAAACAGAAAAAGGAGCAATGGCTAGTAACAAGTGAATTCTCCTTTTCTCACTGTGTTTCAAAAGTGTCCAGTGCAGGGGCACAAGAAGTTGTATTTCTGTGGCCTAATGGGTTAACCAGTTGATGGTAGATGCTAGCAAAAAGCAATTGCTCCTTTTTCCATATCTTTTAGCCCTTTACCACGCATGTTCAAGTAACCAGCATTTTCTCCTTTTAGCACAACGTTTTCACCCTTCCACAGACATTTCTCATAATTCAAGCCGCGTTTGTCATCTGGCAGCGTTTTCAATACAGAAAAATCTGAAATTTTGTTGTTTAATGAAGGACTTACAGGCTGACTGTATCAAGGGTGTAAAAAGTTGTTTGTGTATTGCAAGTTGGTTAGAAGGTATATTTACTGGTACATGTATATACATGGTATTAGATGTTTTAGATCCAAGATCAGCCTGCCCATTCTGATAAGCCTAATTTTGATCTAAACTGCCAACAAAAGTACTCTTAGATTGCTGAGAGTGAATGTTGTCAAAGGAGGGATAAATGATTCATTGTGAATATAAGGAAACAAACTGTCATGCATATTTATTTGCTCAGAAATGCAGCCTCCTCTTGGATCTTAATCTTAAATATTTTATGTAAACTGACCACAACATTGCCGAAACTTGGGGTTTTTTTTCCACAAGAGAAGTATTTTCCATTTAATTTTTTCAGGTTCTCTAAGGACAGAAAAAGAAAATTGTGACATATGCCTTGTCTTTCTGTATGTTTGTGCTTCAACACCTATTCTGCTGTATGCAAATATGAATGTATTTGGCAGAGAGTGCATACCAAGATCAGCCTACAAACTTATGCAGTCTGATCTTCCTTAACTTTTTCCAACCTTCTTCTGATGTTTTAAGACGTTAACGTGAATTAAATACACATAAAATTATTGAAATACGCTCGTATATTTATGTGATCAATAAGCAACAGTATTAATTTGACAGGAAATGGTTTATGACAAATTTTTAGACTTATCAATATTGAAAGTGGATGCAGACGACAATATGAATGTGACTCATATGCTGGGATTGTCTATTAACTCTTTACCACATGACAAAATTCTAGACTGATTCAATTTGAAAGCTTTTGCAAACGATGAATTAAAGTAGGCTCAAATGATGAGCTTTGTCTCTGAAGGGGTAGAAAACAATGTTCCATAAGGAGAAAATGCTGGTGCCAGCATATTCTTTTTTTCCCACAATGTTTAACAAAGCCTTTTTCCTCAGGGTTGTTAAAACATGGGATTATTTAGTAAAAGCTTAAATGACAGAAAGCATTATATGAAAAGGAGAGAATGCTTGCTTCCAACAATGTTTAAAAAACCTTCTTACTCATAAAAACATGTGATTGTATAGTAAAGAGTTCAGCAGATGACTAGTTTTTCACCATTTTCAGAATGTCCACAAATACCTGGTGACAGGTAAAGAAGGTTCCAAGTTTGGTATGAAGCTAGAGGACTTGAATGAAGTTTTGGACAAGATAAAAGGAGACCAAAAGATCTGTTTGGTTGGCCTTCACTGCCATCTTGGCTCGACTGTTGAGGATGTGAATGTTTTCAGGTTGGTTTGCTGTTGAGTCATTAACGTTTGAAATAAACTTGAAGTACAGTCTTCGAAATATCCTTATAATTTCTTCTACTGCCACATTATTTCTCCTTCTGCTACGTTGTTGTTGAAGATGGTAAGACCCCTGATCCACTTGAGGTAATGTCAGTTATGTACACACAACTAGTTTCTGATCAAAGGACATGCTGTTAAATTTTGTTAAAGACTCATAGGGTGGTTTTCTCTGTTGAGCAAAATACCTTGTCCTGCTCAAACAATACACGCAACAAAATACTGATATTTGTCTTTTTATGCTCCGAAAATGAAATTTTGGTGCATTATAGTTTTTGATTTGCCCATCTGTCTGTCTGTCCATCCATCCATCTGTCCTACTGTTTTTGTGTCCCAGCCATAACTTTTACCCCTAGGACTTAGTTTCAAATAACTTTGCACAAATGTTAACCACATCGAGATGATGTGTCATGCACAAGAGTCATGTCTGTAGGTCAAAGGTTAAGGTAACAGTAAGGTCGAATGTGTTTTCTTGGGGGCGTAGTGTTTGTGTCTAGCCTGTAACTTTCTAAATTATGAATGAATTTTAGTACAACTTTGCAGAATTGGCAAGTCAACCACATAATTATAAGAAGTGTGTCATGCTTAGGAAACATGTCAGTGGGTCAAAGGTCAAGGTTGTGGCAAGGTCAAATATTGTTAAAGAAATAATGGGGGGGGGGGGCTTTGTTCATGACTGGCCTGTAACTTTTTTAATTACGATTGTCAACAACACAAAGACGATATGCCACGCACAAGAACCATGTCAAAGGTCAATATCACAATAAGGTCATATGCCTGATTTCTTGTCTGGGCCATAAATCTTTTCCCTATTGCATAATTTCAGTATAACTTTGTACAAATGTCATGTGTCAGTGCACAAAAGTCTTGTCCGTAGATTAAAGGTCAAGATCACAGCCTCTGTAAACTTCTTAAATGCCCAGTAAAACCAAGGATGTTTTTGCTGACAGTTGAGATCTTTGCCTGTTAAAAGCTTCTGTTAATCCTTTACCACACAATGACGCCTTTTAACACCCCTGAAGAAGAGGCCTTTTGAAAATATTGTGGGAAAAGGAGAAAATGCTGGTAACCAGCATTTTCTCCTTTTCCCACAAAGTTTTCTACCCTATCAAAGAAAAGTTGCGTCATTTGAGCCACTATAAAATTGTCTTCTGCAAATGCTTTCAATTTGGATAGGTCTTAAATTTTGCCGTGTGGTAAAGGGTTAACTGTTACCAAAGAACAAGATTTTAGACTAGCCTAAAGTGAAAGCATTTGCAAACAACAAATCAAATCTTGCCCATATGATACAATGTGTTCTTAAAAGGTAGGAAAACATTCCTGGAAATAAGAAAATGCTGGTTACCAGCGTTTTTTCTGTATTCAATATTGTTTTCAAAGGCTTTAATTCTTCTTCAGGGTCTTTTAAACGCAGGATTGTTTGGTAAAAAGTTCAGTAAAAACATGAACATGTATAGATCTATCAAGTGAGTGTTGCTGTGATATAAAAACCATAATTGTCTCTATTTTATTACTATTTTTTTTTTATAGAGACGCAGCTACTTTTCTCTCAAAACTGTTCAAAGATCTGAAAAGTAGAGGTTTTGCAAAAATGGAATTAATAAACATTGGTGGAGGTTTAGCAATTCCATATGAAAAACATGTGAGTCCATTTTTTTCCATGTAATATATAAACCCCATCCTGTATGCTAATTAACCCTTTACCTAACAACAAAATGTTCAACTTGTCCAAATTGAAGGCTTTTTCAGACAACAAAATAAATGTGACTCAAAAAACTGAAGTTTTTGCTTGGTAGGGTAGAAAACATTGTGGGAAAAGGAGAAAATGCTGATTACCAGCATTTTCTCCTTTTCCCACACTGTTTTCAAAAGCTTTAATTCTTCTCTAGGGTTGTTAAAACTTCAAATTGTTTGGTAAAGGGTTAATACCCTCGTAAAATTTTCATCATATGTTCAGATGTGTTGTAAAGTTATGTATGTACAGACGTTTTTAGGTTCTTCTACATAACAGACAATAGCTTAGTCTGCTCCTCTTGAAACAAAAGTTGACATATTGCTTATTATTGGTTGGTTGATTGCTTTGTTGATCAGTCACTTGGTCTTAAAAGGAAAGGAAACATTTTTGAAAATGGAGAAAAAGCTGGTTAGTAGTAATTTCTTCTGTTCCCACAATGTTTTCAAAAAGTGTCTCCTTTAGGGTCGTCAAAACATTGGTTGAAAAGAGTTAATTGAATGGTGTCTGATTTGCATCATTCTGACATTGTATTTTTCAAGGCTTGGAGAACGCCAAAAAATATGGATCAAATTAACACTGAAAAGATGCTTCCTCAACCATGTGATATCATCAATACTGTATCAGAAGTGATGGAGGATGATGACATAACATTGATTCTGGAGCCAGGAAGATCCCTGATAGGCAATGCAGCAATATTGGCTACAAGAGTCCTGGGTGTGAAAAATACAGGATCAGCAAAGTACAGAACTTTATATTTTCTTAGCCCTTCACCAAACAGTCAGTATTGTGATTTTAAGTCTTCACCTCACAACAGAATTTTAGACTAGTCCAAACTGAAAGCATTTGCAGACGACAGAATAAAGGCGGACAAAAATGGTTGGATCTGTATCAGAAAGTGTAGAAAACATTGTGGGAAAAGGAGAAAATGGTGGTTACCAGCATTTTCTCATATTCCATTTTCAAAAGCTGTCTTAAGGGTTGTTAAAACTCAGGGCAGTGTGATAAAGGGTTACGACCTTGAAGATGGAATCTTCTGAAAACATTGTTGGGGGAAAAAGGAGAAAATGCTTGTAAACAGCTTTTTCTCTTTTTCGTACTTCTTTTTCTACCCTTTCGAAGACTAATCCTATCATTTGAGCCCCAGGTTATTTTTGTTTCCAAATGCTTTCAATTTGGACAAGACTAAAATTCTGTCATCTGGAAACATGGTGATAAAATGAGAAATAGCTTGTAACACAACTCTTTCACATATCTTCATGTATATGTAGTAAACCTTATTTGTTGATTGTTCATAATATTATGTAGAAGAATCTTTGTCAAAGTCTTCTGATGCAAACTGCCTTGATGGAGGAAGAATATATTTATAATAGAGAACCAAAACCTAAATATCTATCTGTTGGTTTTTTTTTTATCAGAAAGAGTATTTTACCTCTCGAAACAAATTTCATGACATCTTTGAAAACAACCAGTTGCTCTTATTCCCTCATTATTTTTTTCTGTAAAACTGAAGAACATTTCCTAATCTTCAAATATTTGTCCCTGTTGTTAGTTGTACTAGTTTTTGTTTAGTCTTAAGTCTTTACCACACAGCAAAATTTTACACTGTTCCAAATTGAAAGCATACTAGTATACAGACATCTTAATAAATGGGGCTCAAATGACAGAATTTGTCTTTGGAAGGAAAGAAAACATTGTTGGAGAAGCAGAAAATGCTGGTTACCAGGATTTTCTGCTTTCCCCACAATGTTTTCAATGGCCATTCACCTCAGGGTCTGTAAAATTCAGCACTGTGTGGTGAAGAGTTAAAGTAGAGTTTAACAAGGATGTGGTACATATAAACACCTGATACACTCCTGCTAGCAATTTCAGTGTCTTGTTTTATGATCAAAGGATGTATCAAATTTTGGGTCACAATGTTCAAATATAGTATCTGCATGGATAAATGAAATGTTTCCCTGGTCCAGGGATCGTATATACGATCCCTGCCTGGTCATAGCACATTACAAGCAAAGAAGGAAGTAGCCTAAAACATTGATTGAATCACTCAAAGTGTTCTCAAACAATGTTATTTGATTAAACAAAACTATGCCATGTTTCAGCTATATAGTGGTGGATGGTGCCATGACAGAGGTAATTAGACCAGCCCTGTACAATGCCTATCACCATATTGATCTTGCTGAACCCACTTGTAATGAGGATGAGACAGACAAATACCAAGTAGTTGGGCCAGTATGTGAAAGTGGAGATTTCCTAGGGAAGGTCAGGTCTATACAGATTAAGGGCTTGTCATGAAACAATTTACCCTTAATCCTTTACCAAACAACAAAATTTTAGACTGGTCCAGTTTCAAAGTATTTGCAGGTGACAAATTAACTCTTGCTCGTATGGTGAGAGTGGTCTTTGATAGCATAGTAAATATTGTGGGAAAAGAAGAAAATACTGGTTATCAGCATTTTCTCCTGTTCCCTCCATGTTTTCCAAAGCCTTCTTCCTCAGGGTCTTTAGCTTAGTTTAAACTTACTTATTTTACATCGATTTAGAAACACACGGGTAGGAAATTCCATATTCAGAGCCAATGGCTCTGACGATAAAATGTTGTGTTGGTCTTCTGTTTCCAAAAATGCCGGCTCAAAAACAAATGAAAAACAGGCAAGCTTGTCATTGTTTGTACTAATGTGTTCTTATGTCTTTGAATTTTGAAAAAAGGAGAATGTCATGCAATGCTTTGGTCTTTTAACATGTTTTCTACTCCATGGAAAGTCGTAGAATGTATACACTGTTGTTTGAATCTCTTGTACCGTGGGTTGACTGTAGCCGAAATAATACGTCAAAGACCTAATTTCAGACTGATATTGCTATTAAATTAGCAAATAAGAGAGAGCTTTGCTGTCCTAAATGCGTGAATTATTGTCTTGAACTTTTCTGTTTGCTGCTGACAAAGAACTGATAAGAGTTAACACAAAATTGACATAAATAAACAAAGGCTCTGATTATGTGGGCCGGCTCTGAAAATATGGACAGGCTCTGAATATATATTGATTGGCAGCGACGGATTTCAAAAACTTAGATGTCGGTTACTTATTTAAGTTACGTATATCCTCTGTATTATCTGTTAATACCCTTAACTCCAAAAGTATACATTTGTTTGATGAAATGTGACTGAATTTTTGAAAATACAAAGAACTGATATTATCACAATTGAAAGATGCCGTCTAACATTGGTCTATCTTAATTTTGCAAATAGTCGTTCACGCTAAGTGGCAAATGTACCGATTGTTGTAGAGATATCAAATAAAAAATGGAGTCGTCATGGAAAATTTTCCTTTTTGCGAGACAAAATATTGCCCAACTACACATGCATATTACAGACACCTTATTACCGTGGAAATGAATACTGTTCTTGGACAAGTAAGAGAAGAGAAAAAAATGATACACACAATGCATGTTTGAATGGTCTACATACAAGAGAATATGTGTTATGCAATTTATTATGCATTCATCAACATAATTGTTTACACTTGATAATGTAACATGAAAGGAGAGTATGTATAACAATATATTATAACCTTAAGTAAAGACCATTCATTCATTCATTCATTTGGATGTTTGTACTTTCTTTGTTCATTTGTTCCTTCGTTTGTTCATTCATTAATTCATTCAAGTGTTCAAGCATTCATTCAGTCATTAGTTCATTGACCATTTTTTTTTTTATTCTCTAGCTCTCTTCTCTTGGGTGAGTGTGTGAGTGGGCTGATGGGTTAGTGGGTGCTGGCGTGGGTAGGGGTAAGTGAGTGAGTTATTACCTATTATATAAAAGGAATAGGCTGTTGTGGTAAAACTAAAACATAATGTCACAATGTTAGGTAACCATTTTATGTTTAGGCAAAAAATACCAAAACAAAAAGAGAGGACAGAAAACACACAATTTTAATGCTTCAGTGTGTTCTTCACCATCTCTGGTACGAGTCGTGAATTTGTAATTTTGACCTCAAAAACGCAACCCTTATTAACTCTTTCCATTTTTGGTATGACATGTGGCCAACTAATATTGATTGATTTGAGGTCCAAATCACAAATTCACCACACGTCCCAGAGATCGTGAAGAAGACAATGAAGCACAAAAATCGTGTGTGTTTGTAATTGTTATTGTAATTTATGCCTAAAAATAAAACTGTTATCTACATTACCTAACATTAAGTTTCAGTTTTATCACATCAGCCTGTTTCACTTACATTACGGGTGATAACACACTTAAAACCCCTACCCACACCAACACCCACCCACCAATCCACCCACTCACTCTCTCTCACTAAAGGGAAGAGAGCTAGAGAACAAAAAAAAATTCAGGTGGATAATGAACCAATGACTGAATAAATGCTTGAAAGCTTGAATGAATCAATGGTGCTAACTTAGGTTTGATATAAATTGTTACACATACTCTGCTTTCAGGTTACATTATCAAGTGTAAACAATTATGTTGATGACTACATAATCAATTGCATAACACATATGCTCTTGTATGAGACCATTCAAACCTGTGTTATGTGTATCATTTTCTTCTCTTCTCTTAGTTGTCAAAGAACAGCATTCATTCCCACGGTAATAAGGCGTCTGTAATATGCATGTGTAGTTGGGTAAAATGTTGTCTCGCAAAAAGTAAAATTTTCCATGACGACTCCATTTTTTATTTGATATCTCTGATCGGTACATTTGCAATTTAGCGTGAATAACTATTTGAAGACAAAATAGCGTTCTGAAGATGCCACTGATTTTTCATAATGTGTATTTATGTGTGGACAGCACTTACGACGTAAGCATTATGAATTTTAACATATAGACTGTTCGGCTAATAAAAAAAAAATACACAACAGTATATTAAAAATTTAGACAGACTAATATTAGACAGCATCTTTCAATTGTGATAATATCAGTCCTTTGTATTTTCAGAAATTCGATCACGTTTCATCAAATAAATGTATACTTAACTTTTGGAGTGAAGGGTATTAACAGGACTACAGGGCATATACATATCTTAAGTAACTAACTTTTTGAAAAGAAGCCCTAAACCATCGGTGCCGATCAATATATTCAGAGCCGGTCCACATTTTAGAGCCGGCCCACATAATCGGAGCCCTTTGTTCACCTATGTCAATTTTGTGTTAATTCTTATGATTTCTTTGTAAGCAGCGAACAGAGAAGTTCAAGACAATAATTCACTCTTCTAGGACAGCAAACTCTCTCTTATTTGCTAATTCAAAAGCAATATCAGTCTGAAATTAGGTCTTTGACGTATTATTTCGGCTACAGTCAACCCACGGCACAAGTGATTCAAACAACAGTGTATACATTCTACGACTTTCCATGGTGTAGAAAACACATTAAAAGACCAAAGCATTGCATGACATTCTCCTTTTTTCAAAATTCAAACACATAAGAACACATTAGTACAAAGAATGGCGAGCTTGCCTGTTTTTCATTTGTTTTTGAACTGACATTTTCGGAAATGGAAGACCAACACAACATTTTATCGTCAGAGCCATTGGCTCTGAATATGAAGTTTCCTACCCGTGAACAAGTTCTTACAGCTTATACTAATCTCTCTCGATTCTGCTTCCTGGGAACTACACCAGTACTCGCACTGAATGTGTGGGCCAATGATCGATCCCAAAGGTACCGCCCGCTCCCAGGTATCAAACTCGGGACCTTATGATTATGAGGCCAATGCTCTACTCACAACCACAGACACCACCAGGGTCTTTAAAACATGAGATTGTGTGGTAAAGGGTTGAAGCACCTTTCATTGCTATAGTTTGACTATGCAGGCAGTATAGATCAAGATCAAACAGCACAAAAAGTGTAGTAAGGTCTTTGATTTACACTGCCTTCTATGCTGAAACAGTAGACAAAAGCAACAATGAAACTGCAATTATTTGGGTCTTATTTGGCAGCCACTTTAGGTACATTAATTTGGCACATGTGCGTAAAGCAAATAGATCTAATTTCTCCTGCCACTCTGTTTTTGTATGCATATGATAATTATCTTAATTGATTATACCCTAACTCATATTTTGTTTCTTTGATTATCTCTATTTTACAAAGAGTTTTATAAAGCTGTAGGCTACATGTTTGTTTCAGAAGGTAATGCCATCAGCTTAACTCTTTACCACACAAAGAAATTATAGACTCCTCAAAGATTGAGAGCATTTACATGTAACAAATTAACTGTGGCTCAAATGGTAAAATTTGCCTGTGAAAAGGAGTAAACATTGTGGAAAAAGAAGAAAATGCTGGTTACCAGCATTTTCTCCTTTTTCCATAATGTTTTTAAAAGGCTTCTTCGATAGGGTCATTAAAAGTCCGGATTGTGTGATAAAGCGATACTCTGGACCAAACAAATTCTTTTGTGGATAGTGTAAGTTAACATGATGAGGCTACACACTTTTTGCAGTCTAACCTTGGATATCCGTCCATCCATTTTAGTCATGCTCTGTGAAAAAAGGGTTTAATGCATCTGCAAAAAGTACTTAATGATTCAGTCGGATGGTAGACAAAATAGATTTTATGGATACATAATTATGAGATGGCTTGCTTGGTAAAATGCATGACAGAGATGCATCAAACCCTCTTTTCCAGAGCATGACTTGTATATTTTAGGACAGATATTTACCAACACCACATGAAGGTTGCTGCATGGCTGTTTTTGATGTTGGAGCATACTGTTCATCAATGTCATCGAACTACAACATGCGGGTATGTACCGACATTCCTTTCATGCATCTCAAAAGCTAAGCCCTGTGTAGCCCAACTTTTCTAGCTTTTGCAGACAGTGAGGATATGGTCTAATCTTGGATCCACACTGTCTACTAAATTGAGATAAACTAGCCAAAATTAGCTGGTATAAGTGTTAAACCATCATTGTTCAAAGTAAAACTTTTTAAAACTCTGTGGCTGACATTTTTCGAAAGCCATATAGACAATGAAATTGTTTCTTATGAAAATATTGAAATATTCATTAAAAAAAAAAGCTGAAAATAAGATGAAACATTACTATGTATCATCAGCTGTAATCCATGGATGAAAATTCTCTTGTATTAGAGTTCAAAGACTGATCCTTGTTACATTTCAGGGTTCGATATGCATGAAAGTATAATAGACTTCAACATTCTTGGAAAGAACTGAAATTTTATAATTCAACAAAATTCTAGAAATCTTTTTTTTAGTGAAATTATGATGACAAAGAAAAAGAAAAAGAAAACAATCTTAGCAACTTTTGTAGTGTTTATTCAATTTGTTATAGTTTAGTGCTAGAGCACTCAAAGTCAGTTAAAAGAGCAAGTTTATGCTATCAATTGATCAAAAATGAAATTCATGTTGCTATAGTTTTAACCTTATTTCCACATTCACTGACCAGAACTCCAATGGAAAACATGAATGGGGTCATTTTATGACCTGCCATTTTCACAGTACAGGGTGACCTTCAAAATATGCCACCGACAGAATTGTTAAAAAAATCAACAATCCTTTCTGCGCCATATTTGGTACAAATGAACTTCAGTCTATGCCTGCTGTGTCCACCAAGTTTCGGTCATCAATGTCTAATAGTCTTTGTTTCATTTTCGTTCCATGATATGCACCAAATGATTTTGCAAACACACCTAGATAAGACATGCAAAATTGTCAATAACTCTGACACACTCCTCCTTTGGTATTGCCCAGATTTTGGCCGTGATAGCCCTCTTCAGTTCAGGAATGGTCTGCTTGCAGTTGTTCAAATCTACTTTAATTACAGGTTTTCTTCAATTTGATGGTATTTGTTTTCATGTACTTTTTTGTATGTTTGTGTGAGATGAAAATTTGTTCACATTCTTGACTTATATTTGTGACAATGATTAAATAGCTGTTTGTAGTTGGATTTTGAAATTAACATATGGGTTATTAATTTTCCAAAATCAAATGTCATTTTAGCAATAAAAAAATGACAAAGTTCAGGGTTACATATTGAATTCATCTCACACAAAATAGTCAATTTTTCCCAATCCACTAAGCAACAGGCAAGTTTTCACCATTTTGTAGCAATCATCAGTATTTTGTGACCATCCAGGTCTATCTTCCCATTAAGATATTGGTCAAATCTGGTTTGCAATGACATTAAGCTGTTTGGTAACGGTTTAAATCAAGGGCTTTAGAAAAAAGACCAAGAAAATCAACTGCGACCGAGAACAGGCAAAAATGTTAAGTTAACTGACTTTGAAAGAATCATTTTCATGCCCCAATCTAACAATAGAATTTTAATTGCAGTTTTAACATGAGAAATGACATAGGTGTTTTCCTGTAGGATCATGTCTTTTCCCCAAATTTTTCAGGGATCCTTTCCATATAGATATTAATGTAAATGCATAATTATGTACTTAACTTACATTTCTATCATTTAGAAATAATGCCACTGCATTTCTGATATAAAATTCTGCCATTGTCAAGTAATTATTGTTACCTACATTGGGGCAAAAACACTCCTTTGTGGAGTATCTAAACTCACTTTTTTCCTTGCCACATTAATATGCAAGATGACATCATTGCCTAAAACAGAATATGGCCAGTACGACTAAAAAAGAAAATAGATTGTTGCAAGTTTTTTTTTGTATGCCTGAACATGTTTGATTGTTTGCATCATATATATCCAAGATCAGAATCTGTATTCTAACCTTTATCAATATTAGCATTAAGTGCCTAAAGTTTCCCTGAGCAGCAGGCAGCTCTAATACATCCTTTCAAAAAATTAAGAAATTAATATGTTTTTCAATTTTTGATACACAAATACACATGAAAGCATTTAGCAAAAGGAGGTTTTACCATCGGTAATTTCTCATTTTGCTACAGTGTTTGCAAAAGTCACCTGCTGCCACATGAAAAAGTTTTCGAGTTGTAATTATCAATTGTTGATTTCATATTTGTCTTTCTGTTTGCAGCCCCGACCAGCAGACATTTTGGTGGACAAGTCAGATTGCACGCTAATAAGGAGACCAGATACTTTTGAGCTAATTTTACAACCATATAGAATGTAAATACCTGTATATGCTGTTATTTCACTAATTGGTGAAAATCAATCAAGTGAATCAACATAAGATCTGGTAGCTTTTGTTTGTCTACTTTTTGTTATACTTAAAGGGGGCTGTTAAGATTTTTTATGATCTCACCAAACTTCAAAAATGATTCATCACTTGATTAAATAAAGCTATAGCTGGCAAATCGTCAGTAACAAAGAAAGACAAATGTAGGAGGAAAATATACATACCTG
This sequence comes from Hippopus hippopus, assembly GCA_946811185.2. Taxonomy (NCBI): domain Eukaryota; kingdom Metazoa; phylum Mollusca; class Bivalvia; order Cardiida; family Cardiidae; genus Hippopus; species Hippopus hippopus. The sequence continues at coordinate 40,900,815 of OX328097.1, forward strand.
AATCACCCATAGACTTTTAATTGTTTTCGCCTTCATTGCAACAAAACTCCTTTATGAAGAAATTCTGTGAACAAATTCTTACGAGAGCAGAGAACAAAGACCAGATCATTGCAAGTTTGCTCCAAGTAGTTTTAGAGATGTTTGATGTAAAAGTTAACACACAGAGGAACCACAGATGGTTGCAATGTTGTGACAGAAACTTACTTACTTATTGGCCAGTTGAGCTATACTCTGTACACCGCTTTCAGAGATAAATTGACTTAACCATACAACAAAATATTGGACATGTCCAAATTGAAAGCACTTGTAGACAACAAACTATATGACATACAAATTAGGAAATTTTTCTCTGAAACAGTAGAAAACTTTGAAGGAAATGGAGAAAATGCTGGTTACCAGCATTTTCTCCCTTCCTAACTGTTTTCTGAAACTTTATTCCAAAGGATCTTCAAAACTTGGGATTGTGTTGTAAGGGGTTTAAATAGATCAGTTAGAATAATACTCATTTTCATTAATTTACGTCACTCCTAAAGTGATCTAACTGATTTGTCCAAACTTCTCACATGCCATTATATGCTTTAATTCTCTACCATTCGACAAAAATTTAAGACTTGCCTGGACTGAAAGCATTTGGAGATGACAGAGTAAAGCTCACTCCAAATCTAAAATTTGTCTTTTGAAGGGAAGAGAATACTGTGAAAAAGGATAAAATGCTGCTTATCAGCAATTTCTCCTCTTCAAACAATGTTTTCAAATGCCATCTTCCTCAAGGTTGTTAAAACTTGGGATTGTGTGGGAAACGTAAGTATCAAATTTTCAGTACAATTTGACTCTTTACCAAAGAATCCAATGTTTTGATGGCCACAAAGTAAAGGGCCACTGAAAAATGGGAAGATCCACTTTGCCACCCTTCATGTACCATCATTTGAGCAACATTTAGCATGTTGTCTGTAAATAATTTCATTGAAGAAAAGTCCTATAGCCTGTTAAAGAGATAACTTGTTACCAAACAACAAAACTCTAGCCTTGTCCAAACTGAAAGCATTTGCAGAAAACAAATGTGACTTAAAAATTGGAACTTGTTTATGGGAGGGTAGAAAACATTTTGAAAAAAGAAAATGCTGTTATATACCTACATTTTCTCCTTCTTCCACAATATTTTCTACCCTTTCACAAATTCGACATTTGAGCGACAATAAATTTAGTCTACAAAATTCAATGTGTTCCGTTTAGATGGGTTCAAAATTTTGCTGTCTGGTAAAGAGTTGGGGGAAATAATTGATTACTATTAACTTGATGTATATGTGAAGTGAATGAAATAAGCCATAGAGGCAAATGAAGAAACTGCTAGTTTTGAATGGTTTCTTTATCTGTAATGATGTTTTAAAAAAAATGTTGAATAGCTTCATAGTAGACGATAACTGTAAATAAGCTGACGGCATAGTACAATAGCTGTGCAGACACTGTGGATGAAGGGCAAAACCAAATACATTCTTTGAATCTGTAGTACCCAATTGTTTTTTAAACACCTGAAAATGTTTAGTGTATTGATTTAGATGTCTTTTAATCTGTAAATAAATATATTAATAAACTTTTGCCAAAGACCTATATCTTTAATAATCTTCATTTTCATCAGATTTCACAAGATAAATACAATTTCCACCTTCCAACAGAAATGAAGACAGATTTAGAATTAAATAGCAAAATACAGAGACCAAAATCAGTGTGCCTGTTTTGTGCAACCTGATCTTGGTCTAAGATGTCCGCAATAGTTACTTCACTAGCATATAAGAGCAAAAGTACTTAAGATGTTACAGCACTACATACAAGCTATTGCTTTATTGGTGTTTTTGAGATAGAAAGGAACATTTTTCCCCTTTAAATGTTAAATCTACAAAAATAATCAATCAGATGGTGCAATTAGAAGAACAATTATTGTAACAATAACCTCAGAAAATGAAAAGTAAATATTGACACACTGTGTTTATTGATTTTTTATTCTTTTGTTCACAACTGCTATAGAAATGTACGTTATACATGTAAATGTATATTAATGACTTATTATCTTGTCAAGACCTTTTGTGTCTTGCAGCAGACTGGGCTTTAAAAAGTGGTGAAAGAAGAATTAACTCTTAAAGCCTTGATCAATTTCAAACAATCTTGAGTTGTAATGACCCTTACAAAGTATGCTTTTGAAAACATTGTAGGAAAAGGTGCAAAAACTGGCAATCAACATTTTCTTCTTTTCCCACAATGTTTTCTACTTTATTCAAGGACAAAACAAACCAGCAATTCTGTCTTTTTTCCACAAACTTTTGTACCCTTTCAAATACAAAGCTCATCATCAAATCCTGATGAAATATGCTGTCTGCAGGTGCTTTCAATTTGGACAAGACTTTTAAGTGGTTGTGTGGCAGAGCTCTCGCTTGTTAATTACTGAAATAAATTTGCAGCAGACCATTTTGAAAAAATCCTTGTAGAAATCTACAGTAAACATTAATTCAGGCTTGATAGGTGTAAAAACAAGAGGGCCATGATGGCCCTGAAGTCGCTCACCTGAGCCTTTTGACCAAACATGATCAATTTTAAATCTCTTTCAAAAGTGTACACAAGGTTTTTCTAAGATGTGACCTTGTGACCTAGTTTTCAACCCGGCATGACCAATTTTCAAACTCATCTAAGATATAATTAAGACAAACATTCTGACCAATTGTCAAGAGTACTGGACTAAAAATGTGGCCTCTAGAGCAAACACAAGGTTTTTTGAAGATATGGCCTAGTGACCTAGTTTTTGACCCAACATGATCCATTTTCGAACTCCTCTGAGATATCATCAAGCCAAACATTCTGACCAATTTTCAAGAGTATTGGACTAAAAATGTGACCTCTAGAGCGTACACAAGGTTTTTCTAAGATTTGACCTTGTGACCTAGTTTTTGACCCAACATAACCCATTTTCAAACTCATCTGAGATATTATCAAGACAAACATTCTGACCAACTTTCAAGAGTTTTGGACTGAAAATATGGCCTCTAGAGCATACACAAGGTTTTTCTAAGATTTGACCTAGTGACCTAGTTTTTGACCTGACAAGATCCATTTTTGAACTCATACGAGATGTCATCAAGACACATATTCTGACCAATTTTCAAGAGTTTTGGAATGAAAATATGGCCTCTAGAGCATACACAATGTTTTTCTAAGATTTGCCCTAGTGACCTAGTTTTTGACCCGACATGACCCATTTTGGAGTTCATCGAAGATATCATCAAGAAAAACATTCTGACCAAATTTCAAGAGTTTTGGACTGAAAATATGGCCTCTAGAGCATACACAAGGTTTTTCTAAGATTTGCCCTAGTGACCTAGTTTTTGATCCAACATGACCCATTTTTGAACTCGTACGAGATGTCATCAAGACACATATTCTGACAAATTTTCAAGAGTTTTGGACTGAAAATATGGCCTCTAGAGCGTACATAAAGTTTTGCTAAGATTTGACCTAGTGACCTAGTTTTTGACCCGACATGACCCATTTTCGAACTCGTGCGAGATGTCATCAAGACAAACATTCTGACCAATTTTCAAGAGTTTTGGAATGAAAATATGGCCTCTAGAGCATACAAAAGGTTTTTCTAAGATTTGCCCTAGTGACCTAGTTTTTGACCGGACATATCCCATTTTCAAACTCATCTGAGATATCATCAAGACAAACGTTCTGACCAACTTTCAAGAGCATTGGACTGAAAATATGGCCTCTAGAGCGTACACAAGGTTTTTCTAACATTTGCCCTAGTGACCTAGTTTTTGACCCGACATGACCCATTTTCGAACTCATCCGTGATATCATCAGGTCAAACATTCTGACCAACTTTCAAGAGTTTTGGACTGAAAACATGGCCTCTAGAGCGTACACAAGGTTTTTCTAAAATTTGCCCTAGTGACCTAGTTTTTGATCTGACATGACCCATTTTCAAACTCATCCGAGATATCATCAACACAAATATTCTGACCAACTTTCAAGAGTTTTGGACAGAAAATGTGGCCTCTAGAGTGTACACAAGGTTTTTCTAAGATTTGACCTAGTGACCTAGTTTTTGATTGGACATGATCCATTTTCGAACTTGTCCGAGATATCATCAAGACAAATATTCTGACCAAGTTTCATGAGTATCGGACTGAAAATGTGGCCTCTAGAGCGTACACAAGGTGAAAGTTGACGACGGATGACGCACGCCGGACACAGCATGATCACAAAAGCTCACCATGAGCACTTTGTGCTCAGGTGAGCTAAAAAAAAGAGTAAAACCATTATTGCAAGAGGATTAAATTTGCTTGAGCTGTTTTTGCTTGTTGTCACAATGGTTTCAAAAATGGGACTACTGCAAGATGAAAATTATCTGCAGAACATGTTCTTTACACACAGGATATACCCCATTCAAAATAGTAGTACATAAACTAGTGTAAATATGTAACACAGATGTTTTATTACAAACAACAGCCAACATAAAAGCTAGCATTAACACCTGCTACTTCTTTCACTGAACCACTTTGCAAAAAATGTCTTGCCTTAAAAGTCGACACACCTTTAGTCTTTACCAAACGACAAAATCTTGGACTTGACCAAACTGAAAACATTTGAAGATGAAATTTTAAATGTAACTCAAATAATAGAATTTGTCTTTCATAGGGTAGAAAACACAGTGGGAAAAGGAGAAAATGCTGCTTACCACCATTGTCTCCCTTTTCCACTATGTTTTCAAAAGGCTTCTTCCTCAGGGTCGTTAAAACTCGGGACTGTGTGGTAAAGGGTTAAGGCATCCAATGTAAATTAAAAATCTTCTGAATAAATGTATACAAGCAAGAGGACCAAGATGGCCCTGTATTAACTACTTACCACATGACAAAAAGTTACACCTGTCCACATCCGAAGCATTTGTAGACTAACTTGCTAGACGAACTTGCCTTTAACCCTTTATCACATAATCCAGAGTTTAAACGACCCTGAGCAAGAAGGCTTGTGAAAACGTTTTGAGAAAAGGAGAAAATGCTGGTAACCAGCATTTTCTCCTTTTCTCAAAAATGTTTTCTCAATATTTTCAAAACTTTCAGTGACAAATTCCATTAATGAGCCACATTTAATATCTCATCTGCAAAATGCTTTTGATCTGGAAGAGTCTAAATTAGTGCTGTTTGGTAAAGAGTTAACAGAGTAGAAAATGTCATTGGGAAAGGAGAAAATACTGGTTCCCCACAATATTGTCAAACCCTTTCTTTTTCAGGGTTGTCAAAACTCAGGATAGTGGTAAAGGGTTAAACTGATCGTAATGAAAATGTAATAGATGACAAAACTAAGCCCATAAAAGAGATTCACTTAATGAGAGGTTGAAGAGGACCACAGCTGGAACACTTCTGGGATATTTGGTTAGAACTTGTTCAAAAGCTAAGGTTTCTACCAAACAATACCCTGTTTTAATAACCCTAAAGAAGGCTTTTGAAAGCATCTTTGGAAAAGGACAAAATGCTGGTAACGAACATTTTCCCCTTTTCCTACAATGTTTTCTACACTATCAAAGACAAAGATTATTATTTGAGCCATACTTGATTTGTTGTCTGCAAATGCTTTCAGTTCTAAAATTTTTTCGTCTGGTAAAGATTTAACCTGACAGGTTTAAGAAAAAAAAACAAGAGGACCATGATGGCCCTGAAGTCCCTCACCTGAGCCATTTGACCAAACATGACCCATTTCCAATCTTTTCCGAGATACTATGACAAACAATCTTAAGCATACACAAGGTATTTCAAAGATTTGACCTGGTGACCTGATTTTTGACCAGATGTGTCCCATTTTTAAACTGGATTGAGACATCATCACGACAAACATTCTGACCAGCTTTCATGACTTTTGGACTGAAAAAGTGGCCTCTAGAGTGTACACAAGGTTTTTCTATGATTTGATACAGTGACCCAGTTTTTGACCTGATGTGAGTCATTTTCAAACTATTCCGAGAAATCAAGACTGAGATTCTCACCAACTTTCATGGGAATCAGACCGAAAATATTGCCTCAAGAGTGTACGCAAGGTTTTTCAAAGATTTGACCTGGTGACCTAGTTCTTGACCCTACATGACCAATTTTACACTTGTTTCAGAAATCATTAAGGCAAATGCTCTGACCAATTTTTAAGAGTATTAGACTGAAAATGTTGGTTCTAGGGTGTACAGTACACACAGTTTTTCTAAGATTTGACCCAGTGACCTAGTTTTTCATCTGACTCAACTCTTTTTCAAAGTTGTCTGAGCTACCATCAAGACAAACATTCTGACCAACTTTCATGAGAATCAGATTGAAAATGTGGCCTCTAGAGCATAAACAGGGTTTTCAAAGATTTGATCCAGAGACCTAGTTTTTGACACTTCATGACCCATTTTCAAACCCATCCAAGATATCATCAACACAAACATTGTGACAAGTCTTCTTGAGTACTGGACTCAAAATGTGGCCTTTTGAGTGTACACAAGGTTTCTAAGATTTGACCTAGTGACCTGATGTGACCCATTTCTTAAATTGTCTGAGATATCATCAAGACAAACATTCTGGCAAACTTTCATGAGTATTGGACAGAAATAATTTATTGTGGTCTCTAGAGTGTACACATGGTTTTTCAAAGATCTGACACGCTGACAGTTTTTTATCCTTCATGGCCCATTTTCAAAGTCCTCAGATATATTATCAAGACAAACATTCTGACAAACTTTTGACAGTATTTGACTGAAAATGTAACCTCTAGAGTGTACACAAGGTTTTTCTAAGATTTGACCTAGAGACCTGGTTTCTGACCCATGCATCATCCCAGGTATCTTTAAGACAAACATTCTGACCAAGTTTCGTTAGTATTGGACTTAAAATGTAGCCTCTAGAGTGTACACAAGGTAAAAGTTGACAACCAATGACCCACATCGCACGACGGACAATGGACAAAGCATGATCACAAAAGCATATTTTTTGTAAAACATAATCTACCTATTCGAGGGTTATTTTTTATTTTTGTAGAGTATGGCATTTTTTCCAATTATGTTTGTGATATTACAATTTTGTTTATTTGAGCCCTCCAAATTATACCCCATCTGCCTCAACAGACTTTTTAAAACTACCTACCCACTTTCAGAATGCTGTAGATATAACTCTTTTTAAGGTATATGATTTGTGCTATGTGTTTTACATCTTTTTTTTGTTTACAGTTTTTAATGTTAACAGTTAATTTTAAAGTCAACTAATGTTACATCATTTATGCAATAGTCAATGCTAAATGGGTCAAAAACAGAGGTCACCGGGCTAATTTGAACCTGGTAGACTGCACTTCCAATACCACTACTAGATTCAAACTGGTGTCCTGCTTGCATTTCCTTTAGCCATTGGAACTACCAGCACTCACAAGGTGACAGGTCAGGGCTGTATGGAGGATGTTCTAAAACATCCAGCTCAGATTCTCTCAAAAACTCATGTATTGCAGATTTATGTGCTGGTGAATCATCATGCGGTAATTTTATGCCACAGATGCTGGTGCACGGTCTGCCTTTCAGATAGAAATCAATCAAGTTGTGAGAATGTTTTTCTATTTCTGGTAACAGATCTACCTTTGAAAACTGGTATTTGAAGATCAGGGCCTCTTGAAGCAAAGAAAATCACAAATAATATGCGATTTGAGGTTTTATTTTGATGAGGGATGATAAGTCTTTCACCATCAGAAGTAAACCAAATCTTATATTTAGGCTTAGACTCAAGTTCAAAATGGTAGATCAACGTTTCATCACCTGTAAGTATTTCTTCCAAACAATACGGGTCACATTTATCATACTTTTCAATTACCTGTGATGCCAGCCTGACCCTGGTTTGTTTCAAGTCATCAGTGAGCAAATGAGGGACCCAGCATGCACAGACATTATGAAGCCCAAGGCGATCATGTAATGTTTTAAAAATACTTGACAAATGAACGCCCATTATATCAGCTATCTCTAGAACCATATATTTTGCATCTTCGTCAATTAACAATGTTACAATAGCAACATTTTTTTCCATCACAGAAGAGTGAGGTCAGCCTCCCATAGGTTCATTTTCAATTGACTCCTGGCTATCTTTAAAATGCCAGAGCCACTTACAAACTGTTCTGAGCTTTAGCACATCCTTTCCATGAACTTTCTGCAAATGAGCATGAATTTCTACCAATAGACACCCAAGCTTTGCCCAAATTTTACAATTCAGATGTAATTTTTGCCATATTGAAAGTCTTATTTAAATCTAGTTTATAAAACAACTTGTTGTAAAATCTCAGCGCAGTATGCACGAGGACCACATGAATCTTTTACCTTGACACCAATCGATAGGGGAATGTTTACACTAGCATTTTGTTAAAAATCATAATCGCATTTAAAGGGTATATTCTACAAACAAGAAAAATGGCCCTCGAACAATGACGATGCATGATTCAATATACATGTACACAAAGATTCTCTACAGAAAAAATGCTTTTAAGTTATATAACAGCTCCCTTTTCTTACACTTGACTAGATAAATAATTTTGTGTATTTTTAGCCTTAGTGCTAACATTGATAATAAAGTGAGAACATGCTTTGAAATTGCACAAAAATAATAAATGAGTCAAATTCTGTGAAAAGGAGGTTTAATGCATCTGTTAAAAGGATCTACCAAGGTCAGCCTGCGCAGGTCAGCCTGCTGCAAAGCCTAACTTGGGTGGAAACTTTTTGCTGTCAGTATATATTCTGCATGCCTAAGGATCATTCTACCTCATGATTCAGCTGGTTGTTAGACAAGATGGATCCATATTATGTGTCTTCTTGCTTCATATAATGCCTTATGAAGATTTATTAAACCCGCTTTTCAGAGCTCTGCTCATATGAAAGTTGCTCTGCTCATATGATAATTCAAGTTTAAGCTCTGCTCATATGATAGTTACCGGTATGTAAGTTTCCACAGGCTGTAAGACAAAATTTAATGGTGTGCACAAATTTGCTTAACTCCATAATAACATTGAGGTAAAACACTAGTTGAGATTATGCATGAAAAATGTGATGCAAGAGCAGACTTTCATATTCAATTATTTAATTTTTTTTTTAAATTATTTGTGTCATGATTTTTATCAAAGACTGCAGATAGATACTGAACAATCAGAACTTTCTGTCATTTTGGTGTACAAAAAATAAGATGGAAGTATTCTGAGTACAACAATTATTATTGGTAACATGCTGAACCATGTATACTTAGTCTTGTATGTAATACAATTTTAAATTGAATACAGTCTACATGACTTACAAATCTATAAAAGGAAATCTAATACTGTAATCTGACTTACTAGAAAAAAATTGACTTTTTTATGAAAAAAGAGGGGTAAAGAGTTATTTAACATATCAAAAAGATCAACAAAAATACTAGAAACGTGTGTTAGACTCACGATATAAGCAGATGAAGCTGTTAAAAAAGGAACAATGCAGACACAAAAAATCTTCAACCCATTCCAACATGACAAATTTTGGGCTTGTTCTGATTCAAACATCTGCAGACAACATTCAAAATGCTACAAAAGTACTTGTGTTCTTTGATAGGATAGAAAGTTGTGACAAAAGGAGAAAATGCTGTTTACCAACATTTTCTCCATTTCCCACACTGTTTTCAAAAGTTTTCTCCTTAGATGTCATTTAAACTTGATTGTTTGGTAAAGTCTCAAATACATACTATAATTCAGTATCTTTGATCCTCAAATTTCTTGAGTCATATCTATGTGTATGTAAAACATAAACTGATTTTTGGAGCAGAGTACTTAGTTGTCAGTCTTAACCTTCTACTTAAAGACAAAATTTTACACCAGTCCAAGTTAAGTATTTGCAGATGACAAATTACATGAGGTGAAAATATTGTGCTATCCAGTATTTTCTACTTTTTCAACAATGTTTTCAAAAGCCCTCTCTCTCTCTCTGGGTTGTTAAAACACATGATTGTTTGGTAAAGGGTTAAATAGACTGGAATAAGCGATTCCGCCAATGATTTTTCAGGAGTTTTTTTTTTCCTGTTTTTTTACCATGCTTATTTTATGTATTTTTTTTTCATTTTGGAAGAATCAAAATCTTTACACAAACACATGGGTAAAAAAAAAAAAAAAATCCTATAGTAATATATACAGCACCATTATATCAAAATACTTCTTCAGGAACACATATGAGGAACATGTTAAACACTGTAACAAATTAAAAACATATGAACTGCTGTTGAGTTGTGTATTGTGGCAAGACAAAAATTCTATCACACAGGAAAAAGGAAAAAACTCTTAAACACCAGAGTGCTATATAAATAAAATTTTAAGCTGTTACAGCCAAAAGATCTGGCAAAATAGTTAACAGTGTAAATCAAAGATCAGACTTCAGATTCTGTGAAATTTAATCTTTGATTTAAACCATCAATAAAAGCAAGTAAAGTTGTACCGAATGCTTTATAATTATAAATAAACACAAAAACAGGCAAACATTAATTACATACAATACAATTACATACAATATTGCGGATTCTAATTCAGTGTTAGGATTATGTATATGCTAGATGAATTTTCATTTTTACTATATAGCTATAAATGTTTTGGCTCATATACAAATATCTCACGAGGATAAAATCAGAAACTTATGACAAAAAAAAAAAAATAATAGTATGCAGTGTCAAATACAATTCAAAACGTGGTATGACGGCATAACCCACATACAAACTGTTTTCAGCTTTTTTCTGATTTGATTGGTCAAAATATTACACTAATAAATTCATCCACCATTCATTAAACAAAGGTTTTTGTTTTCTAAAACAGTGTTTGTTTTCGTTGCTTACCATTTTCAAATAAAACTGTCCATAATTGCAAAATTTCGTTTATGCTGTAGTAACTTCGGTTCCCTTGGGCTTGTATTTGCCTCTTGCTGTTTAAGAAAATTTTTACATCTCACGAGAAAGCATGCATCAACATAACAGAAGCTGTACTAGAAAAACTTTCACTTTGTCTAGTCCGATCGGTACTATACTTGTAACATCAAAAGTCCAGCTAAGAATTGAAACCCACAAGCTGCACTCGCAAATAATGCTGCCCACTTTATCTCTGGCAAGAGGTCTGTTTGTCTTCTTAAGTCATTGATGATGTAATAAAACAGATAAAGGGCTGTTGTCATCACAAACACTGAAATGACAAATTTAAATAATATAAATAAAAGAAATGATTTCATTGACTGGTGATATAGATCCAGTAGAGTAGAGGTACAGTTAGCCTGGCATTCAGGCTCTGCATTTGAGTCATTCTAATAAACAAGGTACAAAACTATAGTAAACCTAAAGAAATATGTGTTTGCCATTTATCTAAAATACACCCCAGTCTCTTAAATCAGACACTGAGAACATTATATTAGTGTATTTGTTTTGCAGTTTTATTTTATTACTTTTTTAAATAAAAAATGCTCTATTTAACAGACTGATACCAGTCTAGGGTACGGTGTCTGCCTTAGAGGTCTGAGCTTGAATCTCCAGAACAGCATACCTTTGTAACGTCCAATATCAAGGAGCAAGTATTGGGCCCGTATTCATCAACAATTTTCAATAAAATTCTTAGATTTGTTCTCATAATTTTTCTAAATTTAAACATACCAGTAACACCAATGTTTGATTGGCTACACCAATCAGTTTAAAATGATGTGTTTAAAAAAAGAACAGTTGAAACGTAGGTTCTTAAGAACATGAAAGTTAGCAACAATTGCATGGCTCTGGATCCAAACCTGTTCAGAAAAGACCCTCGTTTTTTGAGGTTTAAAAGACCAACACCTTAACCACTGAGCTAAAGAGAATTCTTCCCAACGTAGTTGTCAGGAATTGATTTTATATGGGAAGAAGCTATGCCCTATAGGAGGAGTGATCTCCTGTATCATAGGTTCACAGATCTCTTTGTCCATAGAGCACCAAATACATCCATCCATACATACAGGGACATCTTTAGTCTAGAAATAAGACCAAAATAATTGCAATTATTAAGGTTGCATTTATTTAGACTTATCAAGGAAAGCAGACGGCGTAGATCAAAGATCAGACGGCACATTTTGTGCAGTCTGATCTTGATCTACACTGGCTGCGAAGGCAACTATAGCTGTGGAAGGCGCTTTAAGCACTAAGTTCATTATTCTTACCTGAGGAAAAACATATGAGAGCAATAGCCTGATGTCTATTTTTGCCAAAAAATTTTGGAATTCTATGGTCCACTTTCTTTGAAAATAACATGAACAAGGAGAGAAACAGCCCTCCCCATGAAAACAGGCACATCACTTGCAGTAGGTGGTAAAATACTGAAGAAGAGAAAAGAATGAATCATATATGATTTTATATGAGCCATGCTCTGTGAAAAGGTTTAATGCATCTCTGTGATGCATGATACCAAGCAAATCATCACATAATTATGGATCCATAAAATCCATTTTGTATAACAACAGATCAAATCATGAGGTACACTGGTCCTTCAACACGCAGGAAATAAACCACTACCAAAAATTTTCGACCTAGGTCAGACTGCACTTGCTAACCTGGGTCAATACTTTTTGCAGGTGCATTAAGCCCCCTTTTCACAGAGCATTGCTCATCTATAAATGAATATCCAGTGATACTCCCATTGTTTGGATGTCGAAACAAACTTCAATCAAAGCACAAGTTTTTTTTTTTCTTATTCTTTCTTACATAAAAATACCAAATATGAATCATTACAAGCAGCCCTTTTGACCCAAGGATTGTTATTTCAACATTCTTTGTAGAAGTCTACAGTATGATTCCAATAAATAACAAAGATCTCAGTGTTATCGTTTAAGACAAGAACATTTCTGACATGTTCCTAAAACAATTCAGATTAAGACATGCTTCCAAAGCCTGCTTCCAAACACAAAGACCTTATTGTTTCCCCATCCCGAAACGCATACTAAGTTAAGCTAAAAAGGGAACAGCTTTATTACTTTCAAGATCTAGGTGTTTTCTGTTAATATAATTAGTTTAAGACCACCTTGGCAGCAGATTGATTATACCAAATACCAGATAAATCAAAATCTGGTTTCAATTACATAAAAAAGTGGAATTAAACATTTTTTTAAATAGTATTTTTTAAACAATGATTCTTTATACTTACAAGGTTCATCAGTGAAAAAAGCTGGTACATATATACAAACATCCAGGTCACAAAATCTTGCCCACCAAAGTCCATATTTGGCTATACCTGGGAGCTCAAACCAATCATGTGTGCCTGCTGCAATAGCATATAAAATATTTGCTGGTAACAACAACAGGATTGACAACTGTTCATAAACAAGCATTCTTGGTTTTGCCTTAAAGTGTGTTCTTGATCTCATGTAACATTAGAGGTAACAGGTTAAGTATGTTCAATGGCTAAACATCTCCAAGATCACTGTTATCTTTCTCTTTAATTTTCATGTCCATCATCATAAATTTGCTCTTCTGTGATGTATTAGTACCTGTAAAAAAAAAAGAGAAATATCAAAACTTCTTAAAGTAACAATAAAGGCCAAATGTAAACAAAGCAGGTGTTTAAATGCATTTGAATTTATATCATACCATTTAAAAATATGTAAATTATTGTGAAGATGACAGTATGTCATTGTACAGTCGGTCCAAGTGTTAGTCGTTGACAGAGAAATTAATTTAAAAACTACGTTAAAACCTGCCAGGTAGCTGTGTCTTTTGTTTACTTTTTCCCTGATCTTAAAATTCTTTTTTCTGTCAGCGACCAACATATGGCCTGATCACACTATAACAGACTGTCATCTCCACAATATTTTCCATACTTCTAAAATGGTACGATTTAAATCTAAATGTATTATGACACCTGCTTTGATATTTTGGCCTTTACTGGGCCTTTAAAAACTCCAACTGACATACAAGGCTCACCCACTGTATGATAACTTCTCTAATAGTAAAGATACTTCCTCATAAATTGAGGATGATCAACCATGCACCAGTTCTGTATGTTCTGAGTATGACTCGGTGCAAAAAGATAATCTAAAATCAATATCACTATTACAGTCAAAACCGAGAGCATCAAATTTAGCAGACAACAATAATTAATATAGCTCAATTCATGGTATTTTCTTTAAAGGGGTAGAAAATATGGTGGGAATGAGATAAAATGCTAGTTACCAGCATTTTCTTATTTTCCCACCATGTTTCCGAGAGTCCTCATCATCAAAGTCAATAAAACGTGGGATGGTGTGGTAAAAGGTTAAAAAAAACTTTTACATGGATGATCTCTTAAGGTAAGAGGTGAGTATTATACATTACGTTGGCTTCTTTCAATTTCACAGCTGACAAGCAGATTAGACACTATGTAACCTGGTCAAATATGACCGGTAAGATTTCGAAACATGCAAAGAAATGGCTGCTGCGATGCTGAAAGGGGAATAAATTATAGCCACGACATGTAGGTTCATGGTACATACTGCTTCAAGGTAATCAGTATTTTTCCGTCATAACAAAAATCAGCACCCTCTAGCAGCTTGTCTGGTCTCTATTCTAATTGTAAATACTTTGACTTGGACATTTCTTTACCTCAGCCATCTTCAGTTTTCAAAATAAAAGATTAGAATGGAAGAAAAATATACAGGAAATGAAGACGATGTCATCGGCACCTACATGCTTAACACCATTTACCTCACCCTCTAAAATCCTTTATTACACACAGTTTTACTTAAAAACATGCCTGATGACGTATTTATATCATCTGCTAGTTAACATGGCAATATTTTCAAATCATGTGACTGCAAATTGGCACCAAATATATCGAGTTGTATTGATTTATTTTACAAAAACCATCTAAGTCACATAAATCAATTTCAGAATGGCACCGGGACAGTGGTGAAGATCAAGGTTGATTTTCTTTCAAATGTTTGGATGAAACTGAACGATATTTTCTATGACGCTAATTAAAAGATGAAATTAGAAAATTCTTTGGTGATTTATTCTATACTCTGTAAAAATTTTGACTTTTTCTTGATAGGACCGTAACTACTGTGAACCAACAAACCACAAGGCTATATAACAAAAACAATATGTCCGAAAAGGGGCATTCGGACATTTGCGTAAAGTGTCGTCTCGGATCAGCCAGCACGAATCCGAGGATTTACGGATGTTTCGGTAACAGACGAGTTCGGTAACATAGACTTATAGAGTAATTCAATTGGATGTTTCGGTAACAAAGCAATAATACGAGGGTTGTTGGATATGTAATGTGTATTTTACGATATCTCAAAAGCATCCGTTCAAAGTATTCTCCGCGGTTTGAAATACATAATTTCAATCTCTGAATCCATTTCTGAAATGCGTCACGGTACGCTGATTTAGGTAGACCTCTGAGGCACTGACTGATGGCTGACCCAACGGCTTGTCGGGACTTGTAACGACGACCAGATAAGAACTTTTTAAGTTTTTGGAAAAAGGAAAAAGTCGCATGGGGCTAGATCTGGAGAGTATGGTGGGTGTGGCAAGACGGTAACCTTATCCGACCTCAAAAATTGCTTCACAAGCTCAGATGTATGTTGTGGAGCATTATCATGAAGTAGACGAACATGCCTAAATCCTGACACAGGGCGCCGTTTAAGATGATATTTCTTGACCTTTTTTAGTATAACATCTCGGTAATACCGACCTGTAACACTTTTGCCCTTCAGCACCGGAATTTGTACGGCTATACCATCACATGAGAAGAATATGCAATAAAGAACCTTCTTTGTGCTTATGCTTCTTTTGGCAACTACAGGCCTTCTACCGTGTTTAGTTAGCCATATTTTGTTTCCAATTTTTCTTACTGGTTCGAAATAGTGAACCCATGTTTCGTCACCAGTAACAACATTTGCAAATTGTCTTTGATTGAATTTGGGAAACATTTTGAGCAACTGCTTAGCGGTTTGTACTCGTACCCGTTTTTGGTCATCTGTCAATATATGCTGTATCCATCTGGCAGAAATCTTTCGTACTTTCAAAATACGCTTCAAAATGAAATGCACCCGCGATAGCGATATGCCAACAGCGTTGGCAATATCATGAATCGTGTATCTGCTATCACTTTCAATTATTTCCCTGACTTTTGAGACATTTGCCTTGCCTGTTACAGTCACAGGTCGGCCAGATTTTGCTGCATCTTTGACAGACTCTGTGCCAGTCAGAAATTTCTTTCTTTACCTACGAACTGTCTCATAAGATACCTTATCAGACCCATAAACTTCCCCCAATTCAGTAAAAATCTGCATTACCGAATGACCGAGTTTTGTGCGATTTTTTATATAAGCTCTAATTTCTTTAATATTCTTAATCCGTTTCCCAACCATTTTTACAACAGTGGTCAACGACTAGCTCTATTGAAATGACTATAATTTCAAAACTATGTGGAGCTGAAGGCTTGTGTTTATACCGTTGGAAAGGTATTGAATAGGGCTATTCAAGCGTATCATCATCCACGAAATCTTGTAAAGCGTTATCGCGCTGTGGTACAATACACTTTACATATCGAACAGCCCTCATATAGTGTTTATGTACCGTGACATTCTTTACACCCAATGCATGGCTTTGTTTTGTTTTATTTAAAACCTTAATTTGTAATTCCCACTATGTTTCATAAATAATATTTTTGTTGTTATGTTCGTTTTGTTATGTTCCTCATTCAATGCTGTATGTATAAAATATCTTAAAATTGATCACCGTATCTTATTTTCGATTTACACCCATACTTGATGTATGGAATAATATCCAACATGTACCCGTTGTGCCATTAACCCTTAGAGTACCTTTCGCTTTCGCTGTTGCCTTTGCGGCCCATACCGTTCAAGATCAGACTGCACAAAGCACATAGTCTGATCTTTGATCAATACTACCCGCGTTTCCTAGAGATTATAAACAAGGACAACCACTCAGCCGCTAACATTAGACTTAACATTTCTAAGATGAAAATGGCCATTTTGTTTGTTCGATGCTCTAAATGTTAAGATTATGGATTATCAACCTATCTTCAGAAATAGAAGTTATACAGGTGGAAACATTGTGGCAAATTGAAAAGTGGGATGTGAGAGAGATGGAGAGAGGCAATAACAATGCTTACTTCTTGTGATTTTGACTGTACATTTGTGCGTGTTATAAATTATTTTGTATTACTCTGCTTTTTACTCAAGTTTTCAAAGACACAAGTCATCGTCTGTAGGTTTTATAGGGTTCAACAACGCACAAAGATCATATGAAGTCCATTTCCGTGCTTCATGTGAGCGAAGAAGGTATTGTCCATTGTATAGGTGTGTGTCTTTAACAGCCTGTTTTCACACCTACCGTTACCCATAACATTTCGAATTTCTCACAGATCTACATAAAAGCAATAGAATATGTGGCCGATCACAATAAAGCCTCATATACAGGCAGCTTTTTTTTCCACAGTTTTCATGGATGTTACACGATGTTTTCTTTTTATACCTAAACCGCATTTTCTCCATTTGCCATGATACTTTATTACCTATTCGGCCGTCTTCTAAAGTTAAATGATTTATTGTTGTGAAATACATGTATGAAACATGCTTTAACCCTTTACTGCACTATTACGAGTTTTAACGCCTCTGAAGAACAAGGATTTTGAAAACATTGTGGAAAAGGAGAAAATACTGTCCATTTGGGAAAGTCTAAAATTTGGCCGTCTGGTTAACGGTTAAAGTTAAAAAAAAAAATATTTTTGATATTTATTTCATGTGCTTTATAGTTATAAAGAGTGCACACAAGCGCACATTCAGTTCAAATACGGCTTGCTTGTGCAGTTTGAAAAAATGTTTGTTGAACTCTCAGTATCTATCTCTCGCACTCCTTCTCTTCATTTGCCACAACATTTTCCTACCTGTAAATGTAGGGATAGCCTATCTATCAAGGGACAAAAGGGTGGAAAGTGCAAAAATAAAAGGTTTGAACAAAACAAAGCCATGTATTGGGTGTAAAGAATGTCACGGTACATAAACACTACATAACTGCTTTGTTACCGAAACATCCAATTGATTTACTCTATATATGTTACTGAACTCATCTGTTACCGAAACATATGTCACCCAATCCGAGATGGAACTTTATGACTACATTAAGTTTTTGTGCTGCAGTAGACTTGCGCAAAACAGAAAATTACATGAAAATGGAAAGTATCGTTTCGGATTAGGCTGCGTGGACTGCGCAGGCTGATCCGAGACGACACTTTACGCAAATGTCCGAATGCCCCTTTTCGCGTGTTGCAGGCTATATCGATGCGGGTGACAGATGTTTCGGTAACAGACGAGTTCGGTAACATAGACTTATAGAGTAAATCGATTGGATGTTTCGGTAACAAAGCAATTATACAGTGTTTTATGTACCGTGATGTTCTTTACACCCAATACATGGCTTTGTTTTGTTCAAACCTTTTATTTTTGCACTTTCCACCCTTTTGTCCCTTGATCAATAGGTTCAAACCTTTTATTTTTGCATTTTCCATTCCCTTTTCCACCCTTTTTCCCTTGATAGATAGGCTATCCACACGGTTTATACATGCAGCATGGAATGAGGAACATAACAAAAATTTATTTATGAAACATAGTGGGAATTACAAATTAAGGTTTTAAATAACGAAAGTTTGTACAAAACAAAGCCATGCATTGGGTGTAAAGAAGGTCACGGTACATAAACACTATATAATTGCTTTGTTACCGAAACATCC
This sequence comes from Hippopus hippopus, assembly GCA_946811185.2. Classification (NCBI taxonomy): domain Eukaryota; kingdom Metazoa; phylum Mollusca; class Bivalvia; order Cardiida; family Cardiidae; genus Hippopus; species Hippopus hippopus. Next base: position 40,919,604 of record OX328097.1, read on the forward strand.
AATCAATTTACTCTATAAGTCTATGTTACCGAACTCGTCTGTTACCGGTCCATAGAAAAACCGAATTACACCTGAAAACCGAATTACACAGAATTAAACAGAATTACGTCGAATTAAACTGAATTACACCTTTGTAAGGTGAGTAAAACGTATAATTCTGCTTTGATTTTGCAAGTTTGATATCATTGTTGTTTCTGTATATATTTGAGGATTTGGTTTAAGGCTTGCTTTTTATCATTTTCATCATTTTCAAAGAAATTGAGAAAAAGTCGCCAACCGAATTACACAAGTCATGAATACTTTAATTACGTCGAATTAAACTGAATTACACTTTCGTAACGTGAGTAAAGCATATGAAAACGTATAATTCTGCCTTGATTTTGCAAGCTTGATACCATTGTTGTTTCTGTATATATCCGAGGATTTGGTTTAAGGATTGCTTTTTATCACATTCAAAGAAATTAAGAAAAAGTCACCAACCGAATTACACAAGTCATACTCTTAATATTGGTGATTCAAACCGAATTACACTCCAATATATTAAGTAACAGTATGTTTGCATACGTCTTTCTTCAAGAAAAGAAGTGAAAGTAGGTAACTGAATCACACTGACTATGGACGAAGTTCAAAATGAACTATTCAGGAGAGAACACTGACAACCAAATTACACTTATTACACATGGTAACCGAATATCATTTCAGTTTCTCTTTGGGGCAAAGTTTTCATTTCTTTTTTCTTTCCCAAATCACTACAATTCATTTTTACAATGATAAAACTATTATTCGGTTTACTAGATCTAGTAGTATATAACAGAATTGTAAAAAACATAATATGGTAGTGTAATTCGGTTATACTAAAAATCGTCATGTACGCTTTCCAGCATCATATAAAACATAACCTTCATCTAAATCGCCTATGAAAAATAATAATTCGCCAGTATTAGTAAATTAAATATTATATCAAACAAATTAACATCATTTTTTGGATGTAATTCGGTTTAATTTGACGTAATTCGATGTAATTCGGTTTTCAGGCGTAATTCGGTTTTTCTATGCACCCATCTGTTACCGAAACATCCGTAAATCATCTATGCGAACCTTCTGATTGTAGGCACAGGGACTCGATCCAGTAATTTTTTTGGTATCTTGTAAGTAAATAAAGACAAGGGGTCGAACTTGGCCGAAAGGCAGATATTACCGGGTTCGAATTAAGGTCCAATTACAAAGTCAATTTTGATTCAATTTTGTCATGAAATATACCAAATCACAGCTAAATGAATACATTCTTCAATGATGCTACAGATTATAATCATAATCAATCCGTTTACCGAACACAGATCGAGATATCGAGCAAATTAGGGTCAATTTCGCAGGTCGGACACGACCGTGCAACTGGGACACCACTCTTCTTTCAGGGTTAAATGCCACATCTCATCCATTGACAGCCGGTTTTCCTACCACGCATCGATTAAAAACATGTTAATGAATAACTCACAGGCAATAAATTTCTGTTTCCTCCGAAGTCAACAGCGTTTTCAGGTTTATAATCTTTCAAATCGAAACCGATGCCATTTTGACAAGCTTTCATCTGTAGCTTGGGATGATTTCATTGGTCAGCGTTGCTGGTTCTCTGCCCCCCACTAATTATCAGTTACAAAGCCGGTACTCTTACAGTAGAGCAACTGGTCGAAAGTGAAACTGAAAGTAGATTTCTCTGTAGGAAGTGGGTTTCTTTTGCTTTACTGAGGATAGATTTCGATTAAAAGTTTTAGTTAAGTAAAGAAAATTATCTAAAGAGCCAGTTAACAAGCATTCCGGATTTCAACGATTAAAAGTCAAAACTCGCGGTAAATGACATCATAACATGAACCCCGCTTCGTAGCTATAGTGAGACTGAGCCGGGTCCAGTATCAACCAATCAAATTTCGTTTTACAAAAGCATTGTTTCGGTCTAGTATGGCGTCAATTGGAAATTCGCTGCAATAAGGTAATGAATAATTGGTTTTGTTCCCTGGTTGATCAAAGTGGAAAGAAATAGTCGTCTTTAAGTTACTTATTAACATGTTTTTAATCTATGCGTGGTAGGAAAACTGATTGTCAATGCCTGAGATGTGGCATTTAGCCCTGAAAGTACAGTGGTGTCCCAGTTGCATGGTCGTGTCCGACCTGCGAAATTGACCCTAATTTGCTCGATATCTCGATCTGTGTTCGGTAAATGGATTGATTATGGTTATAATCTGTAGCATCATCGAAGAACGTATTCATTTAACTGTGATTTGGTACATTTCATGACAAAATTGAATCAAAATTCACTTTGTAACTGGGCCTAAATTCGAACCTGGTAATATCTGCCCTTCGGCCAAGTTCGACCCCTTGTCTTTATTTACTTACAAGATACCAAAAAAATTACTGGATCGAGTCCCTGTGATTGAAGGTAGGAAGCTGTAACAAAGTTTCTTTGAGGCTCAAACATGTACCGCCTTTCTTGACTTTAATCATGAACCGTATATGTATTCTGTGTAAATTATGGGGATAAAAAACTATGTTACAAAAGATGTTGATTTTACCTTCATTTTTAAGAGTACTTTTTTCGTGCCTACAAATGGCGACTTTTGATATAAGGGAGGTAACTTTTGCTGTATATCGCTAATTTTTTCATTCGTACCAATTCTTTTTGCACACATCAGAGTTACCAAATTCGTACCTTAAACTTTCGACCAAGTTCTTTTTTTTGTAAAATGAGACTGAAAAATAAAAAAAACAAACATTTTTTTAAAATTTAAGCATTGTGGGAAAATATTGTCGTGTGGTAACGTTGAATTTCCTTCCAGGCTCTGGCTTTTCTCTAAGTCATTCTTACTGGTAAAAATGGTATCGAGACATTTCCCCGACACAAATTGATGTTGTGATCGGATTATTTGCACCTTGTAAAGAAGAATTTTCTATAGATTGACATGTAGTTATTCTCTAATGGGTGAATTCACAGTGGATTTCGACTATCACGAAATTAAGGGAATTTTAAAAAGACTTGGCCAGCATTAAAGTTGATAAAAAAATATGAGCCATGCTCTGGCAAAAGGGGGCTTAATGCATCACCTTGATACATGAAACCGGCCTCAGTCATCACATAATTATGAATGCATAATAGCTACTTTTTTAAATAACCGAATTATTCATGAGGTAGACTGGTCCTCTGACATACAGAAAATTGACCCATAGTGAAAAGTTTCGGCCCAGGTCAGCCTGGTCGGACTGCGCAGGTTGACCTTAGTCGATACTTTTCGCAGATGCATTAAGCCCCCTTTTCAAAGAGCATGGCTCATATACATGTTTCGAGGTTACTTGGAGTTAATTCTTTAAATTCTTTTGATAATTTGTATTTTAGTTATGTGCATTCCTATTTGTTTTATAGAAATAGAGAGAGCGGGGGGGGGGGGGAGAGGGAGAGAGAGAGAGAAAGAGAGGGCCGGTGTTTACCTGAGTGAAACACTTTTTCCGTGCACCTTGTACACTCTATTTTACATACATGTATATAGTATGTATATTGTATGTAGAATTTGGGAAAATGTAGTGTATTTTGATATATAGTTTGGTATTTTGTGACGAAAGGCCGTCAAACTGATCTATCAACATAAGCTGAGTTATAGACGTTATCACAGTGATCAAATGTGACAAACACTCCAATCAGCCACAAAAGATCATTTAGGCCTATCCTTGTAATCCATCATTATACCATATTTATATAGCACCTTTATCATAATTTAACTATGCTCAAAAGTGCTTCACATCCTAGCTACAGGTACACAAATTTTGTAATTAACATCATACAAATTAAGAAAATGTTATGGTAAAAACATCATCATAAAACGAGATGATCTCTCACACAAATGACAATATAAATTTTAAGACTGTAAAACTGACTGCACATAGTTGCAATTTAAAAGTTCAGTTTATCAGGACTTAATTCCCATGAGTTTTAATAAAAAAGTATGTTTTCAGCCCTTTTTTAAACGCAAACAATGAATCAGTGTCTCTGAGGTTTGCCGGTAGGCTGTTCCATAATTTTGGGGCTGCAGCCGCAAAACTTCGATCTCTGTATGTGATTCGGCTTCTTGGAACCTCTAATGTAAGTGAGCTATTTCGAGATCTTAGGTTTCTAGTTGGTCAGGTCTGTACACTTTAAGAAGTCTGTTTATGTACACTGCGGCCTGACCATGTATGGCCTTGTAGGTTAAAGTCAATATCTTATATTCTATTCTAGACTGAATGGGTAGCGAATGGAGTTCTTTCAGTACTGGAGTAATATGACTGAAACGAGAGGTCCTGCTGATTATGCGGGCTGCTGTGTTCTGAACATGTTGAAGTTTGTTTAAAGTTCTTTTAGGCACTCCATGTAGCAATGCATTGCAATAATCTAATCTTGAAGTAATAAGAGAATTTACTAGAGATTTGGTGGCGTCATGTGTTAGGTATTTTCTGATATGTCCGATTTGATGCAACTGAGCATAACATGATCTGCATACAGAGTTTACATGCTGCTTCATATCCATTCTAATATCAAGCATAGCCCCGAGATTTTTAACACACTTAGATGGTTTGATCTTAGAGCCTCCAATATTCAGCTCTCTGTTTTCAACAAGATGGGCATTTCTACTGGATGCAAATAGTATAACCTCTGTTTTTTCTGTGTTAAGTTTAAGCATATTTGAATGCATCCATGATACAATGTCTGAAAGACACCTTTCAATATGATTAAAGGTTTCAGTATGAGAAACATTATCTGTCGGTTCAAATGCCAGATACAGTTGTGAGTCATCAGCGTAAAAATGGTGATCAAATCCATGTTTCCTGCAGAGTGAGCCAACAGGCTTTGTATACATAGTATAATATTTTGGTCCTAACACAGAACCTTGGGGCACACTAAATTCCATAAGTGCAGACTTTGATAATTTCCCATCTATACATACTGTTTGGTATCGCTCATTGAGATATGAGGTAATCCATTTAAGTGCTTTTCCTGCTATTCCAAAATGGTTTTCAAGACGTTGTAATAAGGTTCTATGGTCAATTGTGTCAAATGCTGCTGAGAGATCAAGTAGCGCAAGAACTGTAACTTTATTCTGATCAAGGGATTGCAGGATATCATTTTGGACTTTCACTAATGCTGTTTCTGTTGAATGATATGACCGATAAGCAGACTGGTGTTCTACATGAATATTGTTTGATATTAAATGCTGTTCTGTACGAGAGTTGACCACTTTCTCTATGACCTTTGAAACAAAGGGCAAATTTGAAACAGGTCTATAATTTTTAAGCAGATTTTGATCCAAACTTGGTTTCTTTAAGAGTGGTCTTATATCGGAGCTTTTGAAAGACAGTGGTACGTAAGCAGTCTCAAGAGAGACATTGACGATCCTTGTCACAAAAGGACTGAGAACATCTATACAGGATTTCAAAAGCCATGTTGGTATAGGATCGAGTTCACAAGACTTATTATGAGACTTTTGAATAATTTTTCTAACCTCTTCCTCACTGCTGGAGTAAATTCAATCAAGTGGTTGTCACTTGGTAATCTGTTTGTTGGTTCATCTAGCAAACAACTAGATTGCTTATTTGTGATTATATCAATTCTTATACCTTCTATCTTGCTAATAAAGAAGTCACTAAATTCTTGAGCAAGTTCTTGAGAGGCCTTACCAGATGGAAGGACAATTTCACATGGACCTTCTAACAGATGTTTTGTTACCTTGTTCAGACTTTTTTGATCTTGCCCATATGAGGCCACTTTGTCTGAGTAATAGACTATCTTGGCCCTCTTAATCAGCTTATTCATTCTAGCGCATTGATTTCTGTAGATTTGATGGTCAATTGACAGCTTAGTTTGGCGCCATTTCCTTTCAAGTTTGCGCCTCAAATGTTTAGTATCGTGAAGCTCCTCTGTATACCAAGGGCATGTTAGTCTCAAAGTAATCGTTTTGGTCTGAAGGGGAGCATGTTTATCGACCAGACATGAAAGTCCATTTATGTAAGCAACGACAATACTTTCAGCATCTGTACACTGGAAACCAGATCGAATACTTTCAGATGTTAAAATATCATTTTTGAATGATTCTATGTTGATTGAACGAAATTTAAAAAAAAAAAAAAACAGTTTTTCTCACAGGAGCTGGTCTAGAAGCCAATACGCTAAATACAACTGCATAATGATCATGTGTCATTTTTCCAGAGCTATCCCCAATTCCAGGGTCAGTAATAACCATGTTTGGTATGTCCTCAGAATCTCTAGTAATGACAACATCAAGAGTGTGACCACCAACATGGGTATAGGTTCATTAACATGTTGAATCATGCCACAGGATTCTAAGATGCCATTAAACCTAACAGTGTCAATATTTGATCAAACATTTTTTATCCATGATAGAATTTATTTTGTCATTTGACATTGAATAAAAGTGTGGGGGAACTGTCTTCGAAAGTGTCAGGGAACTGTCTTCAAATATGTTGGGGAACTGTCTCAAAAACTTGTGTCGGGGAACTGTCTTGTTTCCGTAAAAATAGGCATACATATATACAACTAAAACTTAATAAAATAGTAATTTGTATAAACTATTCCTCTCTAAAATAGTAGTTTTTTTTTTTTTTTAAATCACATTTTACAATACTCAATATATATATTCTTCATGTCTTAAATAGGAATATTTTAAGAGTAAGCTTCTATGCATAGCCAACTTCTGCGGACATGTAAAAATCGATATCTGCCTATTTTACCTGTTTTTTTTTTTTATATAGAATTATGAAGGGCCTTGGTAGATAAACCCTCATAACTTCATCAACTTTCAGAACTGAAAATTATCTCAAGTGAGGTAAGAAAATTCAATTTATTCTCTTTCAAATGAACTTAGTTTTATAAATTTCGTAAAAGAAACTTTTGGTCCTTTTTAACTTGAAAATTGTAGGTATGGTTTATATAGAATAAAGAGGAAAAATACATTTTCCAAAGTTAAAAACTGAAATAGTTGTTGAATTTTCTTTCTTTGTGTTGAGAAGTCAAAATTATCTCAAGTGAAGAAAGCTTATTCAATGCTCTTTAAATATGCATAAGTTTAAGTAATTTAAAAAAATAAACTTTTGGTCCTTTTTACAGTTTTTTAATGCCCCTATCCTATTTTTTTCTTTTTTCGTGATCGTTCGGATTTTGCCGTAATTTGCCGATGATGGGCGAATCTAACTGTTAGATATGCCGCCCGGGTATCTTTGCTGTGTTACGTAATGTTATATTGACAAACAGACCCCCTGCTATGTTTATGATATACATGTATCAACATGATTATGTAGTGGAACTTATACCCGAGTTGTTTGATCATGACAGTATCCCTAAGATATTTTATTATGTATCTAATAGATCTAATAAAAGACCAGAATTTGACATTTATGAGATTATTTCCGTGGATTCAGAAAAAGATTTGAAATTAGAAAATGTACGTTTGCTATATTTTTTCCATTCTTTAAGTTTTAGATATTAATGCCGTATCAAAAGTATTTTCTGGCGACAGCTCACAAATTCATGTTTTCTTTCCATTTTTAAACCGGTTCTTGACCTGTCACATCATATAAAAGGCTTTTGAAAACATTGAAGAAAAATTTTTAAATCCTGGTTACCAACATTTTCTCCTTTTCTGGCAAAGTTTTTAATTCTTTACAAATTCCATTCTTCGAGTAATGTTTTATTTGTTTTTTGAAAATGACTTCAAATAGAACAAGTCTGAAAATTTGTCTTTTGGTAAAGATTTAAATAGCAAATTTAACCTGTGACTGTACAAATACACCTTTTGACGACCCTGCGGTTGATCTTTTAGGATAAAATATGGAAACGGGCGCAATACTTTTTACAAGTTACCTCCTACTTTTCAAAAAAATATTTTCTCCATCACTCAATCAGTTTCTCCTGCAAAGAATATTAACCGTAAAAATATGACAATACTAGATCTAATTGATTAAAATTGACACAGACTATGAATATAGTGGGAAAAGGGAATAAAACAATGGAATTTTCCTTTACCAGTGACTTAAAAAGTTAGCTGCTGCATGATTATCATTTACTTGTAAGCCCTTGTAGACTCATGAAAAATCCCTGAGAAATTGCATAGTTTTGAAAATTCTGTGTGGGAAAAGGTAATATTATTGAAGAGTTACATAACATAATTGACCTATTATTGTACAAAATACGACTTCTAGCGACCATGCAGTTGATCTCCAACTTTTCCAAACAACTTCTTTTTTTTACATCAATCAAACAGTGTCTCCCTTCTTTCAACTGTTCCCCTTTTAACAACTTTTATATATTAATTGTTCATTGGTAAGAATTAGCCTAAACAACTAGGGGCTTGATTCTTCCATATTATAACGACGCAACCTGCAAAAAGCATAACCGCAAAAATGTTGTCCTTATCTTTATGTATCAAAATGTAGTTCAATGCATAGATAGACCTAAGTTGTTCCTAAAACAAAGCATGCAACTTTTAGATAAGCTCAAAATGGAAACATCTTGATATAACTATTAGTAGTAGCAGACATTGTGAGAAAAGGTGACATTGCTTATTAACTCTTTACCAAACAACAAAAATGTAGACTAGTCCAAATACAAAGCATTTGATGACGACATCTTAAATGTGGCTCATATGGTGCAAACTTTCTTTGATTAGGTGGAAAACATTGTGGGAAAAGAAGAAAATGCTGGTTACCACCATTTTCTCCTTTTTTCCACTAATGTTTTCAAAAGGCTTCTTTCCCAGGGTCGTGAAATGTCGGCATTGTGTGGTAAAGGGTTAAGCAAAAGTGTTACCAAACAGAAATCGGCGCCACATAGTCTTTGGAGTATTGGAAACAAAGCATTTTCTCCTTTTTGGTCGATCAAAACCAACTTTAAATGGATGCTTTCTTATATGCTGAATTTGTAGCTTTTCGTGTGCATGAAACAATGTACACTTACTCTAACGGTTCTGAGCAATATTCAAAATTAATATTTGTGCTATAAATGAGTTTTATTTCTCATTCTTCCCTACTTTTTTTCCCCCAATCGAAGGAAGTGGAAATTACCCAAATCAAAACCATCAAACCACACACACAAAATACATTTTTTTAAATTCTGACTTAATTACCCCATCAAGATATAACCATTAGTTATTTACTAAACGATAAAATTATTATTTATTTTTTTTTCCAAGTTGAAAGCATTTGTAGATCAGAAATGTGGCACATACTACTAATGAAACTTGCCTTTGAAAGGCTAGAAAACGTTGTGGGTAAATGAGAAATTACCTATCACAAAGACTTTCTCCTTTTCGTGTGTTTCCAAAAGCTGTCTTTCTCGGGGTCGTAAAGCCATGGGTTTATTTGCTGAGGTATTTAATTGCCGCATATAACACGTTTTCGCGTCAACCTAGACGTAACATACGTCATCTACATGACTCAAAACTAAAGCCAAAGACTAAGTTTAAGCGGCAGCTCCATGCCCGATAAAAATGTCAGAAATGCAATATAATGCAGTAAATTGAAGGTTGACACAGGCCAAGTTTGTTTTGTGGACTTCCAATAGCCTTGTTTATGGGTAACGAGTGTTACAAACATGATTTTCAAAATTAAACACAACAAAACTGAAAAGAAAGTGAAAGCAAAAATTTGTCAAAAACAGTGATTTTTATGGTGTAAATAGTTTGAGACGGTCCCTTACCAATCGATCAAAAGTTTCGCCACATCTCCGTCGTGCAAACAATATTGTTCTCTTCCGTTATTTCTTACCACCCATCAATCTGGTCACGTAAATTTACCGTTTACTGTCTAGTTTTACGAGCTTGTGCTAATCTTCGTCTTTTCATGGCCGGCAGCGTTGTTCACTACGGGCGAGACTCCATTTTTGTTACGGAATTTAAGCATCATTAGTCATGTGCCAGTCACGTGACATTCCCACAATGCTTTGTTGATTTCTGGCGTGAAATCTCAAAATACCTTAAGAGGCTACATAGCCTTTTAAGGGAATACTATCAAAAAAATTTTTGTTTGTAATTTTATGATTCTTAATTATTGATGATTTGCTTTGTTTTTTCTTATAAATTTCAGTGATATATATATATATTTCAATTTTGTGAGATGTGAAAAATCTAAATACCCACCTTTAATGCTTTGAAACTGAAATGTCAAAAAGCTTTAAATGTTTTAAAAATACTTTCCCACTCTGACTGGGGAGGAGATAAGAAAACTCTTTTAAATCTATACAGATCTTTAATACGCTCAAAACTGGATTATGGATGTATTATATATGGCTCTGCACGAAAAAGCTACCTAAAAAAGTTGGACACTATTCATCATCAGGGTCTTCGGTTAGCTTTGGGAGCTTTCCGTACGTCACCTGTTCAAAGTTTGTATTCAGAGGCCCAGGAGCCAGCCTTATATGGTAGAAGGAAAAAACTATCCTTACAGTACGTAACTAAACTGGCTTCAAATACAAAAAATCCGGTTTACAATGACATTTTTAATCCACCAAACAAAATACTCTTTCAAAATTAACCTAATTTTATCAAACCACTTGGTCTACGAGTTGAACCTCTTCTTAATGAATTAAACCTAAATGTAAAGAATATTAAGCCCTTTAAACTTCCTGTAAAAGAGCCGTGGACCATATTTCCACCAAATATTATTTTTGATCTCAACGTAAATAAGAAATCAGTTACAAATCCATTATTTTATCAAAATAAATTAGAAATCAAATCACAGTATAAAGATTACATTTCAATTTATTTTGATAGTTCGAAACAAGATAATAAAGTTGGTTGCACTTCAGTACACAAACAAGAAACTGCCAAAATAAGACTACCAGGTCATAGCTCTATTTTTTCAGCAGAAGCAGTAGTTTTAAACATTGCTCTCTGTTCAATACAAAACAATAATAACAAGAAATTCATAGTTTTTTCTGACTCAATGTCAGTTTTACAATCTTTAAAACATCCTGATAACCCAAATCCATTGATTCAACAATTTTTCAGAAAATATATTTATTTATGTAGATCAAAGACAATAAATTCTGCTGGATACCCAGCCACATTAATATAAAAGGTAATGAAATAGCTGATCAAGAAGCAAAGGATGCCGTAAATATGGACATAGCCAACATAAAAATTCCTTATACTGACAAAAAACAACAAATAAATGAATTTATCAAGTCTGAATGTCAAATTAAATGGCAACAATGTTTTAACAACAAACTTTTAGCGATCAAGCCAAATTTTAATGATAAATATGAATTTTATTGTAACCGGAAAAGTCAAGTAATTTTAACAAGATGTCGTGTGGGACACTCAAGGTTTCACATGAGCATCTTTTAAATCACGAGAGAGCACCACAATGTATAAACTGTAATGAACCTTTAACTATAAAATATAATTTATTAAACTGTAAAAATTTCGACCGTATACGGTCAAAACATTTTAGTGTTGACAGCTTACAAAATTTATCTTTAGATGTAAAACAGAATAACATTTTAGAATACCTAAAAGAGATAGATTTTTATAATAAAATATAGACTCTAATATAGATTTTAACTTTCAAATTAACATTTTATTGTTCCATCTCTAAATATTACCTTCATGCGCGCTAAATGACCACAGCTGTCGATGCGCCTTAAAACACCAATTAATAATAATAATAATAAAGTTACCAGCTGGTAACCAGCATTTTGTCCTTTTTCCACAATGTTTCAACCTATACCGCACAATTATGAGTTTTAAAGACCCTGAGGGATCGGACTTTTGTTGAAGACGTGATAAAAATGAGAAAATACTGTTTACTAGCATTTTCTCCTTTTCCCACAATGTTTTCCCTACCTTCCAAAGCCAAATTCCATGTGAGCCACATGTATGTTATTGTCTGTAAGAGCTTTTAATTTGGACTAGCCTTAAATTTTGTAGTGTGATAAAGATTTAAACCCTTTCAAAATTAAAAATCAACATTTGGGTTGTCATTTGCATTTGCCTTCAATTTTCCATGTCTTGAATGTTATTCAGAAAAGAGTCAAGGAATTGCGAGAAAAGGAGAAAATGTCAGTAAACAACATTTTCAGCTTACCCCACAATGCTGTATACCCTTTCAAAGACCATCTCATGATCTAAACAACATCTTTTCACTCTCGTTAAAGATATTGTCAAGTTTTGTTTGGTCCTTTCACTGTAGTAGTATGTAGTACCAGTACACCCTTTTGACAGTTTGAATTTGATTTCTTATTCTGCTTAACTTTTTACCAAACAACAAAATTTTAGACTGGTCCAAATTGAAAGCACTTGCAGACGACAAAATAAACGTAACTCAAAAATTGAAATTTGTTTCCAGCAGGGTAGAAAACATTGTGGGAAAAGGAGAAAATGCTGGTTACCAGCATTTTCTCCTTTTCCCATGTTGTTTTCAAAAGGCTTCTCTTTCAGGGTCATGGAAACCAGGGATTGTTCGGGAAAGGGTTAAAACCTTTCCAACAAATAAAATGAGTCATGCACTGTGACAAGGGGACTTAATCCTTTACCACACAATCCCTACCCTGTGGAGTAGGACATGTGGAAACATAGTGGGAAAAGTAGAAAATTCTGGTAACCATCTTTTTCCCTCTTGTCACATGTTTTCCATCCTTTCAATTCCAGCCAAATAGTAGTGTGTAGTACACCCTTGTGACAGTTTGAATTTGATTTCTTATTCTGCATAATCCTGTACTGCACAATACCGACTTTTAATGACCCTGAGAAAGAAGCCTTTTGAAAACATTGTGGGCAAAGGAGGTAACCTGCATTTTCTCCTTTTCCAAAAATGTTTTCTACCCTTCCCAAAACGAATATCAAATTTTCAGTCCTTTTTTTTTTTTGTCATCTGCAAATGTTTTCTATTTGGACCAGTCTAAAATTTTGTTGTTTGGTAAAGAGTTAAAACCTTTCCAGCAAATGAAGTGAGTCATGCTCTGTGACAAGGGGACTTAACCATTTACCACACAATCCAGAGTTTTAATGACTGTTGAGTTGGACATGTGGAAACATTGTGGGAAAAGTAGAAAATGCTGGTTGCCATCCTTTTTTGTTATGTTTTCCATCCTTCCAATTTAAGCCAAATTCCATCATTACAGCCAAGTTTAAAATGTCATTTGCAGGCGCTGTCAGCCTTTGCAATCTGCGCAAGCTTATCTGCATCAGATCATTGTGCTTTTTGTAAATTTCCTGCATGTCCAAAGACCAGTCTACCACATAATTCAGTTGGTTGATTTTTGGAATTTTAGATATCCATGATTATGTGATGACTTGTTTGGTATAATGTAGCTGGAGATGCATTAACCCACCTTTTGCCAGAACGCTGTTCATGTAGAATTTTCAGTTACCAAAAGCAAAAAGTTTTGACATAAGTCAGCCTGCTGGAGATTGTGTAGGCTGACCTGTGTCGAAACTTTAACCATTTGCTTAATTTTTCTGCATGTCCAAGGACCATGCTAATTCAGGATTCGGTCAGTAAATGAGGTAACTTGCTTGGTATAATGCATCACAGAGATGCATTAAACCCTCTTTTCACAGAGCATGGATCAAATGTACTGTAAACACTTTCACACATGCATTTGTGGACAAGATTCATGAACAGTACACGTTCACCCATCCGATATTTTGTTCAAAATATACATTTCTGTTGCAAGCTAGGAAATGTTTTACATGTATTTTGAATATTGAGCTTGTATGTTAATCTGTTCAATAAATTAGTCTTTTGTGGAATAAAATGGCTTATAACTTTTTATTCACTAAATGAATGGCAACAACAGTTATACATCGAATAGAGAAACTTTAAATGTGGTTAGGAAACATGGTACAATAAGGACATGCTGGTAACCAGCATGTTCTGCATATCCGACAATGTTTTCTCAAGCTAACCTATTGTAACCTTTCACACGCAATTCACATCAATTAAGCCACTTTTAATTTGCCGTCTGTAAGCGCTTTAAATTTGGACAAGTATAAAATTTTGTTGTCTGGTAAAGATTTATTCTAAAATTGCACATCAGGGGCTTCCATGAATTGAACTTGGCCACGTATACTAACAAACTGTTTATATATTATACCTACGCAGCCTATATATATTAACCCTATACCAGACGACAAAATTTTGGCCTTATCCAAATTGAAAGCATTTGCAGACGACAATTTCAGTGTGGCTCAAATGGTGTTATTTTTCTTTGATAGGGAAGAAAATATTGTGGGAAAAAAGGAGAAAATGCTGCTTACCAGCATTTTCTCCTTTTCCCACAATGTTTCCAAAAGGCTTCTTTCCCAGGGTCGTTAAAAGTTGGTATTGTGCGCTAAAGGATTAACTCTTACCCTGCTTAGTAAGTAAGGTTAAACTTTGGATGTGATGGCATAAACCCGAATAATGCTGCTTCAAACTTACTTTCTGGTGAAAACATTGTGTGCAGTCTGATCTTGATCTACACTGTCCACAAAAGGTCAGTGAGTCAAGCTTAGCAGTCTGTGGGTTAAATACCATTATAACATTCTTTTTCCTTTCTAATTTGCTAAAGAATCACATATAGTTTGTCATCGACAGGTTTTGAAAGTATTGTGACAACAGTTGAAATTGCTCATATTCAGCAATTTTGCCTTTTGTCATGATTCTTTCTACAATGAATACATTATGGGAGCATATCAATTGAGCCATGTTTTGGCAATAGGGGGTTTAATGCATCTCTGTGATGCATGATACCAATCAAGACATCACATAATTTTGGATCCATAATAGCCACTTTTTTTGAACAACAGACTTAAACCTGAGGCTGACTGGTCCTTGGACATACAAAAAACTGACCAATAGAGAAAAGTATCGACTCAGGTCAGCCTGCGTCGACTGCGCTGGCTGATCTGGATCGACACTTTTTGCAGATGCATTAAGCACTTTCACAGAGCATGGCTCATTTATTTCAGGGTTGTTTTTCTTTCGCTCATACTATTTATTACAATGACTGTCTCGATTGCCGGTCGAATGTCCCTTAGATTGCAAAAAATCCAAAGCAAAAGTAAATTTTCAAAATCGACGATATCAAACTATATGAAGGAAGTGTCTGTGAAAGCTTTGAAGTAATGGGTACCAGCTGTCTTATTATTATCATAAAATTTGTTTCTATGAAAGGTTGAAAAGCCTGACATGGTAGCTCAGTGGTCAGTGTATCTAACTCATGACCTGGTGGTTACGAGTTCGATACTTGATTGAGGCATATTTTCTTTCAGGTGATTCTTTGTCTCTCACCTCTGATACATGTGAGAATGGTAGTCAGTGGCTAGGAAAGAAAGTTATGTCTGTACTAGTGTGAGAAAGCCAGGAGACCCAGTTTTGTTCACTTACCCCACCCTAATGTCCAGCACTTCAAGCTTAAATTTGATATTGGGGAAGTAAAATGGACTAAAAGGCTTTGTGTTGTCATTCAGGAGTTTTTGTATGTAAAAGGCAATTTCAAGTGTTTAAAGACCTTTTTTCATGTTTTAGCTTTTAATAGAGCTAAACACAATTTTCACACAAAAATTGCTTCAAAACCTACAGTATGGATGCAGACCAGCACTGAACTGTAAAAAGTGAACGATTAAAAAAATCATGGTTACAGCAAAGAATGATGTACTGAAAATCATAAAATTCTGTTCAAGTAAACAAAATGGTCTGGGTAAGTAAAACCTAAAAATATTTGATGTTATCTTGAACTGGCCATTATGGGATTCGTCAACAATTTTATGGTCTAAGGGAGAAAACTCGTACAGCCTAAAACTCAAATTTATGAAACATTTATGACCTCCCTTCTTACATCCCAACTTCCTTCATGCACACAGTTGACGAAGCAAAACAGGAATCAGCTAGAAAGAAAGACTAAAAAAAAGGGGGGGCTTTATTCTTTGTCTGTATAATTTGTTTTTAAGGATTAATAATTTTCAATTACGATTTTATCGCCGAAAAAGATTCCTTATAGAGTGTGCAAAGTCTTTTCACGGTCAATTCACGGAGCTGTCTAGATCTATGTATATGTAGGCCTACTACCGTATTTCTCATAAGTTTAAGTCGAATTTTAACAATATCAACACGATGACAAAGCACATCTGGCGACATTTGACGATATATTTTTTTTTTATATAAAAGCGTTAACCTAAGGCTGAATAGTTATTGCTCACAACATTACAAAGGGAGTGGCATGACAGGTCTCTTTAGTTTTTTTTTTCTTTTAATTGAACTATGTTAATTCATTAATCTAAGTGATCCATATTTATTCCATTATTGTTTACTAACAAAATGAAATAAATATTTTTGATGCTTACCTGGCTAACAAAACCATTATTTCCATGTTAAATTTTGGCGGCTGGTGTGTTTACAAATATTTAGGGGAAAAAAGGGAGGCTACTGTTAGGTTACAGACAAAAAAAAAAAATATTCGTGTATTTTTACTTTTTTTTTTGTTTCTTCTGTCTGATGTCATGATATCCTCTGAGCTTTAAATAAGTATGAATCTGTCAAACAATACGTTTGAATAATTAATATCTCCATCCCAGCTTCCCGTCAAAAAAAAAAGCCTATATACGATCGTCTTTACAGACTTTAAATAGCGTGTTACACATTTTTATTCGTCTTCGTGTTTATACTGGCCACAAATATAAGGGACACTACTCTTTAATAATCAAAGAATGAAGCATATACGAGTTTTCTCCCTTTGACCATAAATTGTTTGCAGTTCTACACATGAAGAAACGTGTAACTATTTTCGACTTTATTTTTTGCGAAAATCGATTCAGATCAGAAAGAAAAGGAAAGCCCAGATCAGATAAAAAAAAAAAAAAGCCTGCTTTCCCTTATAAAGCTTGTTTGCACTTAATATATCAGGACAATACTTCACAGAACATGCAGCGTTATCATGTTCCTCTATTACGGTAACTCTTTACCAGATGATCAAATTTTATAACATGTCAAAATTAAAAAGATTTGCAAATGAGAAAATGATTGTGACTCTAAATTTGAAATTTCTGTTCTGAAGGGTAAATAATAATATTAAGGAAAAAGGAGAAATTGCTCTATCAGTTTCAAAATGTTTTCAAAAGCCATTGTTATGAAGAACTATTTCAAAATTGAAAGAGTTTGCAGACACTAAAATATTTGTGACTCTATAATTAAAACTTGTGTTCCGAAGGGTAGAAAAAAGAAAATGGGAAAATGAGAGATTGCTCCAGCATTTTCTCCCTTTCCCACAATGTTTTCAAAAGCCATTGTCCTGAAGAACATTAAACCTCAATACTGTGTGGTAAGGGGTTAACTGATTGATTGTATGTGTTTGACACGGTTTTCAACATTCTTTTAGTTATATCATGGTGGCCAGTGTCCCTGTCAATACTATCACGGAGTTTCTTTTACTAGTACTTTATACAATATTCTTCCCAAGCCACTGGTTGCTTTCCCACATAACCATTGTCATAACAGTGATCAATGGTGACAGAGGAATGAATCTGCTCACAACAACTATCATCAATCCTTGGAAAGAAATTGGCGAAGCTGGTGACTTGAACCAGTGACCCCCAGTTATCAAGTCCTGTATGCTGCTGTCTGCACTACCTGGACTCAGCAGTAAAGATTAATTAATATTTATAACCTGTATTCACTAGGACAGTTTCAAAGATGTTTGCTGCAACCTTTTGAAGAAAATAATGAATAAACTTGATCTCTAGTCCCAATGAAAGCATCTAGAACTTCCTTAACACTCTATCAAACTGTCCTGTGTTTTAACAAGCCTGAGGAATAAAACTTTTGAACTTACTATGCAAGGATCATTTTCTCCTTCACACACACTGTTTTCATCACTTTCAAAAACAAATCCCATTATTAGAGCTTTATTTAGTTTGTCTACTGCACACTCTTTCATTTTGGATAATTCTATAATTTTTTCAATGGCAAGGTAAAGTGTAGGACTTGTAAATTGGGCACCCTGGTTAGAGCCTCAATGAAAGCACTGAATCTTTTTTGGGAATGTTCTGTGGCAAGACAGTTCAAAGCCCTAGCCAAGTGCTTGTTAAATCAAGGACATACATGAATATAATATACGCGTATGTGAGCTGTTACTGTGACAAGACTGAAATACTGTTAAAAGCAGAGTAAAACACCATTCAATCAATCAATCCAGCTATCTCGTTGTCACTGTTAACCCTTTACCACACGACAAAATTTTAAATTGCCCAAATTCAAAACATTTGCAAACAACAAATAAAGGGTTCCTCAAATGATGAAACTTGCCCATAATTGAGTAGAAAACATTGTGGGAAAAGGAGAAACTGCTGGTTACCAGCATTTTCTCCTTTTCCACAATGTTTTCAAAAGCTGTCTTTCTCAGGGTCGTTAAAACTCGGGAATGTGTGGTAAAGGGTTAACTGGTTTAATCCTTTACCAAATAATCCTGTGCTTTAATAGGCCTACAGAGCATAAATTTTGAAGACATTGTGGGAAAAGGAAAAGAAATGGTGGTAACCAGCATTCTTTCCTTTTCCAACAATGTTTTGTAGCTTTTCACTCGTCTTTTGAACCACAATTTTTTTTGCTGTCAGCAAACGCTCTCAATTTGGATAATACTAACATTTTATCATTTTGTAGAATTAAATCATAGGACAAAGAAGTACTCAAAAGGAAGAAGTTGTCCACTTGTCGACAACATTTATATCTGTACAAAACAATAAAAAAATTGGATTTGTCTTATTTCACAGCATTTACAGACAAAATATTAAATGTGGCTCAAATAATGAAATGTTGTTTTTTATTTTTTTGATTGGGTGGAAAAATTATGGAAAAAGGAGGAAATGCTTGTAGCCAGCATTTTCTCATTTATCCAGAGTTTTCAAAAGCCTTCTTTCAAAGGTTGTTTAAACACGGTATGGTGTGGTGAAGATTTAAAATCAAATAACTTAATGTGCCATATTCTGTCATTCTCTAATAAAAATAGAACCATAGCAAAGCAGCCAAAACCAACAGCCAGCACCTTGTCACTGAAGCAGCACAATCAGAAAACAGAAATGAACTTCAAACAAGGTTCACCTGTGACCTTGACCTTTGACCCTAAATCTATAGGGTACCTCCTTGGGTTATGAGCCACTTGTATCAAGTTTCAGGGTACTAGGTCAAACAGCTACTGAGTTAGAGCACAGAAATGATTTTCAAACAAAGTTCACCTTGACCTTTTACCCAAAAACAATAGGGCACCTCCTTTGGTCATATGCAACCCTTGTATAAAGTTTCAAGGTCCTAGATCAAACGGCTTTCGAGTTAAAGCATGGAAACTAAAAAACATGGTCGGACAGACACAGAGAGACAGACAGACAGGCTTCGGGGAGGTAGGCGATGCCCCAATAAGTAGGCGATGCCTATCTCATTCAGGTAGGCGATGCCTCCATAACGGGGTGATGCCTACCTATAGTGTTACGCTTATCAGAGATAACATTTCAGTGTCTGCTAATCAACGGGTGATAGTTATTTTGTCATGACATAATTTCCTTTGTCCATACATAAGTCATACAAACTCTTCGTACGGCTGTCTGTCCATCTGTCTGTCTGTGTGCTGCGTTTTCTTTCAATTTTTCCAAAGAACTTAACTCTTTGCCACACGATTCCGAGTTTAAATGACCATGAGGAAAACATCGAGTTAAGCAGCATTTCCTCCATTTCCCACAATGTTTTCTACTCATAAAGACACAAGTCATATCATTTGAACCACATTTAATTTGTACGTTTGCAAATGCTTTCAACTTGGTCAAGTCTGAAATTATCTCGTCTAAGAGTTCATAAAAACATTTTTAAATCTCTTTCTTCTTTTAATGAACAACACAAATTACATGTAGCTTGAGTGGCAATATTACAATATTTATAACTCAAATCACCTTTTCTAACCCGACGAATAGGAGCCATTATATTTTGATGCCTGGCCGGATAGCTCAATGGCTAGCGCCCCTGACTTGGCTTACTATCTTTAATAGGAATATTTTAAGAGTAAGCTTCCATGTTTAGTTCACTTACCCCACCCCAACAGCGCTTAAAGCTTAAATTTGATATTGGTGAAGTAAAATGGACTTAAAGGCTTTGTGTTGTCATTCAGGAGTTTTTGCATGTAAAAGGCAATTTCAAGTGTTTAAAGAACTTTTTTCATGTTTTAGCTTTTAACCCTTTACCACACAATGACAACTTTAAATGACCCTGAGGAAGAAGCCTTTTGAAAACATTCTGGGAAAAGGAGAAAATCCTGGTAACCAGCATTTTCTCCTTTTCCAACAAAATTTTCTACCCTATCAAAGAAAAATTGCTTCATTATGAGCCACTATAAAGTTGTCATCTACAAATGATTTCAATTTGGATAGGTCTAAAATTTTTCTGGGTGGTAAAGGGTTAATAGTGCTAAACACAATTTTCACACAAAAATTGCTTCAAGACTTACAGTATGGATGCAGACCAGCACTAAACTGTAAAAAGTGAACAATTAAGAAAATTATGGTTAGGGCATAGAATGATGTACTAAAAATCATAAAATTCTGTTCAAGTAAGCAAAATGGTGTGGGTAAGTAAAACCTCAAAATATTTGATGTCTTGAACTGGCCATTATGGGATTCATCAACAATTTTATGGTCTAAGGGAGAAAACTCGTACAACCTAAAACTCAAATTTATGAAACATTTATGACCTCCCTTCTTACATCCCAACTTCCTTCATGCACACAGTTGACGAAGCAAAACAGGAATCAGTTAGAAAGAAAAACTAAAAAAAAGGGCTTTATTCTTTATCTGTATAATTTGTTTTTAAGGATTAACAATTTTCAGTTACGATTTTATTGCCGAGAAAGATTCAAAATAGAGTAAGCAAAGTCTTTTCACGGTCAATTCACGAGCTGTCTATATCTATGTATATGTACTACCGTATTTCTCATAAGTTTATGTCGAATTTTAACAATATCAGCACTATAACAAAGCACATTTGGCGATATTTGACGATTTTTTTTTTATAAAAGCATTAACCTAAGGCTGAAAGGCTGAATAGTTATCGCGCACAACATTACAAAGGGAGTGGCATGACAGTTCTCTTTAGTTTTTTTTTTTTTAATTAAACTGGTATTAATTCATTAATCTAAGTGATCCATATTTATTCTATAATTGTTTACTAACAACATGAAATAAATATTTTTGATACCTACCTGGCTAACAAAACCATTATTTCCTTCTTAAATTTTGGCGGTAGGTGTGTTTACAAATATTTAGGGGAAAAAAGGGAGGCTACTGTTAGGTTACAGACAAAAAAAAAATATTCGTGTATTTTTATTTTTTTTTGTTTCTTCTGTCTAATGTCATAATATCCTCTGAACTTTAAACAAGTATGAATCTGTCAAACAATACGTTTGAATCATTAATAGCTCAATTCCAGCTCCCTGTCCAAAAAAAGCCTATTTACGATCGTCTTTACAGACTTTAAAATAGCGTGTTACAGATTTTTATTCGTCTTCGTGTTTATACTGGCCACAAATATAAGGGACACTACTTTTTAATAATCAAAGAATAAAACATATACGAGTTTTCTCCCTTTGACCATAAATCGTTTGCAGTTCTGCAGATAAATGAAACGTATAACTATTTCCGGCTTTATTTTTTGCGAAAATCGATTCAGATCAGAAAGAAAAGGAAATCCCAGATAAGATTTAAAAAAAAAGCCTGCTTTCTCTTATGAAGCTTGTTTGGACTTTATATTTCAGGACAATACTTCATAGAACATGCAGTGTTATCATGTTCCTCTATTAAAGTAAATCTTTACCAGATGATCAAATTTTATAACTTTTTATAATTTGTCAAAATTAAAAAGATTTCAAATGAGAAAATGATTGTGACTCTAAATTTGAAATTTCTGTTCTGAAGGGTAAATAATAATATTAAGGGAAAAGGAGAAATTGCTCTATCAGTTTCAAAATGTTTTCAAAAGCCATTGTTCTGAAGACCTATGTCAAAATTGAAAGAGTTTGCAGACACTAAATCATGGTGGCCAGTGTCCGTATCAATGCTATCACGGAGTTTGTTTTACTAGTACTTCACACAATATTCTTCCCAAGCCACTGGTTGCTTTCCCACATAACCATTGTCATAACAGTGATCAATGGTGACAGAGGAATGAATCTGCTCACAACAACTATCATCAATCCTTGGAAAGAAATTGGCGATGCTGGTGACTTGAACCAGTGACCCCCAGTTATCAAGTCCTGTATGCTGCTGTCTGCACTACCTGGGCTCAGCAGTAAAGATTAATTAATATTTATAACCTGTATTCACTAGGACAGTTTCAAAGTTGTTTGCTGCAACCTTTTGAAGAAAATAATGAATGAACTTGATCTCTAGTCCCAATGAAAGCATCTAGAACATCCTTAACACTCTATCAAACTGTCCTGTGTTTTAACAAGCCTGAGGAATAAAACTTTTGAACTTACTATGCAAAGAGCATTTTCTCCTTCCTACACAATGTTTTCTTCACTTTCAAAAACAAATCCCATTATTAGAGCCTTATTTAGTTTGTCCACTGCAGATGCTTTCAATTTGGATAACTTTATGATATACAATAATAATAGCAAGGTAAAGTGTAGGACTTGTAATTTTGGGGACCCAGGTTAGAGCCTCAATGGAAGCACTGAATCTTTTGTGGGAGCGTCCTTTGGCAAGACAGTTCAAAGCCCTAGCCTAGTGCTTGTTAAACCAAGGACATACATGAATACATGTATGTGAGCTGTCACTGTGACAAGACTGAAATACTGTTAAAAGCAGAGTAAAACACCATTCAATCAATCAATCCATCTATTTCGTTGTCATTGTTAAATGGTTTAATCCTTTACCAAATAATCTTGTGCTTTAACAGGCCTACAGAGCATGAATTTTGAAGACATTGTGGGAAAAGGAAAAGAAATGGTGGTAACCAGCATTCTCTCCTTTTCCAACAATGTTATCTAACTTTTCACTCGTCTTTTGAACCACAATTTTTTTGCTGTCAGCAAACGCTCTCAATTTGGATGATACTAACATTTTATCAGTTTGTAGAATTAAATCATAGGACAAAGAAGTACTCAAAAGGAAGAAGTTGTCCACTTGTCGAAAACATTTATATCTTTACAAAACGATAAAAAAAAATTGGATTTGTCTTATTTCAAAGCATTTACAGACAAAATATTAAATGTGGCTCAAATGATGAAATGTTATTTATTATTTTTTGATTGGGTGGAAAAATTATGGATAAAGGAAGAAATGCTTGTAGCCAGCATTTTCTCATTTATCCAGTTTTCAAAAGCCTTCTTTCAAAGGGTTGTTTAAACACAGTATTGTGTGGTGAAGATTTAAAATCAAATAACTTAATGTGCCATATTCTGTCATTCATTAATAAACTAGAACCGTAGCAAAGCAGCCAATACCCTCTGCCAGCACCTTGTCACTGAAGCAGCACAATCAGAAAATGGAAATGAGCTTCAAACTAGGTTCACCTGTGACCTTGACCATTGACTCAAAAACTGTAGCCACTTGTATAAAGTTTCAGGGTAGTAGGTCAGACAGCTACTGAGTTACAGCACAGAAACTACTTTTAAAAAAGTTTTCCTTGACCTTTGACCCAAAAACTATAGAGCACCTCCTTTGGTCATATGCAATACTTGTATAAAGTTTCAAGGTCCTTGGTCAAACGGCTTTTGAGTTAGAGCATAGAAATCAAGACACAGACAGACTGACAGACAGACAGACAGACAGTGAATCTAGGGTATCACCCTCTACTTCGTAGGTGGGGCATATGAAAATTTGTTTCTTTCTTTGTGGACAATGCGATTTGCGCACAATTTTTCTTTTGTCCTCCTGAGGACCTGCCTTGGAATAATTTTAGCCAAAGAGGAAATCACTCATCATGAGCAATTTCTCATTTTGCAACAAGTTTTCACATTTGTTATTGTTTTAATCTTTAATTCATTATAAATATTCATATTTGACAAAGATATATTCAAGGTAACATACAGAAAATCTATTTCAGGAGGTGGATGCCAGTCAACCCTTTAGCACACAATCCCAAAGTTTTAACAACCCTAAGGAAATAGCCTTTAAAAACCTTGTGGGAAAAGGAGAAAATGCTGATAAACAGCATTTTCTCCTTTTCCCACAAGGTTTCCTACACTTTTACAGACAATTACCATCATTTCAGCTAAGTTTAATATATCCTCTGAAAATGCTTTCGATTTCGGCTGGTCTAAATTTTTATCATTTGGTAAAATTTGAATCCTTGACCAGTATTGTACAGAGCTGGAAACCAGGGTGGTGATGCTTTTAAACCCCAGCTCGGCAAATTTCTTTCTGTGGATCGATTATGTTCATTGCGACAGGATTCATTCCTCTCTCCCCACTGATAAATGTTACGACGATGGTTATGTGAGAAAATGGCCAGTGGCTATGGAAATATATGTTATGTTCAGTGCTGGTTAAAATCCCTCCACAAAAGCATGGATAAGTGCACTGGCTACTGTGATATAACTGAAATAATCTTGAGAATGGCATGAAACACCATGCAAAAAACTAATTATTTTCCAAATCACAAAAATTTTACACCAATTTCTTGTGCATATTTAAAGGATGTGCAGGCTACAAATTGAGGATGAATCAACTGATGAGATCTTTCTTTGAAAGGGTAGAAAACATTGTTGGAAATGGAGAAAATGTTGGCACCGGATATCTTAAAACTTGGTACCTTTGATAAAAGTAATAGAGCCATGCTCTGTGAAAAGGGGTTCAATGTATCTGCAAAAAATGTGGACCCATATCATCCTGCATAGCTGGCAAAGGCTAACATGAGTCATATCTTTTTGGTATTGGTCAATTTTCTGCTTGTCCTTGGACCATTCTACCTCATTATTCAGCCGGTTGTTGGACAAAATGGGTTTTATGAATCCATAATTATGAAACGACTTGCTTGGTACAAGTTATCATGGAGATGCATGAACCACTTTTGGCAGAGCATGGCTCAAATATAAATGAGCCAAGCTCTGTGAAAAGGGGGCTTAATGCATCTGCGAAAAGTATTGACCCAGGTCAGCCTGCGCAGTATGCGCAGGCTGACCTGGGCCGAAACTTTTTGCTATTCGTCAATTTTCTGTATGTCACAGGACCAGTCAACCTCAGGATTGAGTCGGTTATTTAAGAAGGTGGCTTTTATGGATCCAGAGGTATGTGAGGGCTTGCTTGGTGCCATGGATCACGGAGATGCATTAAGGCCCCTTTTGCCAGAGTGTGGCTCAAATGGAATGTAATACAGAAAAGATACTGATTTTATGAATTCACAAACAGTTTGCCAATAGTTTATGAAACATAGCACTATGTATAACCAAGATTAGACTTCTCATGCTCTGAAAAAGCACCTGTAGCCGGAGTAATGGTGATGGATTCTAATGTAAATATACCAGGCTAACAATTTTTTTGAGAGGACATCTGATTGGCTGAAACCTCCTGTCCTAGCCAATTAGATAGCTACAGAACTTGGAAGGTAGAATCAGAATTGAGATTACAGTTAAAATTAGAATTGTTGCTAAATATGAATCCAGACTATGTCTTTATGTGCTTTGTTTGAACTATGACTGACTTCTCATGAGCAAAAAGATGATGAAAAAAAAAAAAGCTAAAAACAACAGCTTAATGTTTTTTCCCCCCTCATTAATAATAACAGTCATAGGTAGCATTAATACAATCAATAATTTATAAAATAAGAAGTCAAAAGAAGTACATGTATTCACTGATAAAATTACTGCTTGTAGATATATGTGTATCATCCAAGGGAATGTACTAAAACCATACATTTGAGCCATGCTCTGTGAAAAGGGGGCTTCATGCATCTCTGTGACCCATGGTGCCAAGCAAGCCATCACATACTTATGGATCCATAACAGCGTCTTTTTTTGACAATCGACTTAAATATGAGGTAGACTGGTCCTTGGACATACAGAAAATTGACCAATAGTGAATAGTTTTGGCCTAGGTCAGCCTACGCAAGCTAACCTGGTTGATACTTTTCACAGATACATTAAGCTCTCTTTTCACAGAGCATGGCTCATTTATGTAAGTAAAGCTCTGTGGAGGGTCATTTCATGCATCTGCTAAAGTATGACCCATGTCAGTCCGCAAAGTCTGCACAGCCTGACCTGGGTCAAAAGCTTTTGCTACTGCTACATTTTCTACATGTTAAACGACCATTCTACCAAATAAAATGGCTGGTTTTCAGGCAAAGTGGAACAGTATTTTGTGATGACTTGCATGGTAAAATGCATGACAAAGATACATTAAAATCCTCTCCCAGAGTGCAACTCCATCATAATTATGATTGTATTAATCATTGGTCTTAAAGAAAAACATTCCAGAGTAACCTATTAAGTTAAACCTCCCTCAAAAGACTTGAGCCACTGTTGAAACATTGTGGCTAATGAATAAAATGCTATGAGTAATTTCTCTCTCAAAATTGTCTGCAGCAAATATGTTTAACCTTTTATGCATACAATCCCGACATTTAACGACCCTGAGAAAGAAGCCCATTTGAAAACATTGTGAGAAAAGGAGAAAATGCTGGTAACCAGCATTTTCTTCTTTTCCCACAATGTTTTCTGTCCTATCAAAAAAAATATCATCATTTGAGTTACATTTAAAATGTAGTCTGCAAATGCTTTTAATCTAAACAAGTCTACATCTTTCTCATGTGGCAGACAGATAAAGCAGAAATAAGTAAGCTTTTTTGAAGCAGCTAATCATTCAAAATAAGATAATGCCAAGATCATAACAAAAGCAAATCGAATAAATCATTCACTCAAACTATAACCCTTTACCAAATAATCCTTTTTAACAACCCCGCAGCAGAAACCTTTTGAAAACTTTGTGGAAAAAGGAGAACAAGCAGGTAACCAGCATTTTCTCTTCCCCCACAATGTTTTCTACCTTTTCCAAGACAAATCTCACAGTTTGGGTCACATTGCAATTATTGCTTTCAATTTGGACATTTGTTAAATACATTTATGTAATGAATTTTACAAAGCAAAAAATTTTGATTTTTTCCAGAATAGAAAATATGAGCACTTGCAACAAAGTGAATCATACAAAATTTCACTCATTATATCATTTGAAACTTTTGCAAATTCCCCTCTACAATCAACTGATTACTTGAGCAGAAAACCGTATTTTTACTATGGATGTTTTCAAAGTTGTCTAGTACGAATTTGTTTTGACCCTCAAAGTACCTTTCAATATAGTTCTGTTTGCTGCCAATGTAGATCAAGATCAGACTGCACAGATCTTTGATCTACACGGTCTCTTTTGCTGAGACATTCTGGGCAAAAACAACCTTGAAATTGCAATTATACAGGCCCAATTTCTGGACTGAAAAAATCTGTATGGTTTATTTGGTGCTCTAAAGTTTAATCCTTTTAATGACCCCGAGAAAGGAGGCTTTTGAAAAAATTTTGGGAAAAGGAGAAAATGCTGGTAACCAGCATTTTCTCCTTTTCCCAAAATATTTTCTACCCTTTCAGTAACGAATTTCATCATCTGAAACATGTTTAGTGTCTCCTGTGCAAATGATTTCATTATAGACGTGTCAAATACTTTGTTGTGTAGTTAAAGAGTTAGGAGGTAAAAGGTGAAGAGTTATAAATGTACAGACAATCGGTACAAAATTCTCATATCAGAGGCTTTGAAAAAAAATTTCTGAAGGATTTCATGTGATTTGATTGTCAACCTTTAGAGTCCACACATCTCACTAACTTTGTCATCTGTACAATTTTTGTAACAAAACTAACACCCTTAATAAAACTTGATTAGAGTAGATACTATGAAAAGATCGAGGTATAATAAACAGGAATATCCTTGTACAATAAGCTTTGATTTTTTGATTTTACCATTTTTCTCATTTACCAAGATTTAATGATTGACTTCTGTTGCAATACTTTTGAGTCTCGCTTTTTATAGACAATTTAGTCGCAACATGATTTTTGTTCTTGCATAAAACTTAGACAATATTTGGAAAACAACAAAATGATATTTAAAATGGCTTCAGGTATAGAGTAACAACTTCATTTAAATAAAAAACAAAGATTACCCCCTTTCACCTGTAATCCCTCAATATTAAGTATATGCCCTGAAAGGGACTTTCACTGCTTTTCTTTTCTTTGTGGGTAGTGTACCTCAAGATCAGACTGCGCAAACGTGCAGTCTTTGATCTACAGTCTGCTTTCCCGAGACAATCTGGACAAAAGCAACCTTGGTACTGCACCTGTCAGGAATTTTATTCTAGAATGAAACTATTTGTTAGGGTTTATTTTGTGCCATAACCCTTTAGCTCATTATGCAAAGTTTAAAAAACTGTGATGGAGAAAGCTTTTGAAGATATAGTGGGAAAGGGAGAAAATGCTGGTAACCAGCATTTTCTCTGTTTTTCACAATGTTTGCTACACTTCAACAGCCCAATCCCATCATTTGATCTATATTTGTCATCAGCACATACTGTCAATTGGATTGTTCTAAAATTTTGTCGTTTGGTAAAGAGTTAGCCCTTTACCAAACAATTCCCAGTTGTAAGGACCCTGTAGAAGACAGCTTCTGAAAACAATGTGGAAAATGGAGAAAATGCTGTTGACCAGGGATTTCTCCTTTTCCCACAATATTTTCACTCTACCAAGAAAAAATGTCAGTCTCTGAGTCTTATGCATTTTGTCATCTGCAAATGCTGTCAACACTTTACCAAACGACATAATTTTAGACTAGTCCAAATTGGAAGCATTTGCAGACGACAAAATTAATGTGACTCAAAAACTGAAATTTGTTTTGGGAAGGGTAGAAAACATTGTGGAAAAAGGAGAAAATGCTGGTTACCAGCATTTTCTCCTTTTCCCACAATGTTTTCAGAAGGCTTCTTTCTCAGGGTCGTGAAAACCTGGGATTGTTTGGTAAAGGGTTAATTTGGATTATTCTACAACTTTGTAGTTGTTAAAGAGTTAAGGATTGAGTTTGTTGTATAAAACATCTGTCTAACACAAAAAAATCGGTTTTAAAATGGTCCGGTCAACACTATCACAAGTTTGATTGGCTTTGACGACCAGGTCCTGCCAGAGGTTTGTTGCGCTCATCCCACAGTGTAACTCCATCACAGGCACAAATCTTTTTTGTATTTTCAAAAAGCCCAGCAGACCTGGCTATTATACCACATGTGACTCTAAAAACAAAACAAACAAAAAATAATACAGTAAGATTAATTTACTATAAAGTCGGATATTTACATGTACAGGCACATATCGTAGACTAAGTAAAACAAAGGAGACACTGTCACAGGAAAGGAAAAGTGTCTCTTCTGAATTATATAAAAAACATTGTGGGGAAAAGAAGCAATTGTTTGTAACAAGCCATTGCTCTTTTTCTCACAATATTTTCACCAGTATTGTCTCCTGGGAAGTTATAAAATATACCCAGTAATTACATACCAGCTTTTGGACTATTCCAAATCAGGAGTTCTGATGAAATACCAGAAAATACAGTGTATGATACTTCGACAATTTAGCAATAATTGTATACATAGACCTTGTTAATTCTTCTTTCCTTTTACAGCAGATAATGACCTTACATATTTAACTCTTAACCACACAACAAAAATTTAGACTAGTCCAAATTGTAAGCATTTGCAGATGGCAAAATAAAGGTGACTCAAAAATTTAAATTCGTTCTGGGAAGGGTAGAAAACATTGTGGGAAAAGGAGAAAATGCTGATTACCAGCATTTTCTCCTTTTCCCACAATGTTTTCAAAAGATTTATGTCTCAGGGTCGTTAAAAGTCTGAATTTTGTGGGAAAGGGTTAAAGTAAAAATCCTTTCAAAATCACTGCTCATAACATATTTACCAGTATTCCTTCTACCAGTATATATCTGGGTAGTGGACAATGGACTAAAAATATGAATGACACAGCACTATTGACATAATGAGTGTTACATTCTGCAGTACTATAATAGATTAATTTCTTTTTAACTCTCTTCCACTAAAAAGTTAGAGACTTGTCAAAGTTGATAGCATAGATTGCAGATCACAAATAACATGTGGCTCAAATGACAAGATTTATTTTTGAATGGCTTGAACGGCATGGGTGTAAAATGTTGAATATGACATTAAACATATAAACAAACAAACAAATACATGGAATAATATCTTACCGACTGCTATTATCTCTTGCTCCATAAGCCTGACTTCTTGGACATGAGTGGACAATCATTGATCGACCAATCAAATCCCACACTTTTAACCTGTCATTCACAAATCTAAATTCAGCACGCCCGCTTGAACCAGCCTCTATATCCCCAATATCACCAAGTGCTCTCTTGTACATACATACAATAGAAAACAAGACAAGTTTATGATGCATGGCATCATAGAAGCCGCAATCTTTTGGTGGACAATCAGAAATATTGACTTTCTAGAAAATATGTGATGACATTTTTGTATATGTTTCCCCCCACGAACGGAAGATCATGACAAATGGTACTAAAATGCAGGGGAAAAAAAGGCAGAGGTTAAGAGAGGAAACTTAAATTATCTTGTACCATTATTATCATCATAATTATCATTATCATTTAAAGTGATAATGCGTTTGTGAGAAAATATGTAAAAGCATTGGAATTTTCAAATTTCTACTCAAAGTTTGAAAATGGAGAAATTGCGCATTCATGTAGAGCATTTTCTGCATAGGCCTTGTATAAACCTATAAAACTTCTAATGTAAACTTCAAGAGCCATTCAAACCCTTGACCAGCAGCGACGTAAAAAGTTGTATATGCACAGTGAAAGGTTCGGTAATAACATCATCCTTTCAACTACACCGGATGAAATTAATACGTGTACATGTATACTGAGTAAGGAAAAAGAAACAAGAAATTTTTACGTTTACAATATCTTATAAAATATTAAAAAATATTACACAGGCTATACGTACTGTCTGATCTTGATCTATTTCTGTCATTTTCGAACAGTTTCAACCCTGAGAGCACTATGCACCACTTTGGTAATTTTTGTGGACAACTTACATCACTAGCCATACATTTTTCACGGGTATAGTAGATCAAGACCATACTGTACAGAACTTAGTCTGATCATAACAGCTTTGACACACAATACATTAAATGCTCCATTTTACAAGGCCCATAAGGTAGATCGTCCATGTAACAAATTCCATTCGGCTAAAGTGTCGACGAAGGGAAGAAAAAAGGGTTATCTTTCCACAAGCTTTCTATAAATAGCTGATGTAGACTGCTCTTTGTAATACGATTAACTGTGTAGGGAGGTAACCAGTCTATAACTTGATCAAAGGTTAACCGCCCTATTATCTTTACAGATTAAAACTGGACGAAACACTTGTACATAAAATTGCTTCTGATTATCTTGTTTTAAGATGCCGTCCATCTCATAATTATCGTTATTTTGTCTTGTAAAAAAGTAGATGAATGCGAAAACCGTTTAGAGGTGGGAGAGCCTGTGATAGACGGAAAGCATTACAATTTCGTTTGGGAACAAGGAAGGAATCCTTTAAGTTGGAAAAGTTCGGGGGACTAGCCAATAAAAGGAAGTTTATTTTTCTGTATTTTTGTTGTTATTTGGGAATGAACTTATATTGCAAGAAAACCAGACTTGATGTTTATGTACGTCTGATTGAATATTTAAGAAAGAGCCATGTGGAGTAATTTTGTAACACTAACACGATATTATTAGAAAATTTCCAAAAATAATAACCAATCGAATAATTACTGATCATCTACATGGTAAATAGTTTAGGTACATTCCTACTGGAAGCCGCTTTCTAGCGGCTTCCAATAAAAACAAGATCACATAACATAAAATCCCCGTTAACCCTGTGTGAAACATCACAATGCGTATACATGTAGTTCTCAAGGATGAAAGGAGTCATATGTTTGCTTCATACCTGGATTAACCCTTAACCTTTCACCAAACAATTCATGGTTTATATGCCCCTAAAAAATACCAGCATTTTCTCATTTTTCCACAATGTTTTCAAAAGTTTTCTTTCTCAGGGTCATTAAAAGTCTGGATTGCGTGGTAAAGGGTTAAATATGCATATTTTGAAAACTAATGAACAAATTGGAATTATTTTCTTTTTTGCTTTCTATGCCTATTCTAGTACAGGTTAATTTTAAACAAGTTAAAACTTAACTCTTTCCGTATCTTAGATAACAAAAGAAGGTTTTGTGGACAGTGTAGATCAAGATCACACTGCACAGATCATTCAGTCTGATCTCTGATCTGCATTGTCCACTACTTCATTCTAACTTATGACCAAACTCTCTCTTCATCTAGCAGCCAGACTGTTTTTCTAGCTGGAGAAAAAATATCATTCATTTATCTGGTAGTGAAACCAAACAATCAAGAGTTTTAACAACCCTGAGGTGAAGGCTTTCGAAAACACTTCGGAAATTTGCCATTGGGAAATGTTGCCGCAACTTTTCTCCACCTTTAAATAAAAATTCATAATGGTTCTGGTTACAACTGGTACGAATTGTCACTGTGTAAATTGTTGGAGTGCAAGTTGTCCTAGAACCATTATGAAATTTTTATTCAAAGGTGAAGAAAAAATTGTAGAAACATAACCCAACTTAACCTGTACGCAAACAACTGTTACCTAGGACAATTTGTACCAAGGACAATTTGTAACCATAAGGTGTTCATGCTCACCAGTCACCACCACAATTATAGGTTGATTATCCCACAGGCACAAACGTCACTTTCAGGTCATTAGAATGTAGCATAGGGATCTGCTTTGGCAGAACTCGTGGGAAGGAACAAATTCAAAGCTATCCAATGAATTTATGTAAAATGTCTTATCTGAACAGTGATCATGTTGTCTATAACAGTAAAATTTTGTTCACACCCCCCCAAAGAAAACCCCAAGAGCACCTCATGCGGGTGCCAAAGCTTGGCTGCAAGTGCTTGATTTTCAGTGAAAATTCTAAGTCAAAAAGGGGCATAACTGTGTCAAACACTTTTTGATGGTTACCTGCCCCTGTTGTATGAATTCCCCTTTTGATAGTTAACAGCTTGTCCAAGTTTAAATATCAAATATATAAAAGAATATATGAAAGTCAAAAAAAAAAAGGGGCATAACTGTGTCAAAAATATTTTGATGGTTATCTGCCTCTGTTGTATGATTTCCCTTTTGATAGTTAACAACTTGTTCCAAGTTTGAAGTAAATATTTTCACTTATAACAGAGATTACAAAATGTCACAATTTTCGCACAACGATGACGCAGAGTAAAACACAGACGACACCAGGGCTATGACAATAACTTGTCATTTTCTTTGGAAACAGCCCAGCTAAAAGTATCTAATATCTGCAGCAGGCTTTTTTTTTTTTCTTCCAGCTACATACCACCTGTTGAGAGAGAACTTGATCCTAACAAACTGTTTCTTCTTTTTCCACATTGTATTGCCATGTTTACACGTATTAACCCTATACCAAGCAACAAAATTCTGCACTTGATCTGATTGAGAACCTTTGTAGATAACAAGTTCATTGCAGCTCAAAATATGTTCTGTGCTTGGTAGAAAACATTAAGGGAAAAGGAGAAAATACTGGCTTTAGCATTTTCTCCTTTCCCCATATTTTTTTCAAAAGCCTCTTTCCTCAAGGTCATTAAAACTTGGGACTGTTTGGTATAGGGTTAAAACTTAATTCATGCATTTCATACACATGTTTTCTGTCATCTGTTGCAAATTTGTTTCTGAAGGTAAAGAGTTAAAAAATAATCTTACCATTTCAGGACCTTTTTGCCCATATACTCCACCACAACTGTAACACAATATAAGAAGGTGAGCAGATGATTGGCCTACTGACTAAATTGTTACTCTTATCATACCACAAAACTTTAGACTTCATCCAAATTAAAAACCATTAAGTTTGCAGATGACAACATAACGTGGCTCAAATGATAGAACAACTGTGGGATAAGGAGAAAATGCTGCTAACCAGCATTTTCTCGTTGTCCCACAATGTTTTTAAAACCTTTTTTATCGAGGTCATCTTTGTGATGTATGGTGTTTAATGCAGTTTTCAACATTATTTCTGATATATAGCATTGCAAGTTAACCTATCCATGCTTTCCTGGAGTTTCTTGAACTAGTACTTCATACAATATTCTTCCAATGTCACTGACTGCTTTCCCACCTATCAGAGAAAGAATGATAAGTGGTGAGAGAGGATTGAATCTTGTTGCAATGACTATGACATCAATCCTTTAAAAGAAATTCAGCAAGCTGGGGATTGAATCTGCAACCTCCTGGTTTCAAGTTCTGTACCCTATCAACTGTGTCACTGGGCTTGGCTTCTCAGGGTCATTAATCATAAAGTTGTTTGGAATATGCGGTATTTGAGACATCATTGTAGAGTCTTATAAATTGGAAAAAAAGCAACATGCCACTGAAAAAATTGTTACCAAGGGCATACCAACCCAGGACCTTAAAATTACATATAAGCCAGACACTCTGCCAAATCAGCCATGGCACTCATGTCAGACCCCACTTTTTTTCAAAATGTATTTCTATCAAACCACATGATGGTGGCAACCCAGAGAATGATCATAGGGTAAACAAGAGTAAGGCATGCAGGTGCAAACCCTTGGCTGCTGTTGGTTTTTCAATAAAAATTTTAAGTTGGAAAAATGGCATGTTTGTGTAAAAAGTATTTCAGGATTATTCATCTTTGTTGTATGGATTTACCTTTTGATAGTTAACAGCTATAAAAAGTTTTGAGGTAAATAATCTTCAGTGATCACAGATATACGTGAAATGTCAAAAATTTCTAACGACGAAGAACCAGACATTTACAAAAAGGATAACAGGTCTTTGACACACTTCCGGTTTTCTTTGAAAGCAGCACGCAAAAAATTCACACTTACCCTCATCCATTTCAGAAATTTAGCATGGTTCCATATCTTACTTAAAAAGGTCATCCTTGCAACCAAACATAGATTTCTTATAAAATCTGTCAAACCAGAACCTAGTTTTGAGTGCTCTGCATGTTAAAAACTTTACTCTCCAAAACAACATTTCTTGTGTTAATCAAAGAGAGCATTACCTATTACAACCATCAGATATGTCTCCACATTCGTGCACACACACTCCATGTTTGCCTGGATTAAGTCCATCTATAGTTCCCTCAATCACCAACTTGGCATTGTCAGTTTGTACAAAACGTATTAGTCCTCTAACTGTATGATTGCCAACTTCCATTATGGAAACAGCAGCACCAATACTACCTGTTATATAAAGAGATACAGACAGTATTTTTAGCGTTTTAAACCATTTTTGTCATTATTTCAGTCATTATATCATTGCAGCCTGTGGACCTATCCCTTGGTTTTAGTTTGTCGTTTAAGTTTTCCAGTCAGAGCCCTGGGACTCAACTGTCACGATTTTGGGGGGGGTCTTGCTTAATACAGTATCTAGGAGTCCATAGGAAGAATATCGTTTTACACATGAGGCTAACAGTTACTGTTCTTCACTGACTGATATTTTCTGACATATTCAGCAGAAGCATAATACATTTATATGGAAGTTTATATTACAAGCATATGCTAATCTAACAACATTTACTGCAACATCTCAGCCATTGGTTTTTAGAGGTTTGTCCACTGGTGATAAAAACGCATTATCATCTAGATGCTCATTGGGCATCTAATGATTTTTTTTTTTCAAATTTAAGTTCTATTGCTAAAAGTCTTGATATTTAAACGGGACTTTTAAAACTCACTTAATTTCAAAAATGATACATTACTGAAGTAAGGCAATAACTGGCAAACCATTAGTAAAGAAGAAAGACAAACATAAAAAGTTAATGGGCTTCATAGCCTCTTAAGGCATTTTTAGATTTTGCGCCAGAATTGCACAACTTTTTCTCGGAATGTCACATGATTAATAACACACATCAATCATGTAGGACCATATTCAAATGAGTAAAATAATGTCATATTTGATCTTACAACAAGAGGGCCATGATGGCCCTGAAGTCGCTCACCTGAGCCTTTTGATCAAACATGACCCATTTCCAATCTCTTCAGAGATAAGACAAACATTCTGACAAACACTCATTAGTATTGGACTTACAAATATGGCCTCTAGAGTGCACACAAGCTTTTTCTAGAATTTGTCTCAGCGGCCTCCTTGACATGTAGAAATTATCCAGACAAACATTCTGACAAACTTTCATGAATATTTGTGAGAAAATGTGGCCTGTAGGGTGTACAAAAGGTTTGTCTAAGATTTGACCTAGTGATCTAGTTTTTTATCCAACATGACCCATATTCATACTAGTCTAAGATATTATCAAGACAAACATTCTAAGCAAATTTCAAGATTATTGGACTGAAAATGTGGCCTCTAGAGCGTACACAAGGTTTTTCAAGGATTAAACCTGGTGACCTAGTTTTTGATTCCATGTGACCCATTTTCAAACTCATGCAAGATATCATCAAGACAGACATTCTGACCAAGTTTAAAGAGTATTGGACTGAAAATGTAACCTCTAGTGTGTACAAAAGATTTTTCCGAGATTTGACCTAGTGACCTAGTTTTTTATCCAACATGACCCGTTTTCACACTAGTCCAAGATATTATCAAGACAAACATTCTGACCAAATTTCAAGAGTATTGGACTGAAAATGTGGCCTCTAGAGTATAAACAAGGTTTTTCTAAGATTTCACCCAGTGACCTAGTTTTTGAGCTGACATGACCCATTTTCAACTCATCCAAGCTATCATCATGACAAACATTCTGACCAACTTTCAAGAGCAATGGACTGAAAATGTGGCCTCTGGAGTGTACACAAGGTTTTTCTAAGATTTGAGCTAGTGACCTAGTTTTTGACCTTACATGGCCAATTTTCAAACTCATCTGAGATATCATCAAGACAAACATTCTGACCAACTTTCAAGAGCATTGGACTGAAAATGTGGCCTCTGGAGAGTACACAAGGTTTTTCTAAGATTTGACCTAATGACCTAGTTTTTGACCCCAAATGTCCCATTTTCGAAATCATCCGAGATATCATCAAGACAAACATTCTGACCAAGTTTCATGAGTATCGGACTGAAAATGTGGCCTCTAGAGCGTACACAAGGTAAAAGTTGACGACGCACGACGGACACAGCATGATCACAAAAGCTCACCTTGAGCACTTCGTGCTCAGGTGAGCTAAAAATAAAGTAACTAATTGAAATGGTAACCAACCCAATATTTGAATATCAAATTTGCACCTTTTTACATGCTGTAACTGTCCAGTGTCTGTATGTTTCCCGAGAAAGTTATATTTTGTAGTATTTTTAGTGTTTGAAAAAAAAATTTCTAATTTGCAGGAAAGTATGATTCATTATCTTTTCACAGCTAGGACTAAGATTAAGCCTTTCATGCACAGTGCTTTACAGAAAGTGAAATGTTTGTACAAGTTGATTGGCCGAGAAAATAATAACAGCTTTTTCTGTGGTTGTCCATATCTTTGTGTCAAAAAAGCTGTCACAACCATGATAGTAAAACAGATTAAGTTGAGGGGTTTTTGATCATATTCTTTTAACATTTCCAAATTGAAGTTGCTTCCTCTTGGATGCATGCATAAATTTTTATGCTTTCCTGTTTCTGCACATGAGACACAGAGAATGTGTGTACATTGAAAACCCTGCTATCCATGCCTTCCCAGGGTTGCTCTCATTATTATTTTACACAAAATTTCTTTGCCACATACATATGGTCAAAACAATTTTAAGCTATGAGAAAGGAATGAATTTGTCACAATTACAATCATTAATCCTAGAAAAGACTTTGAGTGAGAGAGAATTCTTGAGTAGTGTCCGTGGTTGTGAGGTAGAGTGTCGGCCTCGTAATCATAAGGTCCCAAGTTCGATACCCGGGAGCGGGTGTCAACTTTGGGATTTTTCACTGGCCCACACATTCGGCGCGAAGGTACTGGTGTAGTTCCCAGGAACCAGAATCGAGAGAGATTAGCATAAGTTGTAAGAACTTGTTTCTCAATCGATGTAAAATAAATATGTTTAAACTAAACTAACTAAACTAAGAGAATTCTTGAAACTCACAAGTTGAGTGTATGTCAGCATGCATCTGAATGTTTCAAAAACAATTGG
This sequence comes from Hippopus hippopus, assembly GCA_946811185.2. Classification (NCBI taxonomy): domain Eukaryota; kingdom Metazoa; phylum Mollusca; class Bivalvia; order Cardiida; family Cardiidae; genus Hippopus; species Hippopus hippopus. The sequence goes on from OX328097.1 coordinate 40,957,869, forward strand.
TGCCAAGAAACACACACCAAATGACAAACCATGGCCGATTCAAAATACTCTCCATATAGACTTAATGCTCTGATGATAATTAGTTCAAATGCAACAAAGAAATATGATAATTTTTTTTTAAAACCTGTTTTCCCTCCCATTCCTTTTAACACAGCCAGTCTACCAGAACTTTCTATGATGGATTTTACTTTTTCTGATGGCAGGTTACTCTCTACAATCACCTGTCCTTTATCTAGGTCAACATCCACATTTTTCACACCTAGGAAAAGGAAAGTAAATACAAATTCATGTCCTGATTGTAATCCATGATTTCCTTATAAATAAAAAATTTGCAGTACATAACTTCGATTGCATCATTACAAACAAGGAGGCCATGATGGCCCTGTATCGCTCCACTGGCTTTTTAACCCTTTACCACATAAATCCAAGTGTTAATGACACTGAAAGAGAAGGCTTTCAAAAAAATTGTGGGAAAAGGACAACATGTTGTCAGCTAGTATTTCTTTCTTTTTCCCACAATGTTTCCTACCCTATCAAAGACAGAAATAGTCATTTAAGCTACATTTAATTTGTCTTTAGCAATGGCTTTTAACTTGGTCCAATAAAAAAATTTGTTGTTTCTTGAAGAGTAAAATAACGTATCATGCACTTCATTGGCATTGACAGAGAAATACAGGATAAAAAATCCGAATGGTAATAAATTTACTTGGAAAACATAACCTTCCCCCTGTCCAACAAAGAAGTCAAATGCAAAGATAATGTCAGTGAAATCAAGCAGTTTTATTCATTTGCATGAAAGGTAAAGTTCTGAAAAAAAAAAAAAAAAAAAAACCTGAATGATAGAAACCTTACTTTAAATTAAACGTTCCACTCATGTGAGCATAACAATGAACATAAAAAAAAATAATTCTCCCTGAAAACAGAACATTTTCTATCCAAAAAAACTCGAATACCAAACTCCAACAAGAGCGGCAAATTGTCGCAAGATACGCCCGTCCCACTGCCAGTTGTCGAGGGGGAATAATAATCGTAAAGGGCAGGTAGAGGAAAATAGTAGTGCAGCAGAAGTCATGTAAGTGATTGAAATAGGCATGAATGTCTAATGTTAAGGCAACATGCATATAAAGGTTCAGGTCATTCCAACATGAAAAGACAAAGTTATATTGTAGAGAAGCAGGAAAAGCTGTAAAAAAAAATAATGAATAGGGAATAATTCCAAAAGGGCATTAGGTAAGGTTACGGCTCCAGTGCATTGCATTTTTTGTAACTGCAACAAACATGTTTACCAAGTCTCAAGTCAATTTGACTTGAGGTGACAAAGTTCCCTTCCAGACAAGCAAGAGATACCGTAAAAATGAAGATCAAAGTGGAATAACTCAAAATTCATGCTAGAAAGAGTTATGGTTCTTGTGCACTGCACTCCGTAATTTTTCAACAATCATGCATACCAAATTTGAAGATGTTCAGACTAAAAATGACAAAGTTATTCCGGACAAGCACTAAATGCTGTAAAAATGACGATCAAAGGGAAATAACTCAAATACAGCACAAGGTAGAGTTACAATTCTTTCGCACTGCACTTCCAAATATTGCAACAAATAAGCATACCATATTTCAAGTCATTCCTACTTAAGATGACAAAGTAATGCTCCGGACAAGCAAGAAATGCTGTAAAAATGACGATCAAAGGGAAATAACTCAAAGACAGCGCAAGATAGAGTTATGGTCCTTTCACACTGCACTCCGTATTATTGCAACAAACACAAATGCCAAGTTTCAAGTCAATCAGACTGGAGATGACAAAGTTAAGCTCTGGACAAAGAACTGGACTGTAAAAATGAAGATCAAAGTGGAATTACTCAAAATCCGCGCTAGGTAGAGTAATTGTTCTTGTGCACTGTACTCCGTAATGTTGCAACAAACATGCATACCAAGTTTGAAGTCGTTCTGACTTGAGATGACAAAGTTATATTCCGGACAAGCACTAAATGCTGTAAAAATGATGATCAAAGGGAAATAACTCAAAGACCACACGAGGTAGAGTTACAATTCTTGCGCACTGCACCTCCAAATACTGCAACAAATAAGCACACAATACTTCAAGTCATTCCTACTTAAGATGACAAAGTTATGCTCCGGACAAGCAAGAAATGCTTTAAAAATGATGTAAGGGGGAATAACTCAAAATTCGTGCTAGGAAGAGTTATGGTTCTTGTGCACTGCACCCCGTAATTTTTCAACAATCATGCATACCAAATTTGAAGATGTTCAGACTAAAAATGACAAAGTTATATTCCGGACAAGCAGAAAATGCTGTAAAAATGACAATCAAAGGGAAATAACTCACAGACAGCATGAGGTAGAGTTATGGTTCTTTTGCACTGCACTCAGTATTATTGCAACAAACACACATGCCAAGTTTCAAGTCAATCGGATTGGAGATAACAAAGTTATGCTCCGGACAAGCAGAAAATGCTGTAAAAATGAGGATCAAAGGGAAATAACTCGAAGACAGCATGAGGTAGAGTTATGGTTCTTTCGCACTGCACTCTGTATTATTGCAACAAACACAATTGCCAAGTTTCAAGTCAATCGGACTGGAGATGACAAAGTTATGCTCCGGACAAAGAAGTGGACGCCGCCCTCCCGTACGCCATGGGTGATCCAATAATACGTCCCGTCTTTGACGGGCATATAATAATGTATTACAGCAGTTTGATAATCAAGGGAGGTAAATAGTACCAAACTTTATCTCATATAACAGGAGTTATTTCCCTTGATTACTATTTTAAATTGAAGTCACTATATAAGCTTATGAGATCCATAAGATAAAGCCACATGCCAAATTTGGTAGCCCTGGGCCTTATGAATTCAGACAAGAATATTTTCAAAGATTTTCATTATTTTTCAGTTTTGTTGCCATGGCAACCAGGGCTTTTGAAGGAATCAAATTCTTCCTAGAAATTCTAAAGAGGACAATGGCAGGATCATTTCTGTGAAGTTTCATCAAATTTGGATAGGTAGTTTCAGAGAAGAAGATGTTTGAAATAAAAGGTAACGGACTCACTGACTAATGGACGCATGCATGGATGGACACACGCACCACTGACACCGGGCCATGACATAAGCCCGCTGGCCTTTGGCCAGTGGGGCTAAACATCAATATAAACAATCCTGTATACAGTACATGTATTCATGTATTAAGGTTTTAACACATGAACAGTCAATACAAGAGAATACATCAGCAAAAGGGAAAAAGCTTGTTAAAATCAATTCTCCTTTTGCCAGTATGTTTCAGAAGTGGTCTACTTCAAGACAAAAAAAAAAAAGGTTTTCTTCACTCTGTAATGTATTATCATACAACAAAATTTCAGCAGTCTGCAAGTTGACAGCATTTGAAGATGACATAAATAATGTGGATCAAATATTCAAAATTTGTTTGTGGAAAACAAGGAAACACTATGAGAAAAGGAGAAAATGCTGGATACCAGTATTTGTCCTTTTCTCACAGTGTTTTGAAAAGTCTTCTTCCACAGATTCATTAAAATTTGGGATTGTTTGGGTAAAGAGTTGAGGTCATTTCAAAGTTGAAGATCTTAAATGATGGGTATACAATAATAATTTTTGTACACCAAAATTGTGCTTCTGAACATCTTGGCTAGTGGAAATTTTAAAGTATATTTAAGTCAAGGAAGAAACTGAAGTTGTATTGATTAACCATTGGATAACAGGACACAATTTCAGCTGCTAGTGCAAGAACAGATTGTAAAAAATCTGTAATATGAGTATGGATGCAAATTTTGTGAGATATTCTGGCCAAAAAATACTCCTTAACAAAGCAGTTATTGAGGCTCTCTATTTCAATTACATTGCAATTTTATCTATTAAACCATGAAAAAAATTCAAATGTTATGAGTTACAAAACATCCTTGAAAAATTGTGCTTAATACATGAGTACTTGAAAAATATGGTAGCTAGACAACATACTGCTTGTTACTAGCAATGTGTTGCTTTGTTACAATGTATTAAAGAGTCAACATGGACAATGTTGACAATATGCACATGTCCTGCTTATCTCTTTACCAAACGACACTATCTTGGACTTGTCTGAATTGGACAAACATTTGCAGATGACTAATTATATGTGACACAAATAATTGTATATGTCTTTGAAAGGGTAGAATACATCGTGGTAAATGGAGATAATGCTAACTACAGTCAAACTTCAGTGGCTCGAATATGGGTAATTTCGAATACCAAAGAAAGCTCGAACAACGATATCCGTCCCGGCAAAATCTCTATATAATTCATATGGTTCTACCTCGGAAAGCTCGCACAACCCCTAATTGGAACTTTCGAACACATGTCACGGTCCCGTCATTCATTTTCCTGTGTATTTTACCTCTCTGAAGTCGAACAAAGGGTTAGTCAACAATTAGACGTTGGGTTTCACACCTACATTGTTAATTGGATACGCCGGTAATCGTCTGTCAAATATTGGATAAGGTGCATGTTTTTAACACTTACTGTAAAATATACACACACTTGCTCAATGTGTCAATTACAAACTGTCTCGCCGTGATAGAATAATCGCTTTGTTTTTAATTTTTTGTTTTTCGAGGTTGTTTACCAGAATTAGTGGTCAAGCCATCTTTGTAACGCTATGGTTGCATGAAGAGTATTGCTTATTAACACATTAGGTTTATTAACCGCAACCGTGATCTTAATCCGCACATTTAGCGTTGATAGAAGTTATAATTAGAACATAAACAGGGTAATGTTTCGCGCTCGACAATATATGCAAATGTCCTTTCTTTTCTGATAAAATGACTTTCTAGGTATGTGCAAAAAAAATGACCTCTGGAATCGGCCGTTTAACTGGTGAAAATAGCTTATTCTCGGCCGAAATGGATACTCTCTAAAAAAAAAGCATTCATAGAGCGTATCGATTTCGGCCGAAAACAATTAAACGGCCGATTTCTGCAAAATGACAAAGTTGTGTGGTGTGTTCTCCGTGATATTTCCAAATACAAAAGTTATATAGATGCAATAAGAATACGTGCAACTCGTTCACTGACCACTTCATACTTGAAATACGGATACGTCGAACTACCGCTAATTCGAACAAATAACCTAGTCCCCGGGGTGTTCGAGCTTCCGAAGTTTGACTGTACTATCATTTTCTCTTTTTCCAACAATGTTTTCAAAAGCTTTCTTCCACAGGGTCGTCAAACTCCAGAATTTTTGCTAATGGGAAACTGGAAAGCTTTCCATAAAGTTTCATTGAAATCAGTTCAGTGCTTGCTGAGAAATAAAATTAGGGACTAAAAATTTAAAAGGGCCATATCTATGATTGAAAATATCAAATCAGAATATGCTGAAAATATGCCCATGTCCGCTCAATAGGAAGGCTTTTCATGAAGTTTCTGTGAACTCTATCCACTGGTTGCTGAGAAATAGTGCAAAATTGTAATTTCCCACAATTATGTGAATATCCTCCTTTCAGGTCTGCTTCGGATGAAGTTTTGTTGAATTCCATCTGATGGTTGCTGAGAAATAGGCTAGAAACAAAATATAGGGTCATTTTATGATAAAAATTATCAAGCCAGAACCTTTGGACAATATTCACATTTCCTACTTACAGGAAAGCTTCTGAAAAAGAAGAGAATCTCCATTAACACCATTTTCTCCTTTACCCAAGTAATTTTCAGGTAATGAAATTCGCATATATTTACTCACAAATTGCAGGTCAGAACTGGAAAATGGTACCTTCAATTCAAGCACTCGGGAAATTAACTAAATTAATGAGACGTTTATGGTGCTTCTTTTCATAATTGGACACTGTGCACCGCACTGTCTCAATCATGAACTTCCTGGTAACAAAGCTACAGCACTGTACTGACTTTCTGGTTTGTCGGTTTAATCTGTATTGCAGGGAAATGCAAATAATTTTCGATGATATACATGACCAAAGACAAATTATTAAATATTTCATTATCTAAAGAGTGTCTACAAATTGTTGTAACATGTAAATCTCAAAGAAAAAAAAATCATGAAATTTATTGTGTTTGGCAGCCATTTTGTGTCTACTTTGGGGATGGAAATTGAGCAAAAGACAGATGAATTAAACGGTTTTATCCCATGTTAAGTGTTTGAATTGAAAACTGCTGTATTTGAAACAAAGGACTGTTGAATATGCGAGCAGCAGGTATGTTCAAATTCTACATGTTGTAGTCAATTTGTGAAAGTTTAAACATGCACACAAAATCTGTGCAAATATTTTAACTATTTTTTTCAATGATACTGTCTCTGTACCCAGAAGCAACCAGTTAAAAATTAAAATCGCCTTTGGGGCCAGTTATCTGCAGTGATATTTTTACAAATTTGAAACAGTGGGACACAGGGCGCACTACTCTTGAAGAGTATGGGACATCTCTGAAATTTATAGGCCCCTTTTTGTTGTATCCAAATTTGTTAAAATCGTTGCACTTCCCAAGTCGGGTGCTCGTTACAAAATTAATCAATAAACTACAACCTCATACCTTTTTATTTCGCATCAAGCTTTATGTATTCCTTCGGTGGCATGACGAAGCCGGGAAAACCCAAAAATTGCTACCCAAAATGCAACAAATATTACTGTTGTTTTCCAATCAAAATCAGCCTTACTCTCGCCAACTGTAGCCGGTGTTACATATGGAATATTACAACAATCTGCATTTCTGCGTGGTCGGATCATGTCGAGTTGCTTGTGTAAAGAGGTGCATATCGGATGAGACTGAAGGTCGAATCCGATATTCACCTCTTTACACACGCAAAGAGACATGATCCAACCACAGAGAAATGCAGACTGATGTAATATTCCTTTTATTATATACCTCACCACAATAAATGTAAAGAAACATCCCAAAATCAATATGAATTTATAACCAAAAGTTCAGAGAACTACATTTCTTTGTACATATATGTACAATACCTATGAATGGCGGATGAAAATACATAGATAACGGAAACTCTGCATAGATCAGTATGCATTTAAATATAGTGGTTGCTACCCCGAGCAGCTACAAGAAAAAAGACAACAACTGTGGCTAAAAATTATTTCTTAAACACTGAAAAGGTAGTCAGTGGTTGTTAATCACTGTCACTGTCAAAAATAGCACATTTCTTTTCGTTTTTACGCAGGAGGCAAGTCAAGCTTGTGATTATGAATTGTGATTTTTAAGTTCACAAGTGTATTGAAATACCCTTTCGAAACAGAACATGTTTTTTGTCATGGGCATTGATATCTGACAAAATTAAGTTCTGCATAGGAACAATTTTTGAAAAAAAGTATACAAGAAGTAACAGATGAAATAGCTATGAATACACTAAAAATGGGGTTTTTGTGCTTTGTCATGCGGTCCGAACGTGTTAGGAATTTGGCGAAAAGACCTGAACGTCAGTATACACAGAAGTAGTCCGTGTACATGATTATGCTCTAAACACAGTACTAGACTGATATGGAAAATTGTCTGTCGAGTTGTATTGGCGAGTTAGATAACGCCCGTATTTTACTCAGATCAGAGCTAGGTATCTAATAAAGTAGAATATTCTAAACGATAAAACCCCGAACGCAGTCGCTCTTAAAATCCGAAACGCAGTCACACCAACTGGCAAAGGTTTGCGGCCAAGAGATGCACATCTTTTAAAAATCTGCGTCCTCATCTATTTTTATGCGCCATTCCCACTGGGTGCACAGGTAAATGAATAACTGTATCTGTACTACGGTAATTGAATAATGAACTTGTAATGAACTCGTACACCTAACAGAGAGCGCATTCCAACTTTCTCCAATGTTATTAATAAGATCAGTGACAAATACATAGAACAGAATAGAATGAAATCAGATTTTAATGCTCAGATTGGTAACACTGAAAAATAAAAATATAGTGATCTGCACTGTACAGTTAAAAAGGTTTTAACTTCCTGGAATTCCTTTCTCTTATTGGTTTTCAAACTTTAAGAAAAAGAGTAATGTCAAAAATAAAATGTACTTCTTGACAGGCGTTGGAAAAAAAAAACAGTCCAATATTATTTTTGCCTGTGAGAAAAAAAAAAAAACACTAGCTAAATTGCCAGTAGGGGAAAAAAAAATTTGAACTTCGAATTTTGAAAGCCAAAAAAAGGGCTCATCAGCCAAAATCACACAAGTGAAAGGAAAACTGAGCTTTTAGTATATTTTTACCTTCAACATCTTGAAAGGCATTTTTGACAGCTTTGACACATTTTCCGCAAGTCATCTGAACCTCAAACTCTAACTGCAAAAGAGAGAAAACACCAATCAATCGTATACATAGACATTACGCTAGCTTCCTCTGGGTAAGTTCACTTATGAAATAATGTCAACAAATTTATGAGAATCAACTACGTAGTTAGAAACAACTATAGTTACGATCTTTATTGAGTACGAGATATTGATGTTTATCCGCAAAAGAAGTAAGAACTAATTCAAAGAAGATTGACAAGAATAACTAAAATTACAAGGTAATTAACAGAGCTAGGTGGAATATTCTAGGCATGTTGGCAACATTTTTAAATCCTTACTTAATTGAATAATTTCATTTAAATTTCAGTTTCTAGACCTACCTTCGCCGTGTCGTCCATTTTGACATTTCTGCCTACGTCATCAACACGTGGGTTGAATATGATGTACGGAGCGCCAATTCCGAATTATTAAAATAAGTTGATCTACTCAATTTACTAAAATATATGTTGATCTAATTATTCCTAAATCCTGTTATAATAAGCCCAACTTCTATTCTGTATGATGCATACAATGTGAAGAAATAAGATGTTTGTCCACTGCTGCAAGAGTAGGCCTGAGACTGAGTCTGCCAGCTTCCTGCTTCAAAGTTTAAATGCTTAACTGCTTAGGACACTGTGGCTATTTTGGTAGGTCATATTTCATTCTCTTACTTGTTTTCTAACACCTTTTAGCCATGAACATTTTTTTATACTTTCTAAAATTCCTCTTGCCACTCTTCCCATCGCCTACGGTTTCATTTTGGAAAAAGAAAAGAAGATGAATTCGTACCCTATATATTTCACCAAAGTCAACCATTACCCTCAATTGTGTCACGGACTTTTCCACTACTTTCACTGAGGGCTTGGGAAAAATGGATGCACATATCTACTAAAGAGGCATTTTTATTGTTGCAGCACATGATGTTATTTTACATTTTGTTTTACCTTGAAACTGAGGTATTGTTAATGTGAATGGTAGCACACAGAGAAAGCAATTAACAAGAAGGAAAATAGCACCACTCCATAATCTAGATCTAGTGATAATGTATATCTTGCTTCTTTAAAAAAAAAACTGTGTAAACAGTTTTGGTAAGAATGATTATAAACAATACATCCCCATACATCATCAGACAGAATGTTGAAAAGGTGGTATCATATTCGCCGAGCCCCGATACCTCCGTCGGTAGCGTGCAGGACTTGAGAACAGGGGGTCATGGGTTCGATCCTTAGCTCGGCCAATTTCCTTCTGAAGATTGATGATAGTCATTGCGACAGGATTCATTCTCCCACCGCTGACCATTGTTTCGACGATGGTTATGTGGGAAAGCAGCCAATAGCTTTGAAAGAAAATTGTGTGGAGTACTGGTAAAAGAGACTGCAGGAAAGCATGTATGGGTACACTGGCTGCCACGATATAACCGAAATAATGTTGAAAACGGCATTAAACACCATACAGTCATTGAATCAGTCAATCATGGTATCATATTCAGGGTTTTCCCTTGGCCACAAAAATAGGGGGTCATTGTGACCCCCTAGTCAAAAATATTGGGGGGTCATTTTGGAATTTATGGGGGTCACAACAAAATGTAATTCGCTTTAACAAAAGCTACTATTTGTGAAAGTATGTGGTTTTTTTTTTTTTTTTTCTATTCACTGTAAATCTTATGAATTATTTCTGGGTGATAGATATATAATAACACCAGAGATTCTCTATATAGAAGGAGCTTACAGCCTAGGTGGCACCTTTTTCATAAAGACTATCTGGAGTATGCTTTATTTAAGCCTGTTCTTAACGAGCAAATATGCTCTAGCTGCAGACAAGCTGTTATATCTCTAAGTAATTTTAATGTTTCAAGGGTATCGTCATGACCGCTAGTGTTTTGATAATGCACAAGGGTTGATTTTCGAAGTATGTGTAGCCTCTCTCTATGGTAAAGGGTTATTTTGTTTTTAACACAGGAATCGACCGTTTAGTTGGTGAAGAAAGCTTCTTGTCAGCCGGATTGGGAAGTCTCTCTTATTTTTCTTGATAGAGATTATCCATTTCGGCCGAAAATAAACTATTTTCACCAATTAAATGGCCGATTCCTGTGTTTCGACACGCGGGTCGCGTTCATACCGCTGTTTTCAACGGATAACAAGGTGTATCTCTTTAGCTAATTTACAGTAAAACCCTCGAGACCTTGAAATGTGATTCTGGGTGCTGTTACAAGCGTTGTATCGTCTGATCTTTGTTTAAGGGCTCTTCTTCCTTGCAGACAGCAAGAATGACGTCGATTTTGACAGAGCCATATTGTTTTCATTAGAGATCGACTGGTTTAGTTTAGACCAGTTTAAAGACCGTCGGTATTGTAGTAAAAACTATACACAGTCCAATGTTTCGTCCCATTTTCTCTTCGTACTCCAGATTTTTCATCTACTCGCGATGTAACAGTGTCGAAAGTATATACGATCGTTAGTACCTCTTATCGTATTTGTGCGTCAACAATGACGCATTACTGAAAAAATTGCAGGTCATTTTCCTTAAAAATGCGTCAAAACGCACAAAATCGTGCGTCAAGGAAAACCCTGCATATTCTTTTATACAGTGCTCTAATAAGGGCCCATTTCAGGAATTTTTGTAATTCCATGTTCAAATTTTAGGAATTTTTTTTAAAAAATCAGGATTTTTTTTCCTGCATCGGTCAATGTGGTCATAGGCTTAGATTTATTTTTATTGTGTCACGGAATGACCAATCCTAATTTCAAACCCAATGTTGTGATTACTCTAAAGTTTTATCCAGAAAGACATGTCCTTAGAATAACCATATATAGGGTTAGAAATGCATATATATCTGTAACAACACTGATTATGATCTGTGATTGGCTAGCAATGATGGACCATGGTACTTTAAATTAAGAATAAATAATTTCTTTCGTCATTTGTTTAAACAAAGTTAACATACTAAACCATCTATCTTGAATTTTTTGATGTGCATGATTTTCTTTCAGTTTCTTAGTGGATTTTGGAAGAGATGTATCTCGGATAGACGTGGGTTCCTTCGTCACGTCGCACGATGATTTTTTAAAGAAATTTGCCAAAGTGCGCTGCATAATTCCCAAAAGAAATGCGAATCGAAACTATAATCTGCCGATTTTTAAAGAGTTGGACAAATAATTGATATTATTGGATTATTTCAATTTCTTTTATGTTGCATATTTGCAAACAAACAACATTCCCCGATCTTCGATGGCGTGTCTTATTAATTGCAATTATCTGTTATTTCTACAGCTGCAGTTAAATTAAAGACGGTTGATTACTTACCGATCATAATTGACCTACCAATTAAACACTTATCATAATCAGGTCATAATTGGATAAACAATCGCATATGTGTAATTGTCATCTCTACACTGTAATCTGGATCACCAAAACGCTTTAACATGATTAGAGAATCTTTGTAAAGCGCCTTCCTGACATTAAATAGACGATATCGAAGTTTTTCCACATGCGTCAAACCCTTTGTGCATTGTTTCTTGAAAAAACGTTCGGGTTGAAATTCTCGGACGTTTTTGTCAAAATCTGGACGTAAAAAAAACGTCAGACTTTAAAAATGCCAACGTTTTTTCTCAAAATTTGGACGTAATATACGTCTACGTCCGCTTATTGAGAGCACTGTTTATATGACTAGTAGTACTTTGTACATTTATTTAAGTCATGCTCTGAGAAAAAGGGTTTAATGCAACCCAGTGATGCATTGTACCAAGCAAGTCATCATGTAATTATGGCAGAGTGTGCAGTGCTTTTTATACGCCCGTCGAAGACGGGACGTATTATGGGATCACCCATGGCGTACGGGCGGGAGGGCAGGCGGCGTCCAGTTCTTTGTCCGGAGCATAGCTTTGTCATCTCCAGTCCTATTGACTTGAAACTTGGCATGTGTGTTTGTTGCAATTATACGGAGTGCAGTGCGAAAGAACCATAACTGTACCTCGTGCTGTCTTTGAGTTATTTCCCTTTGATCGTCATTTTTACAGCATTTTCTGCTTGTCCGGAGCATAACTTTGTCATCTCCAGTCTGATTGACTTGAAACTTGGCATGTGTGTTTGTTGCAATAATACGGAGTGCAGTGCGAAAGAACCATAACTCTACCTCGTGCTGTCTTTGAGTTATTTCCCTTTGATCGTCATTCTTACAGCATTTTCTGCTTGTCTGGAGCATAACTTTGTCATCTCCAGTCCGATTGACTTGAAACTTGGCATTTGTGTTTGTTGCAATAATACAGAGTGCAGTGCAAAAGAACCATAACTCTACCTGGTGCTGTCTTTGAGTTATTTCCCTTTGATCGTCATTTTTACAGCATTTCCTGCTTGTCAGGAATATAACTTTGTCATCTCTAGTCTGAACATCTTCAAATTTGGTATGCATGATTGTTGAAAATTTATGAAGTGCAGTGCGCAAGAACCATAACTCTTCCTAGCACGAATTTTGAGTTATTTCCCTTTGATTGTCATTTTTACAGCATTTAGTGCTTGTCCGGAATATAACTTTGTCATCTCAAGTCAGAGTGACTTCAAACTTGGTATGCATGTTTGTTGCAATATTACGGAGTACAGTGCGTAAGAACAATAACTCTACCTAGTGCGGATTTTGAGTAATTCCGCTTTGATCTTTATTTTTACAGTATTTCTTGCTTGTCTGGAACGGAACTTTGTCACCTCAAGTCAAATTGACTTGAGACTTTGGTAAACATGTTTGTTGCATCACCTGCCCTTTATGATTATTATACCCCCTCGACAACTGGTGGTGGGACGGGTGTATCTTGCGACAATTTGCCGCTCTTGTTCTAGTTTGAGGTTTTTGTACCCTTTGGTATCAGCAGTTGGGGGTACACAAACGAAGATGGGGGTTCAGATCTAAACTACTTAATTTCACTAATATATCGGTTTTAATGGCAGCCTATTAAACTGTTTTCATGCGATATGCACAAACAAGTTTTTATGGATACATGTACACAGTTATGAGCTCTTCAAACACTTTGGGAACCCTTCCTCAAACCGTGCAAGAATATCTTTGGTAAAATCAATTCTAATGTTTGCTAAAACAGGTAAGTGGAATACCATGGAATTGGTCCAATTCCTGTACAAAATCTATCAAATCGGATTACAGTATAGGACTGGAATTTTTCCCGCTTTTCGGTCCTTTCGATGTTTGACTAGCGAAAGATAGTTGTCGGTCCGTAGCTCGTTCATTTGTCATTGAAAAGCACAAAGCTAATTTAAACTGAGCCATCGTTTTGATGACATGGGCAAATAATCAAATTGCAGCCAAAATTCGTCCGCTTAAACAAACGACCGTGTTAATGCTTTAGTGTATTTACAATCCTAGCGACAAAAATGTTAAAATACGGCAAACCGATCAAAACACAGCCGCAACGTTTTGGACACGAAGAATATAACATGTACATTATAGGATAACCTCAGAACGTTCCGGTTTGTCATCTATATTTGGAATCGGAAAACCCTGTACAAGAGTTAGTGACTTTAAACATTTCGTTGCAAACCCTGTACAAGAGTGAGCGACTGTAAACATTTCACTGCAGATTATACCCAAAATTACAAAGTTCTACGAATTTCATTGTTTTCAGGGCGAGTTTTTTGTACGTTGTTGTACGTATAACAGGAAAACTGTACGTGATTTTTCTGTTTTATACGTGAATCACATACATTTATACGTGATCGCACACACTGTATGGATTAATAAAATAAAGTTTGTCAAACAAACGACTGAATTATTAGGTAGAATGGTCCTTTGATATGTAGAAAATTTACCAAAAGATACAAGTTTCGGTGCAGTTCAGCCTACACAAACAATACAGGCTGATCTTGGTCAATACGTTTTGCAGATATATCAAACCTCCTTTTAACAGAGCATGCCTGATTTATACTTTTTCCATTTTTAACTTGGCTGTTTTCGGAAAAAATGTTGAGGTAATTCATAGCCCTGGCATCTTTGCATCTTCATGCAAAAACTTTTGATGTTTTAAAATACAGTATCTCTGTTATTACAGAAGATATTTACTTTAAACTTGGAAAAGATAGTAACTATCAAAAGGGGAACCTTTATAACAAGGGAAGGTAAATATCAAAGTATTTTTGCCACAGTGAGTTATTCCCTTTTTCCGACTTAAAATTTTCACTGAAAAACAAGCAATTGTAGCGGAGCTTTGGCACCCACATGCAGTTCTCATGTTGCTTTTGAATGTAGAGCAGGAAGAAGTTTTTAGTCTAATAGATATATCAACCCTTTTACCATGCAATCCAGAGTTTGATGACTGAGGAAGAATGCTATTCAAAACAATTTGGGAAAAGGAGAAAAAGCTGGTTACTGTTACTTTCTATTCTTCCCAGAATATATTCTACAGTTTCTACCCTTTCAAAGGCATTTTTCTCTGTCAGGGCCACATCTAATTTGTTGTTTGCAAATACTGTAATTAGGCAAGTCTAAAATTTTGTTGTATGGTATAATAGTTCTGGTGAAACCAAGGACATACAGGATTGAGTGAGCTGTCTTGATACGACCGAAATAATGTTGAAAGTGGCATCAAGCACCATTAAATCAATTAATGGTTGGTATAGATCTAGATTTAAAAAATAGGACTGAAAGCATTTGCAGGTCAAGCTCATAGTGAACATCAGTCACATTCATTGCAGTGTTGATGGAAGGTGATCTATTAGAAAAAAAGTGATGAACTCCGAAGTAGTGCTGGATAACTTTTTATCCTCTGAAGAACTTTGAAGAGCCACAAATGGAGACGTCCATAAAGACAACAAGTCCAAAAGGTATTTGCTTTGTGAACTGTTCTTTTTATAGTGTGTTCATTAACTCATTACCAAATGACAAGATTTTGGGCTGTTCCATTTTGAAAGCAAACACAGATGACAAGTTAAATGAGCTCAAAAGAGTATATATGCCTGGTGTGTGGTGGGGAACATTGTGGAAAAAGGAAAAAAATACTGGTTAACAGCATGTTCTCCTTTTCCCACAATTTTTCAAAAGTCTTTCTCGGTGCAGAAAAATACTGGATTGTTTGGTTAAATGAAACATGTATATTTTCAGACAATACCCAATTGTAGCAATCTGTAGGTTGTCAAAATGTAGAGCAGTGTAAATCAATGATCAGAGAGCATGTTCTGATCTTTAAAGTTTAAAGTGATCTTTTCATCTTAAAATTCTTATATTGTCATGTCATGCATTGTATGTGAAGTTTTGCTTACTTAATTTTAATCCATTACCTACCACAGGCCCTGCTTAAACATGCTGAAGAATACTTAAAAGTGCTCTAAATGAGTTGTATTTCAAGGGAGAGGAAAAAAAAATTTTTTTTAATGGTTTAGAAAATACAGTTGTACAAGGAGCAATTACTCCTTCTGTTCACACAATACTGAAAAAGTTGATAAGGTATTGATTAGGATTTGAAAATGACATTTTTTGACATCATTAAAAAAAATAACAGTCAAGTCAATAAAGTAGTGTTGAATGTGACATAATGAACTTTAGGAAATAAACATACAGTAATTTCCTCATTACATCTGGAAAAAACATTCTGCAGAACTCCTTAACACTGTATGTCTAAATCCTGTGCTGTAACTACTGACAAAGAAGACTTCTGAAAACATTTTGGGAAAAGGAGAAAATACTAGCAAGCAACATTTACTTCTTTTTCCACAATATTTTCCACCTTTCTGGGGGCAAGTTTCATCATTTTAGGCACATTTAATTTGTCATCTGCAAGTGCTTTCAGTTTTGCCCTGTCTTAATTTTGTTGTTTGGTGAAGAGTTTAGAAAATTCTTGTAAAATACAGGTAATCAGCATGACATCTTGAACCTTAATACACTGTAAAAACACTATGTAAAAAGGAGAAATTGTTAGTCAGATGCAATTTCCCCACTTGCTGTGATATTTTCATAAGTAGTTTGCTGCAAGACTAAAAAGTCATCTACAGTTGATAAATGTGTAAATGTTCAAAATATCTATGCTGTATCTGTAAATTTTCTGGCTCAAAAACATGTATCACACACAGATAAAATCAGACATGATGTGAAAAAATCTGTTGCAAATACAGTTGCAAATATGGTATGATGACATAGCCCCACATGTTAGATAAATTCAGATTGGTTTGTGATTTGTTTGGTCAAAATATTACCCTGTAATACATGTATTCATCCGCCATTCATAAAATGGAGTTATTACCCATTAGAGCAGTATTTGTTTTATTTTTTTTCATGTTTCAAATAAACTTGGCAATAATTGCAATACATGTATTTAGCTTGAAATTTGTAGGTATATAATAAAAGGCATATTATGTTGTAGCAACTTTTCTGATGCTTAATTTGCTTCTAGTTGCATAAGAAAAATTTGACATCCTGCTTGACTGTCTGTCTTGTGCATTACCAAATTTTTCTGTAATATTGCAGATTTCTTGTACGAAGAATATGTAGTTTTTTTATTTTACAGGAAACACAGATAAGTGTGTCTTTTGTGGTATTGGAAAAGGCTATGAAGATGTTAATGGACAACTCCTGCGTAAAGCTGGGGTGACTGCCCATTACTTTTGCATGGTATGTACATGTATTCTGTATGTTCTCAAAGACAAGCTGGATTCTGTTGCATTCTGAGTTAATTTAGCTGAAAATGATGACTGTATGCTTCATACAGTGAGTCTGATCCAGATCTAATCTGTCAGCAAAAAACAACTAAACTTGTCACAGGCATTCTGACAGTAAAAAAGTTTCTGATGGTGGTATCTGGTTTTTGCTCACGTGGACAAAGTCCAGAAGGAGCTATTGCATTACCCCTGGCATCGGCATTGGTATTAGCATTGGCATCAGCATCCACCTTTACGTTAAAGTTTTTTAAGAGCTCAAATTTTCCAAACCACATGATTAATTTGGTTTATATTTGGTATTATGATAGATATAGGCCCAAAGTTTCTTTCAGCAATACCCTCACCCATGCACATAATCTTAAGGTCAAGGTTGTAGACTTTGATATTATACATCAAAGTTTTACCTTGAAATTTTGAGAACTCATATTTTTGAAACTAAATGATAGATTTGGTTAATATTTGGTTTGATGAGATGCAGATCCAGACTTCCATTGAGCTATACCCGGGCCATGCCCATGATCTCAAGGTTAAGGTCACAGACTTTGAAAACTCACGTTAAAGTTTTTCTGAGCATCTGTTATTCAGACTGAATGATTGATTTAGTTAGTATGATGATGGATAAAGGTTAGGTCCAGATTCATTAAGCTTTACCCCTTCCAATGCCTGTGGCCAAAAGACCAAGTTCAAGCTATTGCAATGGCTTTGGAGTTTGTTGGGTGTTCTGTCCTAGGCTGGGTCCTGTTGCTGTTTCAATGCACTGCTACCCTGAACAATTAACTTTTCCAGGTAAGCTGACCTGAAGCTGTGCTGTTTGATAACAATTCTTGTTACAGATGTATGACTTACCAAACAACAAAATTTTAGCCTTGTCCAAATTGAAAGCACTTGCAGACGACAGTTCAAATGAGGCACAGATAGTGTGATTTGTCTCTGAAGGGATAAAAAACATTGTGGAAAAAGGAGAAAATGCTGTTTACCAGCATTTTCTCCTATTCCCACAGTGTTTTCAAAAGCTCTACATTCGGGGGGGGGGGGGGGTTTGTTGAAATTCTGGATTGTGTGGTAAATTATTGGCATTATTTCCTTGATTTGTATAGATTTATCTATTTCAGCTTTTTTCAAGTGGGCTTTGTCAGAATGGTGCAACAGAGAAAGAAGGTGTTCTTGGATTTTTACCTGAAGATATAACTAAAGAAGTGAGAAGAGGATCTAAACTGGTAATGAGGCTTACAATTTATCATAACTTTTGAACTTATGTACTGCATTACCTTACAGGGAGCTTTTTAGACTTTCATAATCTCAACAAACTTCAAAAATGATTTATCACAGACTTAAGTAGGGCAACAACTGGCAAATCATCGTAAAGAAGAAAAACAAAAGAAAGAAAAAATTTAATGGAATTTCCTTAATGGGCTACATAGCCTCTTAACTTAAGGTATTTTTAGATTACACACTACAGATTGGCAAAGACTTCTTGGAATGTCACATGGTCAGTAACATGCTTTGGTTATGAGGATTCACATTCAAATTCATACAGTGATGTCTTATCTGATATAGGAAAAATAGACGGCGTTACTCAAAGCAAAACCACCTTTATGTTATTTAAATGCCTCAAACTGCTTCTTATCATTAAGTGTACCTGAAAAGTTTCTACATGATTACATAGAAAAAATGTATCCAGTTGTGTTTGTCAGTATCTTACAACATATTTTACATAATAAAAACTACTTCGGCCCCTTTAAAATAATAGACAAGTTAAATGAAGTAGAGAAGGCTTTATTTCATTACCTCTTGAAACAAATATGCAGCAGACGACTTTGAAAACATCCTTGTAAAGGCAAGGCTAATAATCATGAAAAAAGATTTCTAACCAGTCTTTTGTTGACGATTGACCACCAGCCTGTACATTATAAATGGTACATATACAATTTATCAGAAAGAGTGCAACAAACAGAAGTGAAAGTAAGTATATAAGATATAAAGGAAAGTTAGTCATTAGTGTTCAACCCTATATCAAGCAATCTTAACTTTTAACCACCCTCTGAAAGAGAACTTTTGAAAACATTGCAGGAAAAAGAGAAAATGCTGCTGACCAGCATTTACCTCTTTCTCCACTAGTTTTCTATCCTATGAAAGATGAATCCCATCTTTTGAGTAATACTTGAATCGATAACTGCAACTACTTCTGATTTTGACAGGTCTGAAATTTTGTTGTGTGGTAAAGTATAGTTAGCTCTTACATGAGATTTATTGGAATAATAGCGTGTAGTGACAATAAAAACCATGGCAGAGTGTCATGAAAAAACTAAAGTCGAAATATTTTTCTCAAATCCCCTAACAGACTAATTTTCTGACCGAAGTTGAGTTTGTTATTTAAGAAGCATTTCACTACCATTAACAGACATTCTCAAATCCTGAGGTGACATGTTTCAAACTCTACTTGGCAAAAGAAGCAGCCTTGGCTTAGTTAACAGACTTAAGTCTATTATTTTGCTGAGTTGAGTCTTAAACTTTGTGTCAACTCAAGTCTATTAATGTTAGTGAAATGCATCTCAAATAACGCACTCAACATTTGTCTGAAAATGAGTATGTCAGCAGATCAAAGAAAAATAGAGCTGAAAGTTTTTTCATGACAGCGTATCCAGAGCAGTAAATGTGTGTACACCATGGCCATAACTAACTTTGTTCCATATTTTGGTGTACGTTTGAGAAATTGTTTTGATAACAGAATAAAATGCTTGTTTCAAGGAATTTTCCACAAGGCCAAATGTGGTCTGCTGCAAGGTAAAAGATCATCTACTACAGGAACTAAAAAGTTGTTCAACTCTTACACTGTCTAATAAACCCTTTCCCACACAATCCTGACTTTTAACGACCCTGACAAGGAAGGCTTTTAATAAAATTGTGAGAAAGGAGAAAATGGTGGTAACCAGCATTTTCTTCTTTTTTCACAATGCTTCAAAATAAGAAGCAAATAATGCAGCTTGGCCAATTGAGATCCATGAGACTGCACATCAGATACAGTCTGATACAGTCTGATCGTGATTTGCACCTCTGTCCACCTTCATTTGTCAAAGGATGAATATTGGGATACATTTTTTTTTTTTTTTTTAGAAATGCAGTTACTGTAAAAAACCTGGTGCTACAGTTGGGTGTGTGACTAAAAACTGCAAGAAAACATTTCATCTTGGCTGTGGGCGTGAACATGGCTCCTTCCATTTGTTTCATGATACCTTCAGGTGAGTGAGCATTTTTACTCTATTGTCTTACAGTCTGTACTCATCTTTTAACTTTACACCAGACAATAAAGTTTTGGCCTTGTCTCAGTTGAAAACATTTCAATACTACAAATTTAATTTTACTCAAAACAAAAGTTGCCTTGCAAAGGGTAGAAAGTATTGTGGGAAAAGGAGAAAATGCTGGTTACCAGCATTTTTTCCTTTTCCCACAATGTTTTCAAAAAGGCTTCTTCTGCAGGGTTGTTAAAGCACGGGATTGTGTGGTAATTGGTCATTTATATGTACCTGATTTATTTGTCGTGAAAATTAAGTGGCAGATATCTGGTCTATTGAAGCTAAGACTTCAAGGGTTTGATAGTCCACTGTTATAACTTATGGGTAAGGAAGTAGCTTTGCTGCTGACAGTGTTCTTTTAAAAAGATCATGAACTCTTCAACAATTATGAATGAAAACATTGATGGAAAAGAATGCATTAGCAGTTCTTATTGCTGGCCTTTGCCTTCACAAACAATTAAAAACACATTTTTTTTTTTTTTTGCACAATACTGCACATTTACATTTTACTGACTGCAGACAAACTTTTTTATCTTGCAGCTGGCCAGTATGGAAAATCATTAGTGCGCCAGGAGCAGATATTGCTTCTAACTCCTTTACCACACAATTCTAAGTTTAACCCTTTACCAAACGACAAAATTTTGGACTTGACCAGATGGAAAGTATTTGCAGACAACAAAGTAATGTGGCTCAAATAATGGGATTTGCCTTGGAACAAATTAAAAGCATTGTGGAAAAAGGAGAAAATGCTGTTAACCAGCATTTTCTCCTTTTCCCACAATGTTTTCAAAAGCCTTCTTTCTCAGGGTCGTAAAAACTAGGGATTGTGTGGTAAAGAGTTAAATGACCTGGATTGAGAAGGCTTTTGAAAACATTTAATATGTCGTCTGCACATGCTTTCAATTTGGACAAGTTTAAAATTTTATCATCTGGAAATAATTTCTCCTTCAGTCACAGGAATATGACATACATGGTTCAAATTCATAACCCATTTTTAGCTGTACTGGCTGAAAGCCAGCAGAGCTTATGTCATGGCATGGTTTCCATCGTTTGTCTGTCCGTCCGTTAGTCTTTTTCTTGTTTACGCGATAAAGTCTGCATTTGTGGTTAGATTTTCGTGAAACTTGCACAGTTTGTTTATCTCATCAGTAGCTTCAACCCTATTGATTTTGAAATTTGCTAGGATTGTTTAATACAAGGCGTACTGAAACACTATCAAATTTGCCTGGATTCCAAACAATTAAGTTTTGAGAAATTGCACTTTATTTTTTTTCATTGTTTGTTCAATTCACCATGCCTACTTATGCTGTCTTAGTGGGTTCAAGCCCAGTTGCAAGAACACAGTTTTGTGTTTTGTGCCCTTTTTTCTTTTTGCATCATGAATTCAAATGTATGCTATCATAAAAGCAAAATCACTGCCCGTAGAGCGATTTCAGGCCCACAAGGGCCTCTTGTTTACTTTCATGTTTTCCAGGTTACTGGTATCTGCTGCAAACTTGTTTCAGCTTTTATTTATTTTAAATTATGTTATTGTTTAACCTTTTAAGAAACAATCCCCAGTTTTAACATCCCTGAGAAAGAAAGCTTTTAAAAATATTTTTGGAAAAGGAGAAAGTGCTGGTAACCAGCATTTTCTCCTTCTCCAACATTGTTCTTTATTCTTTCAAAGGCAAATTCATTTGTTCGCAGTATGATTAATTTATCGTCTTTGAATTTTGATATGTCTAAAATTTTGTAATTTTGTTGGATCTACCCTGTTTGTTCATTGTACAGGATATTCTGAACAAAAAGGCCTTGAAATTGTCATGCTCAGGGCTTTTTCTGCTGTCTGACGATGTCCATTTTATATCTTCATGGAATAAAAATTTTAGGCCTGTCGAGATTGAGGGCATTTGCAGACAGCACCTTGAATTTATTGTGTATATGTGTACATGTATTTGGATTTCTCTTAACAGAATAATCCTTAGTTTAAACAACTCTGTAAAAGAGGGCTTTTGGAAACATTTTTGGAACAGTAGAAAGCGAACGTTTTCTTTTCTTAACTATGTTTTCTACCCTTTTAAAGACAAATGTCAAGTTTTGTGCATTTGATATTTCGTCTACAAATGCTTTTGCCGAGCCCAAGTAGAATACAGGACTTATGGATAGGGTGTTGCTAGTTTGAATCCTCAGCACGGCCATTTTCTTCCAAGGAATGATGATACTTATTGTCATAGGATTCATTCCTTTCTCACAGCTGGTCATTGTTTCGACACTGGCTATGTGGTAAAGCAACCAGTGGCTTGCGAAGAATATTGTGCAAAGTACTGGTGAAAAGAAACTTCAGGAAAACATGGATAGGTGCACTTACTGCAAGAATATAACTGAAAAATGTACAATCAATAAATGAGTAAAAAGCAAATGCTTTCAATTTGGAGAAAGCTAATATTTTTTTCATTTGGTAAAGAGTTAAAAGGGTAGAAATCTTTGTAGGAAAAGGAGCAAATTCTAGTTATCAGATGTCAAAAACCTTCCTCCTCAGTCCTGTAAAAACATGAAATCCTTTGGTAAAGGCTTACTTTGGCATCCAAGTCATAATGTTTTTTTTTTTTTTTTCCAGTTCTTACTGTTCAGCACATAGAATTCAGCAGGATGTGCCAGCCGAGGATGATCCAAACATTGTTTGTTCTATTTGTATGAACTTGGTTAAAGCAGCTCCTTGTAACGAATCCTTAAGAGCACCTTGTTGTAGGAAATATTGGTATCACAGAGATTGTATACAGGTAGGTCTTGTCAAGTTTGTGCAGAACAGTAATTACACTTTTAAGTCCTACAATTGATTTATGGGGCTTTTCATATTTATTGGAATATGGTTTTACATCCCCAAATATGGATTTTTTACTAGAAAAATACTGGCATCACAAAAATTGTATACAGGTAAGTCACACGAACTTGTTTTAAAAATGAATTGGTAGAATCATAGCTGGAGTTCATTTCAAAAAAAGTATGATTACTTCCTTTCATTTATTAGCAACACATTATATGAGTATAAGATTTTTTAAAGTTAGTTGATAAAGAGTTAAGGACTCTGGAAGAAAAGAATATCATAAACATACAATAACATTGGGACATATGGAATTATTGCTCACTTGGGGGAAAATTTTCTCCATTTGCCAGTAAAAGGAATCCCAAAGCGGAGGGGTCAAAAGGTGCTGCGTAAATGGGAGAAAGAAGCAATAGGCTAATTGTATAATAAAATACTCTTACTTTTTTCAGCAATATTCCAAGTCAGCAGGCCTTTATTTCTTCAAATGCCCAATGTGTAATAACAAAGAAGATTTTCAGAAAGAGATGTTGGCATTTGGAATTTATATACCAGATCAGTAAGTATGGCAGCCCTTTTACTATCTGATTTCTTGTTACTCTAATATTGCTTTGTAAAAGAAACATATGCTTTTCTGTCAGAAGACAAATCCACTTGTGGCAGTTTTAACTCTATACTAAACGACAAAATTTTAGACTGATTAATATTGAAAGAATGTGTGGAGAAAAAACTGAATGTAGCTCAGTTGGTTGAAGCTGACTTTGATAGGGAAGGAAACATTGTGGAAAGTGATAGTTTTCAGTATTTTCTCCTTTTCCCAACAAAGTCTTCTTCGTAAGGTCGTTAAAGCACAGGCTTGTGTGTTAAAGGATTAAGACTGTTTTGTCTATGATCTCTCCAAATATCAGTAAATGCAAGTCATTTATCAGACTGCTTAATCCAAACAGTCTGGTCTGATCTATACTTATATTACCCATGTCGATGGTATCGGATGGTTACCTCAGGTTTGTGAGATAGTCTGACAAGAGCATTTGTTACATACTTTATTTTGGGCTTTCTGTATCCATTACTTTTACTGATACTCTCAAGGCTGATGGGATGAATTTTAAATGATGGATGCACTTGTGACGTCCTTGAAACAGTGTACCCTTTACCAAATAAGCTTGTGTTTTAATGACCCTGAGGTAAAAATCATTTGAAAGCACTGTTTGAAAACAAGAAAATTTTACTATCTGTAATATGGATAGAAACATAAAACTCCAATTGTTACTAATATTGCCTCTATACTTAAGTGATCTGTCTTGCAGAGATGCAGCCTGGGAAACAGAACCTAATGCTTATCAAGAACTCTTGGAAAGATACCAGCACTGTGATGCTCTGGTTTGCAAATGTTTGGAAGGGCGATCATATGATAAGGAAGGAAGGTAGGACTAGATAGTAGTGATATAAACCATGGATAACATAATTATCATGTGTCTAGCCAAGGCATTGTGCCTATAAAGCTTGACTTCATGCTCAAACTTTGACTGTTATTAATACCGCAGATCGTAAGAAAATATGTAGTTACAGGGTTCGAATTTCGTTTTTTTATCCACTGGCAAATTCTAGCAAGTGGCTCTTTTTTCCACTCGCAAAATTAAAATTTGACTTGCATTTTTCTTTTTTTTTTTTTTTTTTTTAAAGCCCAGCATGCTTACCAATGGTAAAGAACAAATGGCCAGTACAAAGTGTTCAATTCTATTATGTAATCTGTCCACTAGAGATAACAACCAAACAAAAAAAGAACGTTAACTGATATTAAAACCATCATTTAACTATCAGTTCAATTCCAGTTGAATATCAGTTCTCAAACCAAGTTAAATTTCAGTAAAACTTACAATGGTGGAAAATTTTGTAAATGAATTACGGACGTATTACATCCAAATATCTGCGTGTCCGATAACTGATTTGACGAGTCAACCACTTCTGACTTATTTCTCGTTATTTGTGCATGATAATTATCATTTCATGAAAGATTGACAAATTTCCCTTTTATAATCAGAGATTGAATTCACTTACCGTTTTTTCGTATCAAAAACGCGAAATCGAGTATTGGCCGTGAGTGCAGACGAACGCACTTGTCTCACGAAAACTCGGATAACAAACGACCATTTGGCATACCTCTGGTGATGGGAGCCATCCGCTTGTCACAACTTGGCCGATTCCGTACCTACATGGCTCCCATCACCCGAGGTATGCCGAATGGTTAGATGTAGGTATGGAATCGGCCGAGTTGTGACGAGTGAACGAACGACAACTTGCAGGCTTCAATGGTGACATGTAAAATTATTAACAGCCGTCGAAGGGTATTCTCAGTGCGATATGACCGATGTTTATCCAGTACAAAAAGAATTACCTTATTTTTATTCACATATAAAATTTAGTATATTCTGGTAATTGATTTTCGATAATTTGCACTCGCATTTTTTTTCGAGTGCTTGAAATTTCAACTCGCATTTTCCAATTCTGACTTGCATTTTGCGAGTAAATATGTGGGAATTTCGAACCCTGAGTTAACTCTTAACCAAACGACAAAATGTATGAGTGGTTCAAATTGAAAGCATTTACAGACAACAAATCAAATGTGGCTCATGAATTGAAATTCGTTTGGGAAAGGGTAGAAAACATTGTGGGAAAAGGAGAAAATGCTGGTTACCAGCATTTTCTTCTTTTCCCACAGTGTTTCCAAAAGCTTCTTTTATCAGGGTCATTAAAAGTTGGGATTGTGTGGTAAATGGTTAAACCAGGAAAACTTTTTTAGAAGCTAACAAGTTATACAATTATTTGTATTGACTTACCTTTATGTAAGTTAAATTTTATGTTCAGCTGAGTTAAGCAAGGTAAAAGTTTTATAAGCACTGGCCCAGGGCTTGAAGAATTTACCAAGCATTCTTAAAAGTATTTTTAGTCTCAATTCTCAATAATTTTCTAAATTTCAAAGTAACACAATTTCTGATTGGTTTAGGAAATAAAATGGTTTAGCCAATCAGAAATTGTGTTACTTTCTAAAACTACAACAAGACTAGGAGCGCAGTTATGAATGGTTGTTGAGTACAGGTCCAGTAGCTCAGTCAGTATTGTGAATGGCTTGTAATCCTGGGGTTTTGAGAACAATCCTAGATTAGCCTTAACTCTTTTTTGAGATCAATGATAGTTATAGCAACAGGATTTGAGGATCAATGATAGATTTTAAAACAGGAATCATTTGTCTCACATCATTGAACAATGTTTCAACAGAGTTTATGTGGGATAGTATCAGGCGATTTTGAAAAAGTGTTGTGCTATGTGCTTATAAAAGCAAGTCCAGCAGTGCATTGATAGGTGCACTGGCCATATCTATTATCAAATATATAGTCCATTTTCAGTAAGGTAATATTTGTGCATATATAAATTTTGTTCAATTCCCTTAAGATCAAACATTAATTAGCATATATTGAGGTTTTTATGCAGCAAAAACATTGTGACAAAAGGAAATGCTACTTGTTATAAGCAATTTCTCCTGCTGTGCTTGTGATTTCCAAAGTAGACAGGTATCTGTAGGAGCAAATAAGTATTGTTTTTTCTAGTATATCTTGAGTCAGAGTGTAATGGAGAAATTGTTTAAAAAAGTTGTTCATTATAAAATTTTACTGCACAGGAAGCTTGCCTTTGTTAGTAATGATATTTTATCACATAACCTCCCTTGTTTTCAGTGTAATATACCCATTAAGAATTTTCTTATCTTATACACGTTTGATATCATATTTGTGTGACGTCATTTTTGACATCATTTTGTACGTATTTCATAGAAGTGAATGGGTTTTATGGATATTACCGCGGGTGCATAGATCTATAGATGGTTTTGCATCGCCTGATCAATATTTCATGAAATATCGCTATGTGATAAAAAGAATCTGACATTCGTTGGAGTTTGAGATAAAATTTTATTATACTTGTCAAGGAAAATGTTATTAATCTCGCCAAAGGCTCGCTTAATAACATTTCCCTAGACTCATTTAATAAAATTCTGTCTCACAAGTCAACTCATGTCAGATCCTATATAGCCTTTATGAGGTGCCAATATTTTTGAAGTATCCAAATCAAATGCATTTGAAGATGAAAAATTTATTGTGGCTTGTATGAAGAAATTGTCTTTGAAAGGTAGAAAACATTATTGGGAAAGGAGAAAATGCTGCATACAAGCATCTTCTTCTTTTCCCATAATGTTTTCAAAAGTCCTGTCTTCCTTGGGCTTGTTATGATTGTTTGGTAGACGGATAATTATTGACAGTAATCTAAGATTTCCACAAGTGCAATCTGCTATTGAATCTACACCATCAGGTATTTGTTGAGATATTCTTGCTAAAAACTTTTCCCAAAATGGTCAACTTTAAAAGAGCTGTTTTGCAGGAATTGAGGAGTTACACTAAAAAAAATTTTTTTTTTGACAGCAAATGGGAAATCCTTCTGTGTGGT
Source organism: Hippopus hippopus (assembly GCA_946811185.2). Taxonomy (NCBI): domain Eukaryota; kingdom Metazoa; phylum Mollusca; class Bivalvia; order Cardiida; family Cardiidae; genus Hippopus; species Hippopus hippopus. Next base: position 40,985,392 of record OX328097.1, read on the forward strand.
ATCTGTGGATCTCAAGGTAGTCATGAGGGTTGTAGATACCTGATAAAAGATAAAGGGAGACAGATATGTCCAGAATGCTTTGAAATTCACTATGGAGGGAAAGGTGAGAAATGTGTTATACTCTGTAAAAAGGGGGTTTAATGCAGCTACAAAATTGATTGATTGTAAGGTGTTAAACACTGTTTTCAACACTTTTTCAGTTGTTTCGTGGCCAGTGCATCATTCCACGCGTTCTGTTATCAGGTCTTCTTACAATTTTCTTCACAAGCCACTGGCTTCTTTTCCACATAACCATCATCGAAACAATGAACAGCGGTGAGAGAGGAATGAATCCTGTGGTATCGAATATCAGCATCTGCAAAAAGTATCAACCAATGCCAGCTAGGCAGTCCAAGCCACACAGGCTGACCTGTATTGAAACTTTTTGCTATTACTCAATTTTAGGACCATTTTACCACATGATTCACTTAACAAGCTAGACAAATGGATGTTATGGATTCATAATTATGCTTGGCACAATACATGAGAGATGCACTTATTCTCCTTTTGTCAGAGCATGGTGCATATAAAACAGATTGCAAGACATGCTTGCCTGTAATAAGACACATCTTCTTCATACAAATTAGTGTTTTCATGTATGAAACCTAAGACATAGGGAGACTTTGCATTGATTACAAGAATGCTTTCCTTGAGATAGGTTGGAATAGGCCTCCATGGACATTTAAATACATTAAAGATGTATCAATTCAAAAAAGCATTTGTATTATCTAAGCCAATAGACCCATTCAACAATAAGGGAGGAATATTTCCAAAGGTGTTTCAAGAACAAGGCTTAGGTTGTAGATGAAACTGAAAATACAAAGAAATTTTGTTGAAAAGGACTATGCAGTTTTTCACTCTACCCCTTTTATTGATATTTTCTTGTTGATTGAGAACAGTATAAGCATATGAGGTGGTAATCTTGAATGTTATTCTATGCATTTTTTTTTTTTTTTTATTATTATTTTGAAAGATGTTGCGGTCCTTTTCTTTGGTATCAGTGTGATTTTTCCACTGATTGGAAAGAAAGGCCTCTGTTGAATTTGAAGTGGAAACTTAGTAGGAGATACAGCTTGCCTCCTTTGTCACATGTCTAACTTTATGTATGGAAAATTCATAGCTAATTTAAGAAGTGAATTTCTGTGTAAGATATAAATAATTGTCCGATATGAGACTTTTCTTATAGACCTTCCTTTCCTCTTTTGACAGACAGGATTTGTGACCCTAAAATTATGTACAGTTCTCTGAAATTTTTCAAGCTGTGTCCTGGTCTGTTCAATTTAAGAAATAATCTTTTTTCTATTGTGGTTTATCGTTCTATAAACCATGGTTGTGAGTTACAAGGCACAATGAATAATCAACGAGCTGTTCCAATTACCCACAAAACAAAACCCCACTGCCCAGTCAGTAAATATAAAAAGAATCAAAATTTCAATAAAACCTTAGGCATCAAACACAGCATAAAAAATGCACCGTTTTACTATTATATTTTCTGCTTTTCAAATGACAATGAAGAATAAATGTATCGTCAAGCATTAGAGTTGCACTCGCTTCAAATGCTCTGAATTTTACTCCACCCACTCCCAATCCCATTTCCAGTGCAACACCGGCCAATTTTAAACTAACCTTCTTGTCTTGGCTCGAAAACTCTCGGTTTACCTCTGTTTACTGGTATCATTTCAAATAGTTCCATCGTTGTCAGTTTTAATCAAAAACAGTTGATTTTGGTAAATCCTTTAGTTTTTCCTTCCTCCTTGGTTGAGTTGTGGAAAATAACGATTTGTTTACATCAAGTGACTTTCATTGATAAAATATCGGAGGGCAGAGACACGGAACAGTCACAACCGACTTACTTTATACAGAATGACGTCGCTCTACATAGAATGAGGTCTATGATACCAGGCTTTTGTTGTACTTTGTTTATAGACCTGAATTCACATGTCATGTTAGAATGTTGAATAATCAATTGCTATACAAAAACTACAATTTATCCATTTCTTCCCTTTCTTTTGATCTACATTGAAGTTTTCATCGTGAAATGCTTTCTATGTGGACAAGCCTAAATCTTGTTATCTGTTAACCCTTTATGGAAATGGGAGAAAATGCTGTTAAGCAGCATTTTCTTCTTTTCCAGCAATCATTTCAACCCTATCACTGACAAATTCCATCATTTGTGTCGTATTTAGTTTGTCGTATACAAATACTTTCAATTTGGACAAATTTTGTTGTTTGGTATAGAGTTAGTGGTAACTGAGATATGTTAATACACAATACATATACATTGCTCATGTAGGTAAGTATGTGTCACTTAAACATTTTGTCTATTTGAACTAATGTTTACCTGGTAATATGCAAGACCCAGGAGGGTGGAAATCCTATATCCGACTCGTCTGACTCGGGAAAACTTCGGAGTGACTTTTTTTTATCTAGTTGTCCGCAGAAAAGTAGAAAAAAAAGGGTAAAATTTTGAAACAAAGATCTATTGTATACATTACACAGTGAAATACAATTGTTCACCCTTCGAACAAAATGACATTTCAAGTGATAAACAGCAGCTTGAGATGATCCCTGATTTCTGGAAACCCAAAATACACATTTGGTCTATCTATGCATTTACCGTGTACGGCAGGGTCGGGTGCTGAAACGGCCTGTACCAAAACGGCCCACTGTTTTGTCATTAATTAAAAACCATTGAAGTTCTATAAATTCATTTGGATCACGCAGTTTTATAAAATTTACTAATGATACAAACTTTGAACATGTGAATCAAGTGCGATGGTCTCCTTCTAAGAATTTATGGAGACATATTCAGTGATGTATTCTTTCTAGAATGTCTGGAGCTGTGGTTTTCCACATTAGTAATTTGTGCCCAACAGAAGGTGAACAGACTATTAAAATACCCACAAGGGATTAAAATATTTTTATTATTATTTTTTTAGCACGGATTCAAAGATCTTTTATGACAATGTTGCACATGGGAATATTTTAGCCCTTAGAGCTAATCTTATGGGTACAGCTTTGGTGCCAATAGGTCGTGGTTTAACCATTATCTAGTCTGCCAGAAACAATTTTGCAATTCAGCAATCAATTGATGCGTGAAATCAGAGAAAATGGATCATTTTTTTATTTAATCTTCGAGTAAATGGAATGTGAGAAGTCTGAGACCTTGGAAGCATCCGGCGGCTCCAAATGTAAATATTAAACCGACCTCAATGAGGAATAAAACAAAAAAGACGCGTGGTTTTATTGAGGCATGGTTGAAAGATTCCTGTGGTTGAAAATTAAAACTGTTTTGGACAAGTAAGCTGCACTGGCTGACAAATGGAATTTTTTTAATGTACTTGCCTGTGGACAAGTAGAAATTTCTATGATTTCCACACTCCTGATAAGCTGCTGGTTCAAATTTCCAACTTGGCCAATTTTTTCTTGAAGGATTGATGGTAGTCATTGCGACAGGATTGATTCATTTCTCAACCATTGCTTCAGTGGTCAATGGCCATGGAAGAATACTGTGTACTGGTAAAAGAAAGTCAAGGAAAGCAAAGATATATGCAATGGTTGCCAAAGTATAACTCAAATAACATTGAAAATGGCATTAAACACAATAGAAACTTAAAGAAAAAAAGCAAAATTTATAACATGCTTCTCTTTGTAGGTAAGGAAACTAAGACGAAAGAGTCTCCTGGCAAAAATTCATTTGAGCAGCTGCAACAGAAATTTGCTACCTCTCCTCCACAGACCAAGAATGCTTCCAGTGAGTACCCAGGACCTTCAGACACTCTACCAAAGAGAAAAATTCCATCAAAATTCAATTCTCCCAAGAAATCCAAAAAAGCAGTGAAGCATGAGTCTGCAAAGAAAATGTTAAAGGTCTCCAATCAAGTCATGTCTTGCAAGAAAAAAACTTCAGGTAAACCATTAGAATATGACAAAAGGAAGAGTCAGTTGGGTTCTTCAAAATGTGGCAAAGGTAAGAATGATAAAACAAGGACAACTTTTATGGAAAGATACTTGAATTCATATGTATTGTCAAGCTCACCCTCAAGTTCGTCAACAGACTCCTCAGTGGAAGAGTATTTACCTACATCGTACTTAAAGAGTAGCCAGGTTGTGTCAGCATTTGAATTGAAGAAAGCAAAGAAAAAAAGAAAAAAGAAAGAGAAAGAAAGTCATAAAGATGACCTAGTGCTTATGGGCTCTGATAAAGAACAACAAGGTAAAAAGAAGATAATGTCAGTGAGCAATTCGGCACTTAGTCCTGTTGGCAATTCAGGACATAGCTCTGTTGATGTTAGTAGTGAGAGTAAGAAAGATAAAAAACCACAGAAAACACTGGATTCCTGGCTTAAATGGACATCTTCTAAGTCAGTAATGTTGCCTAAACAGGAAACTCAATCTGATGATCAAAGTCATATTAAGTGTGCTAGGAGTCCTCGGGCACAACCTAGGAAGCCTATTGTAATAGACTGGCAAGGTAAGCAATTAGTGATTCAATCACCAAAAGTTTTCCTGAACAAACAAATATTGCAGAAGAAGCGTATACCAAAAAGACTTGAAATTGATATGGTTGATGAACGTGGAAACAAAGGATGGGATAATGAACTTGCAGTCCTGTCCAACATTGACCCTGGTGTCAGGGTCACTAGGAATATGGTCACTTTAAACAATCTTTCAGACCTTGTATCTAGCTCAGGGTGGAATACTAAAGGCAAGAGGAGGAAAACAAATAGAACTAAGTTGTCTGTGGAAGAAAGAACTGATGGTGGAAGTCACTCTGCCAAGGTTAAATCCAGGTTGTCCTTTGATTCTGAAAGTGTTTCACTGACACATGCTGCTGCAAAAAAAACTGGGGAAAGCTTACATGTTGTGAAAGATTCTTCAGAAACATTGTATTCTGTTGCAAAAGTGGGAAATAGACCACAGAGAGAGGCACTTGAGAATGAGTTGTCATGCACAGATAGTCTCACAGATAAAATACAAATGTGTGCTGCGACAAAACTTTCAGAGTCACATGAAAACAGCTGCTACACAACAGATGAAGATGTCTCAAATAAGTCAGTCTGTATAGTTGATGTCTCGCCAATCAAGAAACAAAACTCTCTGTTTAACTCGGACCCAGTAGAGTTAGGTAAGTCCATTGCTGAAAATACCAGGTATGGAAAGCGTTCTTCTATTGTGTTGGATGACAATCCGACTGCTAAGTTATTGATATCTACTACAGACAATGAAGGGAAACCAAGATTGAGTCTTTCATTGGAAAAGAAAAAGGTCTATTGTTTAAACAGTGAACCTACAGAGCAGATATATGGTAACAAAACATCATGTACAACTGATAACCTACATAACATAGATTCTTTTGCTTGTAACACTCTCAGAAAAGAACCTAACAATAATATTGAACCTAAAACTAAGCACTACCATGAAAATTCTTCTGACTTCATGAAAGGAGATAGAATGAATAAAGCAACTGTCATAGAAATAGACTCCTCTCCTGAAAAAGGTGATGTGGAAAAAGGGAATGTAAGCACAGTTCTGGACTTTTCTGAAAATTTTCACATGATAAAGGGCTATAGGGACAACAAAAGGAAGACATCCACAGATTTGTCCTTGTTTATCCCAAAAAGATTTAAACATGGAGGCTGTGAAATAAGTCAAAGTAATATGGAAAAGCTTGAGGGTCATCAAAGTAATTTTGGAGAAAAAAATGAATCTCTCAAAACTCACAATACCAGTTTGTGTGTGACTGATTTTTCACAAAACTCATCCAATGAATTGGTTGGAGATAGTACTACTTCAAGACCACAACATGTCAGATCAGCAATACTAGACTCTCCATCCAGGAACACCAGAAGCTCATTCCTTCAAACACAACATGATGGAGATATGAAGAATATGTCACCTGAACAAAGTATGAACATGTCATCCTTAAGTTGTGAATTCAAAGATATACCATCTGGTTATTTGATAAACCCCATTGTTGAAAAGCCATGGAAATTAGATTCTCCATCTAAAAGCGTGACAACCACATGCCCTGATACACAGCAAAAAGTAATTCTAAAGAAGGCATCACCAGTAGAGAATTGTTCGATGCCATGTGATTTTTCGAAATCCCAGGATGCATTATTTCAAAATCAGTCTTCAGAAAATACCATAAAATTCACAGTCTCTCAAAAAGTGATAGGTTCTTTGAGTCCCAAAGTTGTCACACCTATGAAAAATGTCTCTCCAGCTAGAAGTACAAGAAGTATGTATAGTCAAAAGCAAAAAGATAAAGAACAGAGGAGTGTTTCAGGAAATGCATTTAACCCCAAGATTTCTGTGTTGTATGATTCTGTATTAGAAAAACTTGACTCACCATCAAGGAACACTAGAAGTTCAAACCAGCAAAAGCCAATTGAGTCAGTCATAGAGATTGAAATACATAAAGAAAATTTTGGAAAGTCTAATGATTATAAAACTAAGGAAATGTCAACACAGGACAATTGTTTGACCAGCCCCCGAGAAGTTGGAATCATGACAGACGATACTTCTAGCCCAATATTTCCTAGAAGGTCATCTGTATCAAAGTCAAAGAATAACAGAAAAATCACAGATAAAACACAAAAGGGCTTTAATCCAAAGAATGCCTTGACACTCAAATGTCCATCTGACAAAATTACTCCTACGAATTTGTCTGTGAGAAATACATCTGAAGATTTTGTTTGTACAGAAAATACATCAGCCACTCTAGATATCAGGATGGACTTGCCATCTGAGAACACCGGCTTGTCTCTGCAGAAGCCACATTATGTAAACATACTGGATGAATTTCCAGATCAGAATGCTTCTGCACTAGAAGACATCTCTCTGTCTAAGGATAGCCACAGTCTGCTGAATTCCAGCGCAAATAGATCTGAAGCAACAATCACGAGAGAAACTACTTCAACATTAAAAACTGTTGTAAGGGTATTGGAGATGGATTCACCTTCTAGAAACACCAGAAGTGCAGTTCTTCAAGGGGAAGACAACATAGATATGGACAGTTCATACATAAAGCTAACCACAGGAACTGAATCTAGGCAGAAGATAAATGCACAAAACACTTCCTCATCCTCTGAGGGGGCAAAGATATCATTGGAATTAGACTCTCCATCAAGAAATACCAGGACTGCTGTCCATCAAAAAGGAGATAGCTTGATTAACAATAATATGTCACCCCATAAGAATGTTTCCTTGGTATCAAAGAATACAAGAAAATCAGTTCCTGCAAAGGGAACTACCAAAGTTACTCATGGACAAGATTCACCAGTTCAGGCTTCCATTCCTTCATGTGCTGGTTTTAAAGACAAAAAAGATGCAGCTCAGTATTCTTCTGAGACGGCTACGTCTGTGACACAAACAGAAGTATGTCCTAGGACTGTTAGAAGGTCCTTGGAATTAGACATGCCCTCTGAGAACACAACATTTGCATCACTTCAGATGTCTCCTACAGGGAAAGAGATGACAGCATTACGAGAGGTACAATCAGCTTCATTTAATACCAAAAGTAATTCAGTGGTTAGAAAACAGCATCAACAAGTAACAAGAAACTCTTTGCTTTCTTCCATAGACAAAAAGAAAAATTATGTAGAAAGCTCAATATCTGACTCAGAATCGGAAGAAAAGAAGAAGGACAAGAAGTCAAGCCTCAGATCTTCTGTCATAATGACAGTGAAAAAGTATGTATTATCAAGAATGGTTAGAAATGATAGTAGTTTTGGTGAGTGCAAGACTGTTAATGAACAGGATCAATGCAAGCAAAATTTGCAGCCCTACTTTGAACAGACAAGACATGGTGCACATCCAGAAAAATTTACGACCCTTTTGTCTAAAGGTGAGGAGACTGCGAGAATGGACAATAATTTCAAAACTTCTGCAGCCAAGGAGCCTATTACTGCTTCTGATGCCAGACAAAGTAGCAATGACAAGTCGGTCATGGCTGCCTATTATTTAGATAAAAAACATGGTAACAGAAGAGAGACAACCAAGGTGGATGGGTGATCGGTCTTCAACTCCTTACTTGCTGCAGGCGACTTGTGCAGTTCACATTAAACCTTTTTCTAACCCTTTATGGAAAAATCCTATGTTTTAACTTCTAAGTTGGAAAGCTATGGAAAACATTGTTGTAAAAGGAGAAAATGCTTTTAACCAGAATTTTCTCCCACAATGAGTTGTGCTTCATCAAAAACAACTTCCATCATATGAGCCACAGTTGCTTTGTCTTCTTCAGATACTTTCAATATGAGCCATGCTGAGTGAAAAGGAGGTTTAATGCATCTGCAAAAAGTATCAACTCGTGTCAGTCTGCCCACGCTGACATAGGTGGAAACTTTTTTGCTATTGATCAATTTTTTGCGTGTCAAAGGACCAGTCTACCTAGTGATTCAGCTGTCATTAGACAAAAGGGATTTTATGGATCCATAGTTACGTGATGTCTTGCTTGGTACAATGCATTACCAAGATGAACGAAACACCTTTTGCCAGAGCACCACTTATATGCATGAGTCTAAAATTTTGGTGTCTGGCAAAGCAAGAGTACGAAGAGCATTAAAGCGGAAGGAAAAATGCTCTCAAGCAGTTTCTCCTTTTACTCTGATGTTTTAACCTATATTTATGGATCAAACCTAAATTTATGCTGGTTATATCTTTTTTACAAGAGCCGTGCAAGGTAGCATATTGAGTAGTATACAGTACTTGAGATCAGGAGGTCACTTGTTTTAATCCCCAGCTTGGCCAATTTCTTACCGAGGATTGATTGTAGTCATTGTGACAGGATTCATTCCACTCTCACCACTGGTAATTGTTTCGACAATGGTTATGAGAAAAAGCAGACAGTGACTTGGGAAGTATACTGTGCAAAGTACTAGGTAGATAGTACTGTATCTATCAGTTCTTTACATTAACTAAACTTTGGACTTGAAAGCAATTGCAGGCAAGAAATTAGGTATTGCTTAAATGATAGATATGTCTTTAAAAGGGTAGGACACATTTTTAGGAAAGGAAAATTGCTGGTTGACAGCATTCTCTCCTTTTATTACAATGATTTCAAAGGTCTTCTTCCCATGGATTGTTGTGTGATCAATCTCCAGCCCAGCCAAGTCTCTACTGAGAATTGATTGTAGTCATTGGAACAGGCTTCATTCCTCTCTCAGGATTCATTCCTCTCTCATCAATGAATATTGTTTAACAAAGTTAATGTGGGAAAGCAGCCATTGGCTTGGAAAGACTATTTTGAGGATTATAGGTGAAAGATACTCCAGAAAAATATGTATAGTTGTACTGGCCATAAACCTGATGCAATTGAAATAATTTTGAAAATAACGTTAAACATGAATAAATCAACTGGTCAATAAAGCTTATACTGTTTAGGCTATTTTTGGGCCTACCAAAACAAACTGTAGGAGAAGAAGAGAAAGCATTTGAAAGAAATTAAAATATCCTGTTCTGGATTGTATTGAAAACACTGTAGGATATGGGGGCTACAGTGGATTTGAGCCATACTCTGTGAAAAGGGGGCTTAATGCATCTGCGAAAAGCATCGACCCAGGTCAGCCTGCGCAGTCAGCACAGGCTGACCTGGGCCGAAACTTTTCGCTATTGGTCAATTTTCTGTACGTCCATGAAACAGTCTACCTCATGATAAAGTCGTTTGTTACAAAAAGTGGATATTATGGATCCATAATTATGTGATGGCTAGAGCTTTGTACCATGTATCATGGAGATTCTTTAAGCCCCCTTTTGCCAGAGCATGGCTCATGTATATAATGAGCCATGCTCTTACAAAAGGGGATCGGTATAGTGCATTACACAGTGGTATTAAATATATCTGTGATTCACTATACCAAACAAGTCAACATATAATTGTGGATCAGTAAAATCAATTTTTTTAACAATCGACTGAACCATGAGGTAGACTGGTCCTTTGACTTGCAGAAAATTGACTAATAGCAAACAGTTTCGACCCAGGACAGCCAGTGTGGATTGCACAGACTGACATGGGTCGATACTCTTTGCAGATGCAGGAAGCCCCCTTTTCACAGGTTGTGGCTCATATTATTATACAGAACTGAAATTTTGTAACTTGAAAATCAAATTTTGTACGGTATATCTTTCAAGATGATCTAGCTTGAGTTTAACATAATCCCCAGTAGACCTTTTTTTCAAAAGACTTTTGTGGTATGTGGACATAACATAAAAAGATAAACCTGCCTCACTGTGTATATGCAGAGAAGTCAGAATCGAATATTAGATCTATCTTGGGTAAAATAGAACTTATTTGTAAAATAACATCTGGATGTTTTATTGATGAAGAAAACATGGTAGCAAGTAAAAAAAACTTGCAAAATTGTAGAGCATGATAGTTTTTTTTTTTTTTCTCTTTTTTTTTTACATATGAATAAATAGATCTGCCTTTTGTATATAGTTTAGATAAAGATCAGGCTGCAAAGAACCTCGGATCTACACTTTCGGCTAAGTTATGAAGTATACTGGATCACATACTCTTGAACATGCAATGTTAGGTCTGTTTTCCTGATTGAAAAAGTCCATTGCGTTCATTTACCATGAAAAAGATTAATGGAAATTTCTGTTATTGTAAAACTGAGTGCAAAGGCTGAAACAAATATCGGAGCAACTGCGGGTAGGGTACAAAATGGTCAGTACCCGGGTACAGTTTCATCACCATTACTTGATGTTGAACTTTCTTGTTTAGAGACTATATTTTAAGTGACTAATATGAGAAACTGATTATGTAGAGAAAATGTTTGAAGGACTGGTTTTCAAACCGGGAATATGATTGGGTCCTGAAGTTCTTGTGTATGACTGAAAAATCATTGAGAGCTGGTACTATATTTATGTGGGTGACCAGGCTTCTTATGGCTGTCAGATGATTATCCTAGTACAAAATTTGAACTCATTTCAGCCCTTTCAAAAGCTGGCTATTGCACAGGGTAACATGGGCAAATAAGCCTGTGCCATAATATATTTCTATTATATTCTTATCAGTGAATTACTGGGATTTCACAGTGAATAATACCACTGGTGGTGATAAGTATGGTATCATCACTAGTGACAATATGGTTTTAGAATGTTTGCCGGAACTACTTTTTTCCTATATTGCTCATATTGTACCATTCTTGGTAATTATTAGAGTAAAAAAGGGTGAATTAGGAATATAATAAATAGGATAATCAACTGGTTGTGTGTGATATTAAAAATCTGTCACTCGAATGGGTTGTCGATGCAGTTAGAAAAAAACTCATCCTTTGGACTCGTTTTTTCAACCGCATCACACCCCATGCTTGTGACAGATTTTTAATATCACACACAACCAGTCAGTTATCCTCTATGTCTTCTTGATTTTTGTGTCTTTGACAATTATGATCCGAATAAAGATTTTGTTTGCATCAAATGTAATTACATTTATGTTGAGAATAAGGTTTTATAAAAAGCTTGTGATTGAATAAGGTCATATACAAAATGTTATGCCGGTAATTATGCTGGTACATTGAAAAATGTATGGGAATAGTCTTGACAAAACATTAGCATGTATATACACTCTGTCATGTACATTATTACTGCATTAAATCATGTAAGATGAAAGAAGTTAAAATTTGTTACATGTTATCATTTATCAGTTTATAACAATACAGACTGGTTTTACTTGAATTGTAGAATCCCTGATAGAGAATTAGGGTAGCCAGTGCTTAAAGCTTTACCAAACAGTCCCGTGTTTTTAATGGCTCTGAGAAAGAAAGTTTTGAAAAACATTTTTCGAAAAGAAGAAAATGCTGGGTTACCAGGATTTTTTGCTTTCCTTGCTTTCTATCCTCTGAAAGACAGATTCTATCATGCGAGCCGTAAGTATCTGAGCCATGCTCTGAGAAAGGGGGTCTTGATGCACCTGCTTGACGCAGGCTGACCTGGGCCGAAACTTTTCGCTATTGGTCAAATTTCTTCATGTCCAAGGACTAGTCTACCTCATGATAAAGTCGGTCGTAAAAAACATGGATATTATTGATCCATAATTATGGATGGCTTGCTTGATACCATAGATCACGGATATTCATTAAGCTCCCTTTTGCCAGAACATGGCTCATTTTGTTATAAGCATATGCTTTCAAATTGGGCTAAACTGAAATTTTGTCGTCTACCAGAGGGTTATAACGACTGGTTCGTTTATTTGGCCCAAACCTCGGAAGCTTAAATGCTTACATACCTAGGTCTCTTGGATCTCGGTGAAGCCAAACCCTGTCAGAGTCATTGCAACAGGACTGACTTATTCTTCACTCTCATCCTGATCTACACTATCGATAAAGAAAAAAATCAAAGCGTTCAAAACGCTGGAGTGGTATTTGTCGAGGAAGCCATTGTGTGGAATTAATAATTTGAAAGAACAAGAGAAATATTATTCAATTATTTGCATGAAAGTCAACATACTAAGCAAATGAATAACTTTTTGGTTGAAGGGAAAGTACTCATGACAAAGTTAGGATTATTTGTGTATTGGTGGTCTCCCTTCGATCATTAGGAGGCGTCAGGAGTAATGTCCCTTGACAATAGAATGTATGATGGATAGAGAGAGAAACCATGTAAATATATCGAATAAAATTAAGTTTGTACCTGAAAACTATGATTTTGAGATATCTTTGGCCGTAAAGATTTAATTCCCAACATTACAATCAATTATTTCGATCTATAAATATTCATGCACAATCACATGGAGTAGCGCGCAATCATGGGACGAACAAGCCAAGATACGGACTGGTTTTGGAACGAAAAAGCCCAGGACCAAGCGATCAGTAGATAAATTTTGTGTACGTCATTGCGCCAATAGAAGGCTATGAGCGGGTGAAGCTATTTTCAATCAAAAATTAGTATTTCCACGATCGATGGCCTCACCCAGTGTATTTTAACATGACATTTCCAATTACATATCTGAGTGCTACCGAAAAACTCATTTGTCTGAGAAAAATTGAGTTTAATTGGGTTTATTTCCTTCGGCTTTGCACAAAATACGATACATGGTCTTCAAAATTCAATTTTTAACTCATAGTGGTATTGTCTTCGACAAATATCACAAAAATCAAATATATAAGTTATGAGCTGCGAAAAAAGATATTAAATGGGAAATAACAACAAAATTAATTAGTGTTCGCTAAGCAGTGCTTTCCCTTGAAACTACAAAACGATTACTACTAAACCACTCGTCAACTCTACAGATGATGGTAATACTGTGTATATCGTACTCGGGGGTACTAAAAAATCAGACTGGTGAGAACATCAGTCTGATCTTGGATCCATGCCGTCCGCTGGTCCGTTCTGAGCTTTGACTATGTCATGACCCCTCACTTGAGACTGGAAGACACTGTATATGACTATCATTTATTGAAAAGGTTAGGTAACAAAAGAGGTAATCATTTTCTTCATGTTTTGATTTTTTTTTTTGGCAGAGGCGTCGATAGGCGTAATTTTATTGCTACTGCGGGTAATGTCGATTAAGATCAGACTAGGCTTTAAAGCAAAGGCATTTATGTGGAGGACAAGTTGTATTGCGACTACAAAAATTGTAGGTTAGGATCAGGCTGTGCTCTGTCGTAGGGGCATTTACAGGTAGTGTGTATGGAGGAAAACCTCTTCCCGCGAATTATTCCTATTTTTTTAAAGTAGCAATCGAGATCAGATAGCATATTATGTGACTAACAATAGTTTTAGAAGCTATTCTAACCGAAATATCCTTTCCCCTTTACCAAACAATTCCATGTTTTAACGAACCTCGAGAAAGAAGTTTTTTGAAAACATTTTGAGAAAAGGGGGAAATGCCGGTGTCTAGCATTTTCTTCTTTTCCCAGAATGTTTATCATATCGAAGACAAATCTCTTGATTTGTGGTATGCAGTTCAATACTACCATGTCATCTACCAGTCCTATCAATTTGGATCAGTCTAAATTTTTGTCGTCTGCTAACGACTTTAATAATAAGCCATGCTCTGGCAAAAGGGAGCTTAATGCATCTCCGTAATCCATCATACCAAGCAAGCCATCGCATACTTATGGATCCATAACAACCACTTTTTTAAGAACCGACTTAATCATGAGGTAGACTGGTTCTTGTACATACAGAAAAGTGACCAATCGCGAAAAGTTTGGACCCAAGTCAGCCTGCGCGGACTGCGCAGGCTGACCTGGGTCGATACTTTTCGCAGATGCATGAGGCCGCCTTTTCACAGAGCATGACTCATTTATCTATTTATGGGCCGTTTCTACCGCCGGAAAATACCCATTTCGTTTATTTTTCACTCTTAAGTGCAAATGGATATAAGTTTTATCCTAGCGATCTATTTTAATCCTGTACTCATCAAAAATTGACGACATTTCAAATGTCAATCAGATAAATAGAACGAATGTAATTGCTGTTGACATATTATCATAGCTGATATGGGGAAATAATTTCGTCTGCTACTCCCACGCCAAACGACAATAAATCATTCGTTTAAGCCTATACCAAACGAAAACATTCCAGACTTTTCCAAATTCAAAGTTGTTGCAGACGACAAAATTAATGAAATGTAGATCAGTTGATGAAATTTAGCGCTAAAAGGGTAGAAAACATGGTGGAAAAAGGAGAAAATGCTGGTTACCACCATTTTCTCCTTTTTCCACAATGTTTTCAAAAGGCTTTTATCTAACGGTTGTTATTTAATATACGGGATTGTTCCATAAAGGGTTAAAACTTTCTGAAGGACAAAGAATATGTGCAACTGTGGATGACAATACATTGTGATTTACTACATTGCAGTTTCGACGACATTGCGCAACGCTAGAAAAACCAAACACTGCTATTTTCAAGCTGTTTCGAAAGGCGCAAATTCATACTAGTAAATCGTTAAATAAAGGTTTTTTGAAAGACTAGATCCGAGAGCTGGTTGCACTTTTTATGCAGTCTGATCTTCATCTGCGCTATGCCATCTCTTGGTGTCCTATGGGGCAAAAAAGTGTTTTGATAACGGTTTTGTTTCAAAGAGTTATAGTTTGTGTTCTCTCTCTCTCTCTCTCTCTCTCTCTCTCTCTCTCTCTCTCTCTCTCTCTCTCTCTCTCTTGCCTCTCCTAGAAACCCAGAGACACGAAATGAAATAAATACAACATATATGAGCCGTGCTCTGGCAAAAGGGGGCTTAATGCATCTCCGTAATCCATCATACCAAGAAAGCCATCACATACTTATGGATCCATAATAGCCACTTTTTTTAACAACCGACTCAATCATGAGGTAGACTGATCCTTTGACATGCAGAAAATCGACCAATAGCGAAAAGTTTCAGCCCAGGTCAGCCTGCGCGGACTGCGCAGGCTGACCTGGGTCGAAACTTTTCGCAGATGCATTAAGCCCCCTTTTCACAAAGCGCGGCTCAAATGTATTTGAGCGATGCATTGTGAAAAAGGGATTTAAAGCATCTGCGAAAAGTTTCTGCTTGTCAAAGGACCGATTTACCTCATGATTCAGTCGGCTGTTAGACAAAATGGGTTTTGTGGATTCATAAATATATGATGACTTGCTTAGTAAAATGCATCACAGAGATGTATGAAGCCCCCTTTTACCAGAGCATGGCTCATATACAATATGAGCCATGCTCTGTGAAAAGGGGGCATAATGCATCTGCGAATAGTATCGGCTCAGGTCAGCCTGCGCAGTCCGCGCAGGCTGACCTGGGCCGAAACTCTTCGCTATAGGTCAATTTGCTGTATGTCCAAGGACTAGTCTACCTCATGATAAAGTCGGTTGTTAAAAAAAAGTGGATAATATGGATCCATTATTATATGATGGCTTGCTTGGATATCATTGATCACGGAGATGCATTAAGCCCCCTTTTGCCAGAGCATGGCACAATTATATTTGGAAAACAATTATGAACTTATTTAATGTTTTCTTGCAAAAATGTACCTTTAGGCTACTAAATAGACCTTTGAATGCTACGTGCGACTCTATGCACATTTGTGGACGCTGTGAATTACGATTAGACTGCACAGAACGCTCAATCTGACCTTGGGCTGACACTGTTCGGTGATTTTTTTTCGGGTCAGTTAATTTTCAGTTAGCCATTCTTTAAGTTTTGCTTTTGGATGGAATTTTGCTTTAATTCTTTAGCAGTTAGAGGATAAAAAGTAGCGTAAAACACTATAAAGCAAACATTCACAAACAAACTTCAAAGAAAATCACACCATATGATAGAACTGCGAAGACCCAAGATTACATTGCACGTTCTGTGCAGTCTGATCTTGGGCCTAGATTATCCACATAAGCGACTTAAGTTTTCTCATAAAATAAAGGATATTTTGAAACATTAAATGCACCTGCTTGTTTACAGTGCTCTTATGTTCAAGTGAATCACTTGTTAAAAATATCTCGAAGAGTTATTTTCTCAGGTTTTATGATCCTTATTTTTATAAAGCTTAACCCTTTGCCCGGCAAAAAAATTTGCAAACGATAATTTCAAAATGTGGCTTAACGGTGGTACTCATCTTTGAAAGGGTAGCAAAGATTTTTGGAACAGGTTACCAGCATTTTTTTCATTTCCTACAATGTTTTCAAATGCCTCACTAAGGGTCGTGAAAATACGGCCTCGTAGGACAATTAGTACACCTTTTCGCAATCCTCCTACGCCTATGTATATCCTGCAAAATTTCTATTATTGGCTTACAAGAATAATAGCCTTCGTTAATCAGATTTTGAATTGATCCATGCTCTGGCAAAAGGGGGTTTAATGCATCTCTGTGATACATTATACCAGGCAATTAATCACATAATTATGACTGAATCCTAAGGTAGAATGTTCATTGGACATGAAAAAAATTTAACAAAGCAAAAAAATTCGACTCATGTAAGCCTGCGCGCATAGCGCAAGCTGACCTGAGTCGATACTTTTTGCAGGAGCATTCAAGTCCCTTTTGACAGAGCATAGCTCCTTTTGATAATTATCATGTCTAGGGTATCATTTATCGAAATCATTAGTCAGTGACGCGGATTGTGGAACATCGTGCACGTATGTGCAGTCTTTGTCTTTGTCTACACACTCCGTGAGAAGAAGACTGATTCATTATCTGAATAGTGTTTTATGCAGCTTTCAACATTCTTTCAGTCATATGACGGTAACAGTTCACTTACTCAGTATGATGTGGGTTTCTCAAGTACTAGGCTAGGGCTCTGAAATGTCTTGACCAAGGACATTCTCACGAAAGACGCAGTGCTTCGGGTGAGGTTCGAACACAGGGCCTCCGGGTTACGAACCTACACCTTACCACCGAGCCAAGCAGGAACCAGAGAAGAAGAACGAAGAGAAGAATAACAAGAACAAGAAGAACAAGGAGAAGAAGAAGAAGAAGAAACATTCTTGGCAGCATATAGATGAGGTTAAAGGGTTAACAAAATTTACTCATCTTTGAGTCAGGTGTAAGTCATTCAAAACGAGACAGAAAAACTACAGGATTTACGCGTAGATCTTCCAAGAATGTATGTAGGTGTGGGAAAACGAGATCAAAACTACCGATTTCGTTAAACATGATAATTATTCTCCTAACCTGTAAAACAAAGTTTTAAGACCCGTCTAAATTGAAAACATCTGCAGACGCCAAATAAAAAATTACTCTATTGCTGGAATTCGTCTTTGAAAGGGTAGAAAATATTGTAAGAAAAGGAGAAAATGCTGGTTACCAGCCTTTCCGCCTTTTCCCACAATGTTTTCAAAAGGCTTCTCTCTGGGGACCGTTAAAACACGGAATTGTGTGGTAAAGAGTTAACTCATTTCCTCCTGCAGACGAACTTTTTTTCGCGTCTTACAAAGAGACAATATTTAGAAACATTCTAGCAAAAGGGAAAGAATGCTCTTTTGGCGGCTTCTTTTATTACATAGCGTTCACAAGTCATTTATCCGATAAACCCTTGACTCTATGTGTCATTGGGCAAGACACTTCAGAGCCTCGGTCCAGTACTGGTAAAACCGAGTACATACCTGAATTATGTGAACTGTTGCCGAGATATAACTGGAATAATGTTAAAAGCGGCGTAAAACACAATCAATCAATCAATCAATTTAAACATTTACCAAACGACACAATTTTAGACTCGTCCAAATTCAAAGCATTTACGAACGACAAATCCAGCGTGGCTTAAAGCGTGATTTGTGTCTTTGAAATGGTAGAAAACACCGCGAGATAAGGAGCAAATAAAGTTTACCAGCAGTTACTCCTTTTTCTCAATTGTTTTCAGAAGTCTTCTTATTCAGAATCTTAGAAAAAATGGAACTGTTTAGTTAGGCTTTAAGACTACAGTGGTTATTCTTGTTTCACACTGATATCTCAAAAGCCGTCTGCTGAAGGTAATGAGTCAAAATGGCCGTTATCTCTGAAGGGAAAAAAAGCATCCTCCAATCAACTGGGCGCGGCCAGATATTTCGAAATGATACAATATTTCCGGCAAGAGAGGTCTTACATCAAATTAAACCCCTACACTTTGTTATCTCTTTCTTTGATGTCTTTCTATAAAGATGAGATAAAGATAAGCATGAACGTCAGTGTGGTCTGATCAAAGTCTTTCTTTCTTTGTATGGTGTAACGCAGTTTTCAACAATATATTTATTTCACTTATATAGCGGCGGCCCGTGCATCTATCCATGCTTTCCTGGATTTCTGTAACTAGTACTTAGCTCGGTACTCTTCCTAAGCCATTGCCTACCTTCCCACGATAATTGTCATAACCATTTTTGGAAAATTGATCAGCGGTGAGAGAGGAATGAAACTTTTCGACAATAATCTATCAGTTGGAAAGAAATTGAAAGAGCTGAGAATTCGAACCATTGACCCCATGGTGTCAAGCTCTGTACATTACAAACAGCTCCTAGGCTCGACTGATCTGATCTCATTCTACTCTCTCCGTCACACATCGTCTTTCCTATACACATTCAGAAATAATAATGAACATCTACATTTTATCACATATCGTCCTTCTGACGAGTTTTTGCGTCTTTCAGCCTAAGAGTTTCCTTGAACACGACACAGCAGACTCTAGTACTGGTGAAACGCAGGAATACTTTTAGAGCAGTCGCAATAATATTACCGATGTACAGTTCAAATGGCGTAAAACACCATTCAATTTGCTTAGATGCTCACATGCCAGCATAAGGGCTTCAGACTGACTGACACAAGTTGTTGGAGAGTTGGTAAAGTTCAGGGTCTCATTAGCAATCAGATATGAATGGAAAATGAACAAAAAATACCGAGACGTTCCTGTCATGGACAAGAAGGTCCATTTATCTCTATCTATTCCGTCATACAGACATACCTTGGAATATAAAACGACTCTTTGTATCAACACAGACAAGAATTTTTAATGCCCTTTTAGTGAATAGCCTTCAGTAGAAAAGTCTTTTGAAAAAGCGTATTTGCTTATAAAAAAGCGACGGCTCCCCTTTTTAAGTAAGTTTTTCATATCAGTCAAACAACAACTATTTTTGTTTTTACTTCAAAATGAGATTGTTTTCCATATTTTTAGTCTTTGTGCTCCAGAATTATCTTTTTTGTGTCACGTTGGCTGTCAACTCACTACCAGACTATAACATTTCAAGCATGTCCATATGGCCTGCAACACGCGAAAATGGGCATTCGGCCATTTGCGTAAAGTGCCGCAAAAAAAAAAAATTGTTTCGGATCAGCCTATACAGTCCGCGCAGGCTAATCCGAAACGACACTTTCCGTTTTTATGTAATTTTCTATTTTGTGCAAGTCTACTGTAGCACAAAATCTAATGTAGTCGTAAAGCGCAGTCTCGGATTAGCCTGCGCGGACTGCGCAGGCTGATCCGAGACAACACTTTACGCAAATGTCCGAATGTCCCTTTTCGCGTGTTGCAAGCCATATGGAAAACATTTGCTGATCGTAGACAAATTCATGGAGGCTTAAATTGTATAATAGTGTTCTAGAAAGGATAGGAGCTATTGTCGAAAATAGTGAAAATACAGGCGGCGTTGGTCACGTTAGAATAGTCGTAAGAAAAATCTCAAAGATATTCTCCAACGGGGCGTAAAAAAAGAATAGAATATTCATCAAACTTTCATTAACATGCATGACATTTAATTTTCTAGATCTTATCTCTGAAAGTTAGGATTGTCCGACCATTTCATCCCGGCGGCCAAGGAGTTGGATCTGATATGGCTGACTGGAAAGCTTGACAAATGGCGGTTACCAAGGGCCTGTAGATCCGCTCCATTTGTATGGTAAGACACCAGAAGTACGTGTGGAGATATAGTTTAGTTCGTGTCTAAGGAGTCCCCTTTACGTCGCTCAGAGGTTCATGTATTGGACCTGAAAACTGCTCGACACCCGCTGGCAGTGCTAGTCATGCACGAGTATCCTCGGACAAGGTACTACAGAGGCCCATGATCCTAGCTCTGGTAAAACTCGTGAAAAATAGAAATAAGTGGACTGTCGCCGTGATATAACCGAAATTAAAACAAATAAAGAAACAAACAAACATATTTCAAACAAAAGAAATCAAACAAGCTAAGGGAACAGCTGTTGGTGGTGACGCCCTGAGTTGGAGTATCTCCTTTACCAAACCGTCCTGTGTTTTGAAGTACCTTAGGATTAAAGTTGTAGAAAACATCGTGGGAAAATGAGGAATTGTTGGTCTTTCTATCCTTTCAAAGATAAATATCATTATTTGAGCAACGTTTAATTCGCTTTCTGCAAATGCTTTGCATAAAATCAAATCAAGAATTTTATCGTATTGTTCAGGGATGAGCCACAGAACGTGATTTTTAACCTAAACAGACACTTTCAACCCTCTTAAATCTTCACCACACGACAAAATTTTGGACAGTACCAAATTGAAAGCATTTGCAGATGACAAATTGAATGTTGCTAAAATGATGATTTCTGTCTTTGGTATGATAGAAAACATTGTGGGGAAAGGAGAAAATGCTGGTTATCAGCATTTTCTCCTTTTCCAACAATGTTTTCAAAAGGCTTTTTTTTCAGGGTTGTCAAAAGTTGAGATTGTGTGGTCAAGGGTTAAAGCCCAAATAACTGCAATTTCAAGACTGCTCTTGTCCAGAATGTATGAGCAAAGTAGACAGTGTAGATCAAAGATCAGACTGTACGTTTTGTGCAGTCTGATTTGATTCACTCAGGCCTCAACGGCAGCTTAAGTTCATAAAAGGCACTGTAAAGGTTAGCTGTATTTCCTTCTGAAAAAAAAATTACAGCAGATGTTTTTAAGAAAAAAAATTTCCCCGCAAAATATGGATGACAAAAAAAAAAAATTAAAGTGTGATACATGAGTACAACTGAAAATATCGTGACAAAAGGAGAAATTGCATGTTACGAGGAATTTCCTTTTTCGTCACAATGTTTTCAAAAGTGTGTCTGCTGCACGAAGCAAAAAAGTCGTCTGATTGAGTAAAGGCGTTTATGTGAGTGGGAGGATATATAGGCGGTTATGCTTTTTATACTTTGACCTTTAGTTTGCTAGGCCACTTTTGCAGAACAAAACGTGCAGTCTGATCTCTTAAGACCCGATATCTTGTGAAATACTGAAATATTCTGATAAAAAAAATGGCATCAGTTTGAAACAGTTAGAATCGCAATATCTATGGACCGACTGAAAATATTTATTTCTATTATAAATCCAGGGTGAAACGGATAAACTTTTCTTAGAAACAAGGCTTTTGGAAACATTTTGTGAAAAGGAATTTCCTGGCATTTTCTCCATCTCCCACAGTGTTTTCTACCCTGTTTAGGATAAATTTCTGGAGTTTAGGCTTATTTGATATATTCTGTCGTCTGCGAATACTTTGAGTTTCGACAAGTCTACAATATGGACGTCTGGTGAAGAGTTAACACTTGGGTCCGAAAATAATGAATTTTGATATTGCTGACGATAAAAATGGCCCCAAAGGAGCTACAGTTTGCAATGTCAAAGCAACTTTAAGCCATGATATATCACAAAATACTGGACAGTGTAGATTGCAGATCAGACTGCACGTTCTTTGCAGTCTGATCTTGATCTACATTGTCCGCATTTACAGGTGTGCAAAGCTTTCAAAGGGTTGAACGTTATCTGGAAATGACTGGAAATAAAGTATGGGGGAGAGAAAACAAATTAACTATTCATTCAAATAGCACATTATCTATGGTATAATGATACACTGTTTCCTGATGAGATGTCCATGTCTATTTCTGTCAGTCTGAAAATAACCTTCATACGGAATCCCATTCGCGCCATTTTTAACTCTCTATAGAACGAGACATTTCGAGAGTTGTTGCGTTGTCTTTCCTAGATGCATTAGATACATCCGTCTCCTTCGGTCGGATGTTCGAACTCCGGCGGCCAAGGAGTTGTATCTGATATGGCCGACTGGAAAGCAAACGACGATTACCAAACGCCTTTAGTTGTGTCTATTGAATTGCTATGCTAAGACTCTAGAGGTATATTACGTGTGCCGGACAAAGGCGTCTTATTAGATACTGGCCCTCTCGTTCGACCGAGGAGATCTGCAATAAAGACATTTTTAATTACATAATATAAACTCTATAATTAACAGTCCTTGGGAGGACCGAACTCTATAAATGAGGTAGCCTATGCTTTGTGAAAAGGCGGCTTTATGCATCTGCAAAGAAGACTCGATCCAGGGTCCTTACAGGATGACATAGGTCGAAACTTTTTGCTAGCCGCCTAGCATACCATGCAAAATGTAGTACATTGTATCGTGATTATAGTTTGTCACTAGGGGCATTGATGGCTCGACCCTGAGGATCCCCATTATAAATTATACACTTCATATAATTATAATGGAAGATCTATAGAACTATGATGACGTCACGTCTGATGTTATAAAGATAGAAGGAGTTACCGATTGCAAAATGATAGTTTCGTTATTTAAACGCCCAAAATTGCATCTTTTATACCCCCATTCCACTAGGCCGCGATCTGCGGCGCTATGTGCGCTCATACAGAGCGCCGTAGATCGCCTCAGATCGCTGCCGGATTGGTGATTATGAAGACACTCCCGCTCAGATAACAACCAGATGACCGAGTGCTACTGCATCTCTAATGGTCGCTATCGGATCACATCGGAGAGCGATGACCAGCATACTGGCTAACATTTTCGCTCTTGAGCGATCCGATAGCGCTCCAGTTACGATGTTTACGTTCAAGTTGCGTTTCGATAGCGATTTAAGCGATTAGATAGCGATGTGACGGCGTTCTGAACAGATCGCCACGGATCTTTGTGCAAGGGAGTAGACTGATGGCGATCTTGGCGATCCGTTAAAGATCTGTTAGCGTTCTTGGCGTTCTTGGCGCTCTGCATGGCAATCTACGGCGCTCTGTGAGAGCGCAGTAGATCGCGGCCTAGTGGAATGGGGGTATTAACTGAATGTAATCACACACTTTATACGATTTCAAAGAAAGATGCTTTTCTTAAGATGCACACTACTGGATTTTGACCAAAAATAATATGCGAGGAAAGTTGTCAAGAAAAATCAGTAAATATGACTCCTTGTAGGTAAGGAAAAGCACACAAAATTACAACAAAATTTATGCTGTATGCGTTGAAACCACTGACTGCCACGAGCGACTTTTGCGTCTGTCGCGGATTTGAAAGTTCAAGATTGGACTGAACGAAACGTGCAGACTAATCCTAGATTTCTACACTGTCCGATATGTAGTTTTACTACATGGGGATCTCAATATGTCTGTAAGTGCTACTGGCTTGAAAAGATTATATGAGCCATGCTTTTTCGAAAGGGAGTATAACTCTTTACCAAAGGACAAAATTTTAGACTTGTTTAAATCGAATGCATGTGCAGACAACAAATTAAATGTGGCTCAGTGATTTTTTTTTTACTTTGAAACGGTTGAAAACAATGTGGGAAAAGGAGAAAATGCTGGTTACCAGCATTTTCTCCTTTTCCCACAATGTTTTCAAAAGCCATCTTTCCCAGGGTCGTGAAAACCAGGGATAGTTTAGTAAAGGGTTAATTCATCTGCAAAAAGTATCGACCCTTGTCAGCCTACGCAGTCTGCACAGGCTGACATGGGTCGAAACTTTTTGTCATTTCTAAATTTTCTGCATGTCCAAGTAGGCTACCGTTCTAACTCCTGATTCAGCCGGTTGGAAGGATCCATAATTGTGTGATGACTTGCTTGGTATAATGTATCACGGTTTTGCTTTAAACATCCCTTTCCTAGAGCGCAGCTCACTTATTTAGCAGTTCAATAGTTAATTACAAAAAACACCTCAAAAATATGAAATCAAGAAGGACCAAGAAATCAGTCCGAACCTAAATTTGAACCAGTAGGTTGATACTTGTCACTATATTACCGTGAATTGAAAAGGATGGCGGAATCTAAATACATGTGTACAGTCATTACTTTCGAAAACTTATATCAAACGACTGCAATATCCTAGACAAAATTCATGTTTCATTTATTCCCTGACAGGCAGGACAGGGACACAGTAATTAACCTATTAAAATTCAAAACATATTAAACCATTCTCTCTAGATACATCCATGCGCATGTCTATTATCTTCTTAGGTACCTTTTGCTACGGTACTGGTTTCTACGCATTTCTGGTTTTGTTCAAGAATATTCAAGGGCGTGATAGTAAATCGTAACTTTAATGACGTCATTGTCTATTTTAATTGTAAGAAACCTTTGTTAAAAAAAGGTCGTACTCTTACCATAATCCGATATAGATCTGTACGTTTTCGTATTTAAGTAATGACAGAGTTACCGTCGTAATAATTCCGAAGCATTCCCGGTTCACAGGGCGTAAACTTGGGCACAAAGACAATTCTTATTTGAAATGGTATCGTCCTTCACCTTAATGAACAGATATGTGTCTTTTGGTTAAAAACAAATCTATTTTCTTTGTTAAAGAAACTGGTTAGCTATGATCTAGATTTGTACAGAGCCAGGATTCTTTTGATGTAGTGTCGTATTGATTTCGATGCACTTCCGGTTCAGTTAGGGAGTATTAGGGCGTATCAAAGTATTTCATTACGGTATCACTGTTCATGTTACACAATAGAAACTTCATATCGTTACGTTACGATACACCGCTTGCAACAGTCTCTTATCAATAAATATCAAGAAAGCCAATTTTCGGACACTGTAGATCAAGATCAGATCGCACAGAACGTGTGGTCTGATCTTGCATCTACGTTGTCCAATTTGGTAGGATATTTCCGATAAAAACGGCTTTAGAATTGCGATATTAGGCTTTTGTACTCCTGGCTGATTTTTAAAAAAATCTTTTTCAGCTTCAAAGTTAAGATTCGGACTGTCAACTAGCCTTTAACTCTTTACTGAACGACATAAATATTAGACTTATCCAAATTGAAGGTACTTGCCATCGAGGAATTAAATAGTGCTCAACTAGTTTGATTTGTCTTTGAAAAGGTAAAAACTGTTTTTGGGAAAAAAAGAAAACACTGGCTATCAGCATTTTCCCAAAACGTTTTCAAAAGCCTTTTAGCGTCGTTCTAAAACGGGATTTTTTAAACAAGGGTTAAGTGGGCATCACCTGTCCTTTAAATGCAATATATTTTACTCAGGCTGCAGACAAATATACTGATATTTCCAGGGAACTATTGTCGACCTGGATCAAACTTTGTGATTATTAGCATCTCGCCACACTTGTCCGAATCTCTTAGTCGTTTCCATTATGCTTATGTGGGACAGCCGCCAGTGACTTGAAAAGAATGTTGCGCGATGTACATTATTGGTGAAATGAACTCCAGGAAAGTAGGGCATGTGTACTGTCCGTCGCCATAGGGGTCCGTAGTTTGACTCCTGTCACCCATAGACTAAAACAAGGGATTTAACTGTATGCAGCCCGTTACTCGCCCCCGGTTACAAAAAAAAAAAAAACGTATCTTTTCTACCCCATCAGTTATTCTCCTAATTTTTTCTACAGCTGAGAGCTAAAACATTTTTCTACCAGAAAAACACAACTGTTTGTCAGTAGCTAATGCAGTCTGGCTGATACATTCGCTCGAACTTGTAAACTCGCTCAAAAATCTTCGCCATTGACACGGGTTCGTACATTCCATACTGACGTTCGCGCATATAAACCAATGAAATTTCTCGTTCCAAACAGTGTCACCGTACTGTCACGTGACAAAAAGGTGTGAGCAGCTGTACGAAATTTCATTGGTTGAATTCACGACTGTTAGTACGTATCAACCGATGAAATTTCTCGTTCCAAACAATGTCACATGACAGAAGATGGCTGCAGCTGTTCGAAATAAGAACGTGGATCACAAATTCAACGAATTCTGAGGCGTTTCGTCGTTATTGAAGATAAAGACTATAGGTCAGTAGTATTTTTAAACATGTTTAAAGGGTGGGTGCCGCTAATGCTGCGTTTCATTGGATCTAAAGTGCATTTTATATCTTGAAAACGGATGTACGAACCCGTGTCAATGGCGCAGATTTTTGAGCGAGTTTTTAAGTTCGAGCGAATGTATCAGCCAGACTGCATTAGCCACTGACAAATAGTTGTGTTTTTCTGGTAGAAAAATGTTTTAGCTCCCAGCTATAGAAAAAATTAGGAGAATAACTGATGGGGTAGAAAAGATACGTTGTTTTTTTTTGTAACCGGCGGCGAGTAACGGGCTGCATACAGTTAAATCCTTTGTTTTAGTCTATGGGTGACAGGAGTCAAACTACGGACCCCTATGTCCGTCGCGAAATATCTGAACTAATAATGAAAACGGCGTTAGAATACCAAGAGATTAATTGATGAAAATAAACCTGTTGACCAGAAATGTGCTACTTTGGGTCGATATGACGGAAATTAAGGGTAAGGGCGGGATAGACATAAAACGGAGACCGGAAGTGATCGTCATTCGATATTATGTAAAGGTAAACATTTTATGACAATGGCCTTATAGAATTATCGAATCGATCTGAGGAGTGTAGACTCAAGATCAGGCCGCTTGTTCCTGCAATCTGGCCTTAAACTGACTCTTCTGTTTCGAATAAATATTTTTAACCCTTAACGAGCCTTAGGAAGAAGCTTTTGACAACATTTCAAATTTGGAGAGTTATTGATAGTAAGACTAATAATGGACTGAAGAATGGCTGGAGAATAATGCCCCTGATGGGCGTTTTTATTATTCGAAATCTAGAGCCCGATGAGTTATTTTTGGAAAATCGCGAGAAAGAGTTATTGGTGATTATATCCGGTCATAAACATTATCTTTTTAAAACTTTTCGTTGCTACTTGCAGATATGCAGATTATTCCTGTCCCGGCCCATTAAGCCATTTAGCCCTTATACTGCTAAATAAGTGAAAAACTTTCAAACCGAAGGTAAAAACCTAAATTTTGCTATTTCAAAGGTATTTTTGGGGAAAAATATCTCCTGATCGGGGAGTGCAGATTCAAGATCAGACTGCACGTCCTGTGCAGTCTGATCTTGATCTACATTGTCCTCAAAAAGTCATTGAGTCATACTTAGCAGCCTAAAGGTTAAAAGGGGGTGGGAGCGAGAATCTCGTAATAGGAAAGTAGTCACTGTCTTGTTTGACAATATGTAGTAGGCGAAACCCTTTTCGCTCACAGACAGACTTAAAACAGTCGTTCAACGATGTTTTTGTGAGAAAGAAGAAATGTTTTGGAAAGAGAGTTGTGCGAAACACTGGTTAAAGAGACTTAACCCTTAGGCTGCTAAGTGCGACTCAAGCACCTTTTGCGGACAGTGTAGATCAAGATCAGACTGCACATAACGTGCATCTGATATTGGATCTCCACTGTCCTATTAGGTGATTACTTTCTCCCAAAATACTTTTGAAATAGCAAAATTTGGGTTTTTCAATATCGGCATGGCAGTTTTATTTCATTTATTTAGTAGGATAAAGGTTAAGGAACGCATTGATAGCTGCATCCGTCGCCGTGATATAACCGAAGTTATGTTGAAAATGGATTTAAACAGTGAATAGGTAAATTCAATTTAAACAATCGCTGTTCGGATAAAGTGTGTACCCTTATCTACTAAATAAGTAGAATGAAAATTTCAAGTCGATAATAAAAACCAAAATGTTGCTATTTCAAAGTTTTTGGGGTTTTTTTTTTGGGGGGGGGGGGGCGATATCTCCATATCGGACAGTGTAGATCCAAGATCAGACTGCACGTTCTGTGCAGTCTGATCTTGATCTACACTGTCCGCAAAAGGTCAGTGACTCGCGCTAAGCAGCCTAAGGGTTAAAACGTTTGTCCTCATACCGGTGTTTGTTGTCAATTTAGAAGACTATTAAATCCTTTACTCTTTAATAGAAAAAGATTTCACGTGTCAAAACTAAAAAGCATTTAAAAGATTAGATTTTATTGTGAAAGGTGAAAAACATTGGGGGACAAGGAGAAAATGTTGGTCACCATCATCTTCTTTTCTTCCAACAATATTTTTGAGTTTTCTTGGTCAGGAAAGTTTTACTCAAACAGTTCGATTTTTCCTGTGAAAGGTTACCTGCATTTTGTCCTTTCCCCACAATGTTTTCAAAAGCCTTC
This sequence comes from Hippopus hippopus, assembly GCA_946811185.2. NCBI lineage: Eukaryota > Metazoa > Mollusca > Bivalvia > Cardiida > Cardiidae > Hippopus > Hippopus hippopus. The sequence continues at coordinate 41,014,014 of OX328097.1, forward strand.
TCCATCAGGGTTGAGAAGAGAACCCTGAATTAGAGAATACGGGTAGTATAAGCTAAATCTTCTATATAAATTAAAAGAAAAGTTACAATAGATGGTAAAAACTCAAAGATTCGGGATTTACAGTTCTGTTCCCATGAACAATCTTATCGTTTCGGACAGTACAGATCCAAAATCATACTGCAAGTTCTGTACTGTCTGATCTCGATCTACATTATCCGCGCAAGCACATCGAGTCACTACATGCAGCTCAAGTTTGAAAGTAGAGAAAGATTGTTCTTTTGTATGGTGTTTAACGCTGTTTCAACATTATTTTAGGTACTGTGCGGTGCACCGATCCATGCTTTCCTGGAGTTGGGTTTCTTTTACCGCTAGTTCTCATAATATTCATCCAATGCCGCTGGCTGCTTTTCCACATAAGCATCGTCGAAACAAAGATCATCGGTGAGAGAGGAATAAATCCTGTACTAATGACTGTCATCGATCCGAGCTGTATGGGTTCGAACCAGCGACCCTCCTTTCTTATGTCCTGCACGCTATCGACTGCGCCACAAGGGCTCGGCGAAAGTAAACAATGACTATTATTACATTCTTATTTATAGCCACCAAGGTCTCTGACCCCATTTTAACTTTTAGTTAATTTAAGTCGCATCTACGGATAGTATAAATCAAGATAAGGCTGCACAGAATGAGCAGGCTGATCTTAGATCTTCACTGTACGGTAAGTTGTATAATTGTGACGCCAAAATGCATCGAAGTTATTTTTTTTTGGGGGGGGGGGGGATTCTTTATATTGATTGATGTCTATATAATTTTTCACACTGTCAAAGGATAAACATATTTTCTGCAAGCGATTATTTTTTTACAACTTGCAGCTAGATCCACTTTCGAAAAAAGAACATGATGGCAAAACGAGAAAATTCTTGTAACGATCAACTTATCTTTTTTTTTTTCACAATTGTTTTCACCAAAGTTTATGTGTTAAACCTCTTTTCTATCTTGTTTCAAAAGGTAACGAGTTAAAACAGCGTGAAACGACGACCACTTTCCAAGTCCTACATTTTTCACATTTTTCAAATATTTCCAATCAGGTGATGGTGTTATGAAAGACTGTTAAACCCTTTACCAAACAATTTTTGGTTTTTAACGCCCTTGTCAAAGATGGCTTGTGAAAACATTGTGGAAAAAGGAGAAAATGCTGGTAACCAGCATTTTCTCCATTTCCCACAATGTTTTCTACCATTTTATAGATGAAAAGAATCATTCAAGCCACATTGAATTTGACGTCTGCCAATTCTTTCAATTTCGACAAGTCTAAAGTTTTGTCGCTTGGTAAAAGGTTTAGGTTCGAGTGGTGCGTAATTTCACGGTGTGTTGAAAGTCCAGCTGCGTGACGTTGTAAACATACTTTTTTTTTTAAACTCTTATTCTATCGATTTAACGCTGAACAAAGTTGATATTCTGATACAAATTATCTGCTGACGTCTCTGAAAGCAATCTTGTAAATTGGGGGATAATCGCAACTAGCCATGCTCTGGTAAACGGGGACTTACTGCATCTCCGTGATGCGTTATACCAAGCAAGTCATTACATGATCATGGATCCATTAAGTCTATTTTGTTTTAAAACCGCTTAAATCATTGGGTAAACTGGTCCTTGGACTTGCAGAAAATTGACCAATACCAAAAGTTTCGGCCCAAGTCAGCCTGAGCAGATTGACCTGGTCGATACTTTTTGCAGATGCATTTAGCCCCCTTTCCACAGAGCATGACCAAAAAATAATGGTTGAATGAGGAGAACAAGTTTCAACAGTTGTATGAAGAAGACATGAAATTTCATCTTTATTCATTTATCTACAGATAGTAATGTGTTATAATAGGAAACAGAACTGGCTTATTGTTTAGAAGTTATTTGTCAAACTTTCATGAACCCCTAGGCTGCCAGGTGCGACTCGCTGACCTTTTGCGGACAGTGTAGATCAAGATCGGACTGCACAGAACGTGCAGTCTGATCTTGGATCTTCACTGTCCGATAAGGAGACATTTGTCTCCAAAAATAAGTTTGAAATAGCATTATTTGGTTTTTACTATCCGCTTGAAAGTTTCATTGCACTTATTAAGGGTTAAAAAAACAAAGAAAACCCATCATAGGAGCAGGGAAGAAAGTCGAGGCAGTAAAGGTCGCACATTGCCAATGTAGCCCTATTCATTTACATGTATAAAACGGTAAGGGAGAGAAAGCTATCAGACCGCCGCTGCTTCCGTCTCGAAATAATTCACCAGCCATTCTAAACTGTATTCTTTGCTCAATTCTCAATAATCTTATACATTTTAAAGTTTTCTGAATTTAGAATGAGACTAAGAATGAGTTAAGAATGTGTGGTGAATACTGGCCTGGAATGAGTGCCTTTCATTAACCCACTGCTGTACTTTTTTTTCTTCAGAGACTACTACAAAAATGCGCAAAGGGTTCAAAGAAAAAGAAATATAGTTTCCCTACAACACAAAAACATGTTAGAAAAGGAGCGAATGCTTGTTATTTACGAGCAAAGCTGTTTTCCAAAAAAATGTATCCAAAGCTAATGCCAGTAACTGCATTGTCGTCAAAGGCTTTTTTTAACAGCAAGCGATAAAAATACAATATTCCAATGATGCTTCACAGAAATGCAGTCTATATTGCCGCTTATCATCAAAAAAATGCAGGGATGAGAATAAAATATTTAAAAAATTCAGTATATATTATATAGCCCTGGAAGCAATTGAAATTCTTCAGATAAGGACATGTACCACATCGTATCTTTTTTTGTCAGGCAGTTTTACGAACCTCCACAATCGGAGCGAAAGGCTGGCCGTTAACCCTTATCTTGCTAAATAAAAGAAATGGAACTTTCAAGCTGATAGTAAAAACCAAATTGTTGTTGTTTCAAAGGTATATGGGGGGTGGGGAAGGTATCTTCGTATCGGACAGTGTAGATCCAAGATCAGACTGCACGTTCTGTGCAGTCTGATCTTGATCTACATTGTCCACAAAAGGTCCTTGAGTCGCGCTTAGCAGCGTAAGGGTTAAAAAATCGCTAACATTTTTGCGGCTATCTAACTTTCCTCCGCCCGTCAGCTTTACGACTCCCGTACTTACTCTATCATAGTTTGATTGAATCCAGATATCGTATCTAAAGCCACACAAAGACATGACGTTGGGTTTACAATGGGTTTTTGGTAATTGGCATAACCACCTGACAGAAAAAGGATTCATTGATCTTTTTCCCCTAAATGAATGAATTAAATGAGATTTTATGGCCCCACGACAATAGTGGTCATGTTTGGCTCAATTTACTCTTTAAGCGACAAGTATAATTATTATAAACTCGGCCTCTTTCGTCGGCTAAAAATACATATCCAATGAAACTTTAAAAGATTATCTTATAGACTTGAATAAACAAGCAGGCGATATATGCACGTTATGTGCAGTCTAATATTGTATACCATCCGCATAGGCCCGTGTATTCGCCTCTGTCGCTGAAAGAGTTAACCAGTTTGTAAAGGAGTATCTTAATTAAAGAGACTTCAATAAAGATGTAAACTTCTCTACTGTACCAATACATCTTCTTACACCCCTTGGATTTGGAAAACATTGTGAGAAAAGTAGCAATTGATTGTAGTAAGCACGTGCTCCCTTTTCACAATGTTTTCAATACTTGTGAAAAGCAATATTTTTCTTTCCGTGTTCTATGAAATGTTTGTCTTCTGTAATTACGTAGTCAGTGACTGAAAAAAAAGTTGTGTTCGTACTAGTGTGAGAAAGCCAGGAAAAACCATTATCTCCCGCTAGATGGCATTCTACAAATACACATCTATCTAATTTGGGCATTCTGGGTACAGAACCGGAATACTTTTCAAAACGACAACCGTCACTTTGAATTTCAAAATAAAATAAACGTTTACTCAATAAAACGCTACTTGGTGCGATTCATTCAGCTATGATCAACTAGCATGTGACCTATGCACCGGTCATTTATTAAAACAGCCCCCTACAGGCTTAGGTAATAGCTTAGGTATAAGCCCTACTATTCCCATGTATATGGGACGGGTGATGCGTCATAGCAGACAGGTCGAATCTTTGAAGAATATGACATGCGCAAACAACGAGGAAACACACGCGTAGGTGCATTGACCGCCGTGAAATGACCCGAGCTGGTAAAACGGCGTTAAACTCCAATGCAACACAAACATCTGCTGTAATAACATACTGCGATGAAAACATGTCGAAACTACCCTCATCTCTTTTATGCACTTTTCAACTTTCCCAATTGGTAATTCCTGCTGTGCGCATTATCTTCCGCTTGGTGGCGTTTTTCATATACAGAGCTATCTGATTTGGGCATTCTGGGTACAGAACCGGGCTACTTTTCAAAACGACAACCGTTACTTCGAGATTCAAAATAGAATAAAACGTTTACTCAATAAAACGCTACCTGGAACGATTCATTCAGCTATGGTCAGCTAGCATGTAACCTATGCACCGGTCATTTATAAAAAAAAAAAAGCCCCTACAGGCTTGGGTAATAGCTTCAGTATAAGCCCAGAGACATCTTGTTGATAAGTCTGTGAAAAACACTGCACAAATCCTGGTTTATATTTTTAAGTTTATGTTTAGAAACTGTATTCAAATTTGGAGCGAAAAACAGGCTACATTTTTTCACTGATGTATTGTTTATAGCCATTTTCTCCAATCCTACTTTATTAGCGACGAGTTTGAGTTTACACACCGCGTATTAATATTTATCCTGTACAGGATAGTGATGCGTCATAGTAGACAGGTCCAATTTTCGAAGAATATGACATGCGCTGACAACGCTGTTGTATGCGGATTTGCCATGATACTTGAAATATAACAAAGCTGGTCTCTTAGTATCCACGCATTACCATCTGAAACGAATTCCCTCCAGGCAAATTTGAAAACAGCCATATTGTATTGGGATGATTAAAATAACAAATAGTTTTCAGTTGCGATTACTGACACCATTAGGCAGGATCAAACTGCACGCTACTAGTGTATCAGTTTCTTGCGTTTATTACCGTATGTCCATTGCTTTGTTTATATGACGGGGCTCTTCCGGAATACACAAAAAATCGAGTTTTTATGTCCAAACAAGGTCGATGGTGCCTAGCTAGAACGAAAATATCTGACGCGCACTCCTTCGCGGTTTTAGCATTCTTGTAAAATTCCGTGATTGGACTCTAACTGTTACATCAGATTGATTTACGAAAGTTTAAGTCAAAGAAATACAGACCTTTTGTCTTCCTCAGCGTGCTCAACCCTTAGGTTGCTAAGCGCGAATCACAGACCTTTTTGCGGACAGTGAAGCTCAAGATCAGACGGCACAGAACGTGCAGTGTGATCTTGTATCTACACTGTCCGATAAGGAGATATTCCCCCCCCCCAAAAAAAAACACCCTTTAAAATAGCAAAATTTGAGGTTTTAAGGTCGGTTTTCATTTCGCTTATCTATCAGGTTAATGGTTAACAATAGAATCGTGCAAGATCCTTTTTAACCCCAATAGCCGAGCCCGGTACCTCAGTTGGTAACGCACAGTATTAAAAACAATAGGTCGCTGGATCTAACCCCCAGTTCGGCCAATTTCTTTCCGGGAAGTGATGATAGTCATTGCGACCGGATTTATTCCTCTGTCACCGCCAATCATTGTTTCGACGATGGTTATAAAGGAAAGCAGTCAGTGGCTAGGGAAGAATATTGTGCGAGGTGCTGGTAAAAGAAACACCAGGAAAGCATAGATTAGAGCACTGGCCGCCACAGGTGGTACAAATGATTGCAGCTTTAAGATAATTTTTAGAGCACTTTCTGACAAATTACCGAACTGTGTTGGGCTAAGAGCAGACTGCATGGTTCACCAAGTCTGATCTGAATCTAAATCTGTCATCGACAGCAACTTGGAATTGGAAAGGTTGAGGGTTATTAGCCTTTATACCGCTAAATAAGTGAAACGAAACTTTCAAGCGGATAGTAAAAACCCGAATTTTGCTATTTCAAAGGTATTTTTTAGGGAAATTATCTCCTTATCGGACAGTGTAGATATAAGATCAGACTGCACGTTATGTGCAGTCTGATCTTATTCTACACTGTCCGCAAAAGGTCCTTGAGTCGCGCTTAGCAGCTTCAGGGTTAAATGCCGCGCACCTGGCCAATTTTATTACTAAAGTGTTGCATTCTTTTCAAATTTAATTATCGTGTGGTATTTATTGGGTGAGTTATAGACCTTCCTGAAAATAACAAAAGGTCGACAAATCAGACTATGTCTCAAATTATTTTTTTCTGCGTCTTTATTACCCCCCTCCCACAGCCTACGTCTGGTTTCACCCTGTCCGTCTTTCTGTCTGCCCATATATGTCAGGATGTGAGTTTACTTCACATGTGTCTGTTGCTCTACAAGCAAGTTACTGTAAGTTAACACATAATAAAAGCGTTTAACCATTTACCAAACAATCCAGAGGTTGAACGACCCTCACGAAGTAAGCTTTTTGCAAAACATAATGGGAACAAGACAAAACGTTGGTTACCAGCATTTTCTCTTGTTCCCAACTTTTATTTTTCCGTTCAACGACATGTCCCGTTATTTGAGCGACATTCAGTTTGTCGTGTGCATATACATTAAGTTTTAACAAGTTTAAAAAGTTTTGTCGTCTGATAAAGGAAGAAAAGTTTTTTATTCACACAGGTAAGCCTGCGCTGACTGCGAAGGCTGGCCTAAGTCGATATTAGTTGCAGATGCATTAAACCCCCTTTTCACAGAGAATGGCTGAGCTACATTTGAAGGATACTACTTTCTAAACTCATATGTGCCGTGTTGTGTCTAAAGGTGGTTAAATGAAGATTTTATAATTATGAAAGTAGACAATAAAATTCAAAGAACCAGAAAACCTGAGCTTGTTGTGGAATTATGTCTGGCAGCTCAAGTATTCATCATTTAGTCGTCCGATTGTTCACTCTAGAAAAATTACAGCTACCTGAATATCGCTGAATGACTCTTTGTCAAAGATCATCTGGAAACGACCTACAAGAGGAGAAAATGTTTGAATGTACTTGTGACCTCATTGATAACAAGACAAAAAACTTTTAACTATTTGCCCCCACGAACACCAGTTATCACTGTGAAGAGACAGTTGTTTTGGAGTACAGCGCCAGTCACTCATTACATAATTTTGTAGCGAATAGACCAACATTCTGGACTAGTGCAACCTTGAAATTACAAATTTCTCGGTCTTATTTCCAGACTCAAAATGTCCGTTATGTTCACTCAGGTCTGTTTGGCTGTTAAAGGGTTAAAGAATTAAACTCAGTTATTGTCAAAGTAGTTGTTTTCACATCACATTGTTCTTTGTTATATTCTGCGCCATAACAGTAGCGTCATCATAGCTGATGTAACATCCTTTGATTCTTGCCTAAATTGACGACAGAATTGTTCATTTAACGTCATATCGAATTTGTTTTACAGGGAATTTTTATACGTTATTTTATATAAAAGCTTTTTGCTTACAATAAATGGTAAAGACATAAGACATCACCTCATTAGTTTGTTGATGATTGATTTACATCGTGTCAGTTTTGTTCAGTTTAGTTATCGAAAACGAATATTAGTCTTGTTTCCGTTTATTTTTTCTTTCAAACTACCTAACATCGGCCGGCAAATCATAGAACAGTACTGTTTCTTGATTCATCAGTGTCGAAGAATCGAGATGTCCTGTTGGTAGTCTACTGTGGAACCTCGTAGACTTTAAATATTGCTGAGAAATCTACTCCACGTTATTCTAGAACTACCAGATACCATCATAAATTATATCAAAAACAAACATATAAGAGATAGAAAAATATCGCTTTGAAAGGAATTGAAAACTTGTGTGAAAATGAACAATTATTGGACCTTTTCCCAAACTATTCGTCAAAGCTTACTGCGGGGCGGAAAAATCGAAAATGTTGTTGTAGAGCAATGATTCTTTCCTACGATGTAACACTTTTATTTTGGTTTTGCTTTCATTTGAATAAATACCGTCAGTTCCCGTACTGATGATGGGTTTAGCCCACCTGCTCGTGTGATTGGGTGCTTTCGAGATGGAGCATTTTTAGACGCGATGTTTTGGACCTGCTTTACGACTGCACTCTTAATCTGCTAAATATATCAAATGAATATTTTCAGGCAGCAGTTTATTGCGATTACAAATCCATCCTAACTTTTGTCAAATTCACTATGTCGGACAGTGTACATGCACTATGCAGTTTGATCTTAATATACTCTGTTCACTAAAATACATTGAGTCGCACTTAACGGAGTAAGAGTTACAAGATTCATGAATTTTCAAAATATCTCTCCTTATACTTAGTGTCAACATTATCTACTAATTTCATTTTAAACTGAATTAAAAGCTGCCACTTTTTCACTGAATTAATAAAATGATATGCACTACATAGGTATTACTGTAATAATAGTTCATACACTACACTTTTTCTGACAAGTCCATTCCACAATAATTGCCCAACATGATGTCTACACTGAGCAGTTCTGACGTCGAGTTTATTGTGAGAATTTTTCATTATATGTTTTGCATGTCTTTCTGCTATTTTCATAAATTTCTCTCTTGATTGCAGCTTTAAAGTCCTATTGCTCTCCTGACATTGGGTTATACACCTTTTATACTGCACATTACTAGAAAAAAGTCTAATGGGTCAGAGTGTGTAACCATTCCTGAGAGAAATGAAATTTTGCCAGAATGCTTTTGAAAGTCATTCAGTTATGCTTCCAGTCATGTGTTGTGTGGCTCCACCTTGCTAAAACCAAATGCGTGGACTAGTACACGTGTCTTCAATTTTATTACTTTTTTCTTTTGACATTAGAATGAACTTCTTCCTTAAAATCTTCAGATAACCCTCATTATTTACAATGTCAGCATTGTCGTCGTCATCTACTAAAAACATGGTACCACAATACTGTCTGTACTGAAAACAGCCCACGAGGTATAATTGTCTCAATCTGCAGCAGCTTTTCAAAATGAAAGCACGATTTCTCTGTTGCCCTAAACCTATTTTGCTGCATGTAAACCGGTATGCTTCTAAGATAATCTTTCAACAATGAGTTGACATTATTTAACTTTCCAGAATTGACGTTATGTAGGACACTTGTTGTGAAATGGACTTAATAGAAAAAGAGTAGTATATAAATTTTTATGTAATATTTGTGCATTATACAAATGAAATTGAGCCATGCTCTGTGAAAAGGGGGGTTAATGCATCTGCGAAAAGTATCGACCCAGGTCAGCCTGCCCAGTCTGCGCAGGCTGACCTGGGCAGAAACTTTTCGCCATTGGTCAATTTTCTGTATGCCCAAGGATCATTCTATCTCATGATTAAGTTGATTGTTAAAATAAAGTGGATATTATGGATCCATAAGTATGTGATGGCTTGCTTGGTACCATGGATCGCGGAGATGCATTAAGCCCCCTTTTGTCAGAGTATGGCTCAATTGTATTGTGTCTGCAAAACTGTGGTAGTTTTCCATTTATTTCAAACTCACGTATGTCGACAATCTTAATTTTTAGAATAAGGACAGATATTATGAAACACCCTGTATTTGATGCAATACAAGGATGATACGGTATCTGACGAGATTAAGGAGGCAAACTTAAGAATTATTTCTCTCACAGACAATAAATGTATATTTCGTGTTCTGAAAATACTGTTCTTAAAATGAAAACAAATATAAGGAGGAATTGATATATTTGTGTATTCATGTTTGATGCTTTACTCTTTGTCTGTTATCACTTTCTAACAAAAATACATTTCCAAATTCTTTATAAGCACTAGTGAAAGAAATTCTAGTGAAGCATGGATAGGTGCACTGAGCTATGGAGGAAACCAAAACTTGGCATGCTTTTGTTTCTTGTTATGCAATAACGGTTATACCATTACTAGGAAAATTTTATAGTAACGTCCCCCCCCCCCAAAAAAAAAGTAACCGCAGGCAGTTACTTGTGTTATCTCCATGCATTTTTATTTGTTTGAATTCTAAAACCATCTTTGCACTCGAATGAAAATGAGCCGTTTTTGTTAACATTTTCTTTAAAATTTGCAACAGGAAAACTAGTTAATACCCCTTTCAAAATCGAAAAGAAGTTCCTCATTATTTGTTTTGGAGTGAAATTTGAATTCAGTAGAACAGCGATTGACCTTATGGTGCTTAGCGGGACTCAGTACTCTTTTGCAGACAGTGTAGATCCAGGTCAGACTACACAGAATGAATCATCATTGATCTCTACCGTCCGATACAGTAGGATTTTTTTTCAGCTACAGAACATTGAAAGCGAAATATTTGGGTTTTCACCATTGACTGGAAATGCCAATTTAATTTATTTAGTAGTATAAGAGTTAACCCTTAGGCTGCTGGGCGAGACTCACTGATCTTTTGCGAACAGTGTATATCAAGATCAGACTGCACAGAACGTGCAGTCTGATCTTTGATCTACACTGTCCGATAAGGAGATATTACTTGCCAAAAATTAATTTTGAAATAGCAACCCTTGGGTTTCTACTATCGACTTGAAGGTATTATTTAAGTTACTCAGCAGGATAAAGGTTAAGGAGTAAAATAAATCCAGTTATGTTTGGAGAAGTTTTACGAGACTCTTTGATGACTCAGGAGAGATTTCGTAATCCCTTGATTCCTGGTAAAGGTATACAGTTATTTCTTAATGGCTCTAACATAGATAAGAAAAAACACACCCTTTCTTATTTGGTGAATTTTTTTCCGTCGATCATTCGATTTATCATAGTATCATGCAGGCAGGCAGACAGGCAGGCAGGCAGGCAGACAGACAGACAGACAGACAGACATTTAGCTACTTAATAGAAGAGATATTTACATTGTATCAATATTTACATCTTACAGGGAAAAAATCTCAAAGATTAGAATGCTACTAGAACTGGAAACTAAAGTCACTTTTAATCTAGATCTAGTTACTTTGTTCTACATTTTCAAGTTTAAAAAAAGAAGCTGGACTGGTGTGTTATGTCATTAGGCTGGTGTAGATAAAGTGACCTAAACCAACAATAATTTGAAAGTGTTAAATCTCGTTCAAAGATTGCTACATGTCCACTTCTGAAAATACATGGCCAAATTAATAAAACCACATTTTTTTGCAACTATTCAAGTATTTTAATCTAATTTTCTTTTTTTCCTCAAATTTTTTTAGGAGGAGGTATGCGGCAAGAAGAAAACAAAAAGTAATGTCTGCAGCTGGTAAATGTTAGGGGGACCTTTTTGTACTCAAAACAAAGCAACCTTGAGAACAATGGCACAAGAAAATCAACCCTTTACTATACAGTTCCGTGTTTCAGTTATCCCGAGGAAAAATGCTTTTCAAAAAATTTTGGAAAAAGCAGAAAATGCTGGTAACCAGCATTTTCTGCTTTTTCCAAAATGTTTTCTATCATTTTAAGGACAGGCATCGAATAAAGTCGTTTACAAACGCTTTCAATTTGGGCAAGTCTAAATGTTGTCGTTTGGTAAGGGGCTTACGATATTCAACTGAGAAAGTAACACGTTCTCTGATTGGCTTAACCAGACGATTTAACCAATTAGAAAGTGTATTACTTTGAAAATTCAAGACAATTAGACTAACAATCCAATTTGGAATTATTGGTGGATGAGGGCCAAGGACGGATGAACTAAGGTGCTTTAGAGAGCAGTGTAGACCATGATTAAGGCCCCATTATATTTGAAGTCTAGTCTGGGATCTTAAATATTCGATAATTTGTAGGATATTGTTTGGCAAAACGGCCTTCAAATTCTAATATCGTTTTCGTTTTTCCCTAAATGAAGCATTCATTATGTTTTTAAAGTTGTCTTAAGATTAACTTCCTTATTTTTGATCCGACCCGATCAGACTTTTGACGACTTTGTTGCATGCTTTTCAAAGAAATTAGATTTCTTAAATGTCAAAACCGCTGCATTGGGTAATCTGTAGGATGGCTATAATCCCATAGACTATTTTTAGCCACTGTATCAAAGGAAGGTGGAATTCTGGGCTTACACATCAAACATTTCTTCATTGTTAGATATTTTTATCGCTGGATTCATAGATGAAATGGCGCGCAAATGTAGGGTAAACAAACAAGCTGTGTGCTCTGCTGGTTAATTGCCGCGAAAAAAAAAAATCCTTGAATCATTCTGTCAGTGCCAAAATTAGTAACAGAGGCTCTGGTTTTTATCTACTATGAAATAACTTGAATGTTTGTTTAATGATGCCAAAACGTAATGTGGGAGTAACCCTCATTGAGGGATGCTGAAAGAGGGGTGGGGAAGATTTTTTTGGCTTTTGCTAATATTGCGTTATTTTGAAAGCCTTGTTACCACAGGCGATTGTTTTGTGACAAACTTCACCGTCTTTAATCTAAAATATAAGATTACATTATTGGAGATGAACTTTTTCACAAAACAGACGCCTGTGCATGCTATTTAGTTTGAAGTTAATCGTTCTGGAAACATCGTTAACCCTTTACCACACAATCCTGACTTTTAACACCCCTGGGAAAGAAGCCTTTTGAAAACATTGTGGGAAAATGAGAAAATGCTGGTAACAAGCATTTTCTCCTTTTCTAACAATGTTTTCTCCCCTATCTAAGAAAAATTGCACCATTTGAGCCACAATGAAATTGTCGTCTGCAAATGCTTTCAATTTGGACAAGGCTAAAATTTTGTCGTCTGGTAAAGAGTTAAGTTGTTTCTCTTTCAGAAAGTATAGAATTAGATAAATGGACTGCTCAGAGAGTGAGTTATGTTCCACAATGTACGATATTTTACGACATTCTTATAGATTTAAAGAATCTGGGTATCGACATATTTGGTCACTTTGACCCTTTACGACATAGTCCTAAGTTTTAATGACCCTGACGGAGGAGAATTTTGAAAACATTGTGGGAAAAACAGAAAATGCTGGTCACCATGAACATTTGAGTAACATTTAATTTTGTGTCTGCAAATACTTTTAATTTGGAGAAGTCTAAACTTTTGTTGTTTGGTACAGAGTTAAGTCTATCTAAAACAGTATTATGAATTTTCTCTTTGTCTCTGAGTAAGAGAAATGATCCTGTCGCACCGGCTTCAACCGGAAATAGATTAACTCAGAGCAGGTATTCAAATTCGTAACCCATGCAAGTCTACTCATGCATTACAAGTCTTTCAAGTTTCGATCCGACTAGAGAAAAGCTTTATGAGAGACCCTCGTATATATATGCTTCCTTTGTTCTCGCTCAGCCTTTCAGTATTAGCATGAAATAAACTGGATACATCCAATCAGTGAGAGAGTCCCTTAATTCCAATTTCATTCTTTTGTCTCATGATATCTCTCAAAATGCCGGACAGTGTAGATCTAAGATCAGACTGCACGTTCTGTGCAGTCTGATCTTGATCTACACTGTCCGCAATAGCAAAATAAATCTGCCTTGGCGACGGCAGGGTTTAGCTTTGCTAACGCTCACATTATGAATAATTATCCCCGAACAGATGTTTTTTCTTTACGATAAATAGTCTAGGCTTCCTGCCTCGTGTTTACCCTTTCATTTGTACGAGGTCGTCGTAATCACGGTGCAGCAGATTGCTTCAAAAACATTGTGATAAATACATATTGGTAAAACCAACATTGGCAATTTCTTTCATCATCACAAAATCTTTTTTACGTTAAATGACAGTAAAGGTAAAACTTTTCCCTTATGTATTTCTTTGTTGTGTTGGAGTTTTAACGCCGTTTTAACAGCCAAAGTTATATCACGGCGGTCAGAGCATCTACGCACTGACACAACTTTCTTTCCAAGTCATTGACTACTTTTCTCACATGCATCAGAGATGAGAGGTGAAACATCGCCTGAAAGAAAGTTTGTCTAAACGGGGTATCGAATCCACAACCACCAGGTCGTGAGTCAGACACACTTACCACTGAGCTACCCGGCCGTGCTGTCGGTTATAAACAATTCAATTTGCCAGGTTCTTTTTTCTCTATTTGATTTCTAAAATAAGATTTCGATTGACCTCTCTCTCTCTCTCTGTCTTCCTGTCTCTCTGTCGCTCTCTGTCTCCCTATCTCTGTATCTGTCTCCCTGTCTCCGTCTCCGTCTCTGTCTGTCTGTCTGTCTGTCTGTCTGTCTCTCTGCTTCCTGTCTCTCTGTCTCTCTCTGTCTGCCTATCTCCCTGTCTCAGTCTCTACTTCAAAGCCTCAACGCCTCTCTGCACAGGGGTCCTGCGTGGCTCAGTAGTAAAGTGTATGACTCGTAACCTGGACGCCCCGGGTTAGAGCATCACTTGAAGGGCAGGGTTTTTCGTGGGAGTGTCCTTGGGCAAGATATTTTAGAGCCCTAGCCTAGTGCTGGTGAAACCCAGAACACACATGAATATAATTATGAGCTGTTGCCGTGATATAACTGAAATAATGTTGACAGCGGCGTGAACACATTCAACCAATCAATCTCTTTGTACGCCTCTCGCCCCTGCCTGAATGTCCTTCTCTTTCTATCTATCTTTTTCTCAACAGATTGATAATTTGTCTTTTTTTTTTGAGATGGCCTAAGTAGCTTCTTAAAGTATTTTTAGATTTCGTGTCAGAGGTTCGCACAGACTTGTGAAAATGTCACATGATCAAAAACGCGTCGATCACGAGGATTTGTATGATGACGTCAAATCTGATGTAATAAATATAGATGTCTCGTTGTGTAGTGTAGATCAAGATCAGACCGACAGAATGTGCATTCTAATTTCTGATCTTCACTGTCGACTGCTTTATTGTAGATTATGACCGAACTGTCTCTTGATCTTGCTGTGAAACTGTATTTGTAGCCCTTGAGAAAATGCAATTTATTTATACAGTAATGAAAGAGTTAACGCCAATAAATAGCACCTTTTTACTATAACAGTACAGTGTATGCCACTGCACAGAAATTTAATATTCTATCTGGTTGCATCCATCGGTGTTTCACAAGAAATTGTGAGGCACGAAATAAAAACTAAAATGGCCCCTTAAACTTCTGAATCAGTTGTCATAATTTCCAGCACAACTAGCACAAAGGTCATATCATATTTGAAAGAAAGGAGAGTAATATCTGATTTTAACTTTTTACCAAACGACTAAATTTCAGACTCGTCCAAAAGTCAAAGCTTCTGCAGACGACAAATTAAATGTAGCTCAATCGTTAAAATTTGTCTCTTTCCTCAGGGTCGTTAAAACATGGGATTGTTTGGTAAAGGGTTAACGCTTAAGTTGCTAAGTACGACTCAATGCGCTTATGCGGACAGTGTAGATCAAAATCAGACTGCATTGACCGTGTTTCTTCACTATACGACGCATTGAGATTTTATCGAGAAAAAACAACTTGTGTCGATATAGCCTCAACTGACTTGAAGGTCATGGGTTCGGGCCCCGCGTTGCTGAGCGCTTAAGGTGTTAGAATAGCAAGCAATCGGTCCTTAGTTATTTGTAAGAGTGTCCTCGGACAATGCACCTCAGACCTCCAGCCTAGCACTAGTGAAAACCACAAAACAGAATGAATCAGATAGAGAGTTTTACAAACTAAAATACTGTATTTCATATGATAAACTCGCTCCTCTATGGCCCAACTGAGAGCGTGTGACCTACAGATGTATATCAGACGTCATCCGCCAATCTGATTGGCTTAAATACATCCGGCCCTCCTTCGTAAAACCAATGGAAGTCAAGGAAGATGCGCATGAACTCCATTACGTCATAGGTCACTGCCATATTTGGAAAAAACCTTGAATTAAACTTGTAGAATGTGTAATTTACTCACATTGTTCAACTATTTGTTTACTACTTAAAACCACATTCCTGCCAGGCAGTAAGCGTGCTTGGCTAGGGTATAAAATAGCTCGGTCCGGTAGTATTTTGTCATTAATGTGTTCCAATAGCGGCAGAAGACACATTATAAATGTATTTTATATTTACATTGGAGCATAGGTATTCACTTTAACTTATCACTTTAATTATTTGTCGTGCTGAATGCTTAAGTGGTCTTTACATGAACTGTGTTTTACGTTACATTACACTAGTATAAAGACACAATAATTAGTAGAACCTACATTAAATTATTGTTTGAAGTTGCGAATATTTATCTGTTTCTGCAATAATAGGATTACCTTACGATACCGTAACAATGAGAAAAGTGACAAGTTACCTGATCTATGGATGTACACTGCTCGGGGTAAGTCAAAGGATTATACACTGTTTGTAGATTTTCTACTTATAACTGACTAAACTTTCTACCTGCTCGTTTGACCTGTTGCTGAAGGCTTAACTCTTTACCAAACGATAAAATTTTATACTAGTCCAAATTCAAAGCCTTTGCAGAAAAAAAATAAAGGTGGCTTGAAAATTGAAATTCGTTTTGTGAAGGCTAGATACGTTGCGGGAAAGTGAGAAAATGCTGGTTACCACCATTTCCTCATTTTCTCACATTTTTTTCTGAAGGCTTTTTCTTCATGGTCGTTAAAACTCGTCATTTGTATGATAAAGGGTAAATTTAATTTTTTTTTAACCGTTTATCAAACAATTCCGTCTTTCATTGTCCCTGGGAGACAAGGCTTTTGAAAACATTGTTGGAAAAAGAGAAAATGCAGGTAGCCCATTTAATCAAAGGAATAATCTACAGCTTGTAGTAAAAAGCCCAAGTATTAAAAATTCAAAGCTCTTTTCATCAGAAAAATCTCGCCGTATCGGACATGTAGATCCGAGATCAGACTGCACGCTCTGTGCAGTCTAATCTTGATCTGTACTGTCGGTAAAAGCGCATTACCCTTAGCAGCTTAGAGCTTAACTTATACTACGCACAACTCTCTGTTCAAGCCACTGGCTGCTATCAAGAGGAATGGTTCCTGTCTTAATTGCTGTCTAAATGTCTGTAAGAGATGAAACTGATAAAAATGTTCATATCTTGTTGTTTAACCCTTTACCGGACGATCCAGGGTTTTAACGACCCTAACGAAAAATACTTTTGAAAACATTGAGGACAAAGGATAAAATGCTAGTAACCAGCATTTTCTCCTTTTCCCGCAATGTTTTCTACCCTGTAAAACACAGAAATCATCAATAAGGCAGCATTTAATTTGTTGTCTGCAATTGCTTTCAGTTTTTTGAAGTCTAAAACGTTCTCGTTTGGTATAGAGCTAAATCTAAATCTCGAAAGGAATTTATGGCTTCTATCAAGAGGAAGGATTCCTGTGTCTGTAAATCGCTGTAAGAGATAACAATGTGAACAATTTTCTTATTTCTTAAAACTAAATCTCGAAAGGACTTTATGGCCGGGTCGAAATTTTGAATACAGGGTTTCAAGTAATCTGCGTTACGTTAAAGCGTCCGATGCTTGGCGTCCCGTATTTAATTCAGTTTGTTGAGCGATAAAGATGTAAATGGATAGAGACGATAAGTAAATACTTCATGGAGATTGATATGGTGACCTGAGGACACATTGTCAAATAGATCTTCTCGACATGGAGTTTATAAAATACAAATGAGTCGCGCTCTGGCAAAAGAGGGTTTAACTCTTTACCAAACGACAAAATTTTAGACTAGTCCAAATTGGAAGCATTTGCAGACGACAAAATTAATGTGACTCAAAAATTGAAATTTGTTTTGGGAAGGATAGAAAACATTGTGAGAAAAGGAGAAAATGCTGGTTACCAGCATTTTCTCCTTTTCCCACAATGTTTTCAGAAGGCTTCTCCCTCGGGATCGTAAAAGCCAGGGATTTTTTGGCAAAGGGTTAATGCATCTCCGTGGTGGAACATACCGAGCAAGTCTTCACATAATTATGGATTTATAAAATCCATTTTGTTTAATAATCAATTGAATCTGGAGGTAGAATGGTCTTTAAAAGTCCAGAAAATTAACAAATAGTAAAATCTTTCGGCACATGTTAGCCTGCACGAACTGCGCAGGCTTACATGGGTCAATATTATTTTTGTGGAAACATTAAACCTCCATTTCACGGAGCATGGCTCAAATATAGGACCTGTTTAACACGTAACCATTTGCTGATGGCTTTTTTCCCACTTTGAAACAGATCAATCTTAAAAAAATGGACCTCTTGTTTTTCGCCTTGAAACAGATCACTTGACAAATACTCTTCACACTTTGATTTGGCCGTTCTTAACTGAAAACAACGAAGATGTGAATGTGCTGTAGTTTTGGCCATTACACTCTTTTTTTTTCAACTCTTTACCAAACGATAGCAGTTTAGACTAGTCCATATTGAATTTTATAGTATATGCTGTAAGCAGCATTTTCTCCTTTTCCTACAATGCTTTCAAAAGCTTTCTTCTTTACGGTTTTAAATACGGAATTGTACAGCATGTTATATAATTATTCCGACGTTTTTTATTTTCATTCAACATCTGTACAATATGCAAAGTTATTGAACCCTTAGGCTGCTAAACGCGACTCACTGACCTTTTGCGGACAGTGTGGTTCAAGAGCAGACTGCACAGAACGTGCAGTCTGATGTAGGATCTACACTGACCGACAAGGATATATTTTATTTTCACCCAAAAATAATTTTGAAATAGCAACATTTATGTTTTTACTATCGACTTGAAGGAATCATGTTAGTTATTTAGTAGGATAAGGGTTACTTTATAACTTATAAAACACATTTACAGCAGACGATCTCTTAAATGGCTTGCAACACGCGAATAGGGGCATTCGGACATTTGCGTAAAGTGTCGTCTAGGATCAGTCAGCCTGCGCAGTCCGCGCAGGCTAATCCTAGACGGCACTTTACGACTACATTTTGTCCTACAGTAGACTTGCGTGAAACAGAAAATCGCACACGAT
This sequence comes from Hippopus hippopus, assembly GCA_946811185.2. Taxonomy (NCBI): domain Eukaryota; kingdom Metazoa; phylum Mollusca; class Bivalvia; order Cardiida; family Cardiidae; genus Hippopus; species Hippopus hippopus. The sequence goes on from OX328097.1 coordinate 41,032,908, forward strand.
CGGAAAATGTCGTCTCGGATCAGTCTGTGCGGACTGCGCAGGCTGATCCGAGACGACACTTCACGCAAATGTCCGAATGCCCCTTTTCGCGTGTTGCAAAATGTGCATAAAGTATAAGTATCATCAATAACGATAACAGTTTTACATACTGATACGAATAAAACATTGTGGCAAAAGAAGAAATGGCTCTTTATAATCAATTTCTCCTTTTGTTACATCGCTTCAAAGGTGAACTGGTGTAAGACGAAGAAAATTGAAATACCTAAACAAACAGGAAAACCGATATCTCTATTTTGATAGAGGGGTTGTGAAATCTCCATGTTTCGTGATGAGACATGGATTTATCGTAATCCCACCACAGACTTTGGCATTTCCTTTTGTTATGAAACGTGATGATAAACGGAGGTTCAGCTATTGGGAAAAAAAGAGCATTATCTTCACAATTATATGAAAGAAATGTTCACAGTCCGACAAATGCTGAAGAAGAAGACTTTTGAAACTGAATGTGCAAATGGAAAAGTTGCTAATTGTGAGCCAATTCTATTTTTAGCATTTTTTCTTTCCTATTTCATAGATGTTTTTTTCCATATGATTTTCTTATAAGTTCGTCACACGATAAAGAAAGTAACATAAAACTCAAATACAGATATCTTTGAAGTGGCTTATTACTTATGACTAAAATCCTGGGTCGCAACCACTCTCTCGACGGCGCTGGTCACGCTTGAGTGCCCTTATACAAGTCACTGCAGAGCTCCAGCCTAGTACTGGCGAGATACAGGAAACATATGTATTTGAGTAGAGAGAACTGTCGCATTATGTGACTAAAATACTGTTGATAGCTACATAAAACCTCGTTCATCCAACGAAGCAAACAAAAGAAAAAGAGTCATCGAATTCATTTTTATAAGAGCCATTGTCTGGTAAAAGAGGGCTTAATGCATCTCTGTGATGCCTTATACCAAACAAGATATCACATTATTAGGGATCTATAAATTCCACTCCGTCTAGAACCTAATGAATAATGCGGTAAAATGGTCCTTTGACATGCAAAAAATTGACCAGTAGCAAAAAGTTTCGACCCATGTCAGCCTGCGCGGACTGCGCAGGCTGACATGGGTCGACACTTTTTGCAGAAGCATTAAGCTCCCTTTTCACAGATCATAGCTCATATACATATATTTTATTTTTCTGACGTGATTCAAAAAAAAAATACGATAAACATCTAACATGTGATTAAACATTCCATCGCCCAGTGTGAGTAATTCTTTCTAATTTAAGAGCTTATCTATTAAATAATTGCATCATACTGTTTCACATCTACATTATCTAAAGTTTCGGAATTACTTTCTGACAAAAATCGCTGTAATTGACAAAAAAGAGCCTTCCCTACGTAGCCCCCATCTTTTCAAGCAAACGGACAGATTTTGTGATATGTAACGGATCCTTTCCCCACAATATCTTAAAAGGCTGTCGGTTGTATCAACGTAAAATGCAGTATTTGTACAGTATTGCCTTAAGACGCGTGGTGTAAAGGGAGGTAAAGAATGCATAGGGCCATTTTTACCAAATATAGAAAACATTGTATTTGTCAAATATTTTAAAACTACGTCACGATAAAATGTTTATTTAGAACGCGCATTTTTAACCCTTTACCAAACCAAATCCGTGGTTTTACGACCCCGGGGAAGAACGCGTTTGAAAACATTGTGGGAAAAGGAGAAAATGCTGGTAATCAGCATTTTGTCCTTTTCCCTCAATGTTTTCGATTCCTTTAATTTATTTGTCGTCTTAAAATTCTTTCATTAACCCAGTATAAAAGTTTCTCGACTGTTGATGAGTTAAATTTTTCAAGCTTGAAATAACTTAAACGGACAATACCAGTAAGCATGAATACCTGCAATTTCGAGTTTTTTCGGGGTCAGGATATTTAACAAAATGTCATATAGTGTAGATCTAGATCCAAGATTTTGCTTTGCCTTTTGTGTCGTTTGAGTTTGTCTTCATTTTTACACCTCAGTCGGTAACGTACAGGGCTTAAAACCACGGGTCGTTGGTTCGAATCGCAGGCTCGTCCACTTTCTTCACGAGGATTAATGATAGTCATTGCAACAGGACTCAGTATTCTCTCCGCTTATCATCGGCTCAGCAGTGATTAAGAGGGAAAGCAGCAAGCGCCTTGGTGAGAATATTGTTCGGAGTACTGGTGAATGAAACTCTAGGAAAGCAGATATAGGTCAACTGACCGCCGCGATTTAATTAAAATATTGTTGAAAACGGCGTTAAACACCCATAAAAAACCAACCAACCAACTAAACTGCCGACCATCCGACCGACCGATCTGCCAACCAACCAACCAATCAGCCAGCCCTATCAACCAACTAACCAGCCAACCAGTCAGCCAGCCAGTCATCCAGTCCAGCAACCAACCAACCAAACAAATAACCAACCAAACTATCAACCACCAACCAAGATTACCCTCAAAAGCAACAAAACTTATGCGCGGTGCTTTAAGCTTTAGTATCGTGAGTGGTTACCTCCCGAAACATGTTTGTAGCAAACTTTCTTTATCCTTAAACTGCTAAATAAGTTAAATGAAACTTTTTATTTGGTGAAGAGTAAGGTCATTATCTCCTGCTACAAGCTGAAAGGCAAAAGACTTTAAAAACAACCTTGTTAGGTATGAATACGTAGAATAAAGGTTTAAACCGTGCTGTATAAGCTAGTTCTTCAACAACAACAAGAACAACAACAACAACGACGACGACGACGACGAGATTGCAAAGGATAAAGGAAATATTTCTTTTGAATGGTACGAAAAATGCCATGGGACTGAAGGGAAGTGAGTGCTTTAAAAGCCTTGTGTTCTTTTTACCGAAGTGTTTCCCAAATATGTCATCTTCAGGGGCGTTAAAAAATAGTTGTATAGCAATAGGTTATTATGTGACTAAAATTTTTTTATGAGAACAGATTTTTGCAAATGAAGAAATTTCATGTTACGAGCATGTTCTCCTTTAGCTTTTAAATGTTTATAAGTTTTCTGCTGCAAGACACAAAAATCTGCTGGAGGTGACCATTTACAACAATTCTTTTCTTTTAAGATCAAGAGGAGCATGACTTGAAAACAATGAGGGAAAAAGCGAAATTACCGGTAACTAACATTTACTCTGTTTCCAACAATATTTAGTTTTTAGCTATCAAAGACAAATCCCTCGATGCATATTTTTTGTCACACTTAATTGTTGTCTGCAAATGAAATTAAATTTAAACTACCTTACCTTTTTGTCACTTGGTAAAAACTTAAATTGCTCTTATGTCAAAAGCGCTACGTAGTATAATGCCAGAGTCAGCAACAAAGCCGCGTTTGAAACTACAAAGAAAGTTATTAAGTTTAGAATATTAATCGTTAGGCTGCTAAGCGCTACTCACTGACCTTTTGCGGACAGTGTAAATCAAGATCAGACTGCACAGAACGTGCAGTCTGATCTTGGATATACACTGTCCGATAAGGAGATATTTTTCCTTCAAAAAGTACCTTTGTAATAGCAAAGTTGGGTTTTTTTACTCGGTTTGAAAGTTTCATGTTAGTTATTTAGCAGGATAGGGGTTAGTGCGCCAATAGGTTAAAGGCGCCACGAAATATTATTTTATAGTATCAGTCGGAAACAAAGGCTCTTTGAAACTGCAAAGGAAGTTATTAAGCTTGAATATTAAATTAAAAAAAGAAAAAAAAAAGAGATTAAAGGGTTGTTACCACAAAATTGCTTGTCACAGCTGGTTTGAGATTTTTTTCAGTGATAAGAACGTGCATTTAAGCATTCCTGCATGTTATAAACCCTTCACCAAACAACAATATTTTAGACTCACCAGAAATGACAGCGTTTGCAGAAGATAATTAATTACTATATGGCTCAGATGATGTGCTTTGTCTTTGGGAGGGCAGAAAACATTGTGGGAACAGGAGAAAATGCTGGTTACCAGCATTTTCTGCTGTTCCCACAATGTTTTCAAAAACCTTCTGCCACAAGATCGTTAAATGTAGGGATTGATTGGTAAAGGGTTAATTCTTTAGCACTTTTTCTTTTGAAGATGAAGTTTCTTTTTCGACTTACATTATTTACCAACATTTCTTACAGAACGTAAAGTTACTTGAATTGTACTCTTTTGGTAGATATCATTGTCAGAGAGCTTTGAAGTTGCCGCAAGTTGTATTCTGGCTGAAATGTATTCTTTCATTATACTTTTGGGGTCCTGCGTGGCTCAGTGATAAGGTGGAGGACTCGTAACCTAAAAGCCGCGGGTTTGAGCCTCCCTGGAAGCACTGGTTTTCGTTTGAGTGTCCTTGAGCAAGACTTTTCAGAGCCCTGGCCTAGTACTGCTGAAACCCAGGACACACATAAATATTTGAGCTGTCGCCGTGATATGACTGAACTCAGGAGGAAAGCGATGTAAAGCAACATTCAATCAACCATTTGTCCTTAGGCTGTCCAAGGCTTGAGTAAAATGCTATTGTTCTGGAAGCTCACAAGAGATCCATAAAAAGAAATCATAATAATAATAATAATAATAATAATCATCATCATCATCATCAGCCATCATCATCATCTGCCAAGGCAATCCATACTTTTGCTATTTTTTTTCATGACATTCTGACAGGGTAAAAGACTAACGAGTTTGTATGAAGGAAGGCGATATTCATGCGCAATTTACAAGCCTTGTAATCATGCTTTTATTTCATTTGCATTGAGCCCTAACCCGACGATCACGTGTTTTCATGACCTTGAAGAGGAAGGATTTTGAATACATTGTGAAAAAAGGAGAAAATGCTGGTAACCAGCATTTTCTCCTTTTTCCACAAAGTATTCCATTATCTGTCTAAGACAAATCCAACCAAACGAGTCGCGTTTTTTCCGTTTTTAAATAATTCCAATATGGAAGAGTCTAAAACTTTATATTCTGGCGAAGATTTAACCCTGTACTAATAATCCTTTGTTTTGACAACTCTGAGGAAGCGGCCTTTACAAAGCATTGTGGGAAACGGGGAAAAAACCGCTGGTTACCAACATTTTAGAAAAATAGATAAGATAGATGTAGATCATTAGAATCATGTGTAATTTGTCGTCTGAAAATACTTTCAATTTGGACGAGTCTAAAATCGTGACTGGTTAAAATTAAGTCCCTATAATCACAAAAATAACCCTGCATAATCGCAACCTTCCGAAAATAGCTTCCTTTCATAAGAACCAGCTAATTTTAGTGAAATGATTCTAGTGAGAAACACGTGTATGGTTCCTATTTTTGAATATCTGAAAGTTTCGAAAGGTTTTGCGCAGGAACGTTGGTATTAAATTGTAACGAGCTTAGTCTTGTAATGGTGTTGCTTTTTTTTTATTAAATTTCAAATCGTACTACTACCAACATTCTTTAACTCTTTACCACCTAATATCGTATTTTAATGACCTTGAGGGGTCCTGTGTGGCTCAGTGGTTAGGTGTAGGACTCGTGACTTGGAGGCCCCGGGTTCGAGCCTAACTGGCTCCACTGGGTTTTTCACAGGAGTGTCCTTGGGCAAGACACTTCAGAGCCCTAGCCTAGTACTGGTTAAACCCAGGAAAACATGAATACGTGAGCTGTCGCCGTGATATGACTGAAATGATGTTGAAAGCGGCGTAAAACACCATTCAAAATTCAAATTAATGACCTTAACGTAGAATACTTCTGAAAACATTGTGGGAAAAGGAGAAAATGCTGGGAAGCAGCATTTTCTCCTATTCCCTCAATCTTTTCCGTCCTTTCGAATCAATTCCATTTATTTAAGTCACATTTAATTTATCACTGGCCAATTCTTTAAAAATGGACAAATGTAAAATCTGATCGTCTTGTAAATTATTAACGAGCTTCCAGTGAGGAATATATTCAGCATTTTGTCTTATATCACTCTATAATATCATGATCATAGAAACATGTGTCCCAAGAAACAGGCCATTTTTCACCCGAACACATCTGCCAAAGGATCAGCAGATAAAGCAACAGTTGTACAGTACGAAATTCCAAAGCTCTTGGCCATTTTATTTCAAGACAACAAACTTTTTCAATTCCTGCATAAGGAGCCTTTTGTTGTAAAGAGCATGGTTTACAAAATACAACTCAGTCATATGAAATTGAAGAAATGGACGAAAACGAGTTTTTTTCGCCAAGGCTTTCACCATAGAGACAAGGGGGACCATGAGGAAAATTGTAAATGATCAGATATTGGCAAGTAAGATTAAATTAACTAATTGATACTATAGACGGGATGCCAAGCAGGCTATTTCCTTGTAGTCAGTTTGTTCTTGCTGCATTACTGGCCTTGGATTCCTTCTTGTAAACACATTGTGACTAATGGAGAGATCGTGCTTGAAGAGTAATTCCCTACTTTTCCACTTTTGCTTTCAAAATGGTCTTCAAGGGGTAATGATTTAGACGATGGTCAGAATGTCCTTTCAGTTTTTAGTGGAATTATATTTTTAGCAAGCGTAATTTTTGGCGATAAATGAATGTTGTTTGTATGTGATAAAATAAGATGATATTATATTGCTGAAACATGCTTTAACTCTTGAACAGACAACTCCTTGTTTTAATGACCCCAAGGAAGAAGGCCTATGAAAAAAATTATAAAAGGAGAAAATGCTGGGAATTCGGACAAGCATTTTCTCCTTTTCCAACAATGTTTCCTTCTCGATGAAAGATTGGCAAATCTTATCATTTAAGGCATAGTTTTGTTGTCTGTAAGTGCATAAATATAAAAATTTTTTGCCTAGAAAAGAAAAGATTACCAGTTATCAAAGATATCGTTTACTGTGTTCTGGATCTACAAGTCATAGGTGACCTAAGACGATAACGGCAGCCAATCAAATTGACCTTACGTTAAGACGTCACACTGCATCTGGATAAAAACTAACAAATTTCTCTTCTACAGACAGACCGATACGTTATGCCTGGTTTAACAGATCTGAAAATCGTGAATAGTTATCTTGTTTTTTTTCTAAATCAGATTCCAGGCTTAACACGATTTATTAGATAACAAATTTACCCTTTTGGACGCCATGTTTATTTGCTTGTTTGAAAGTTCGCGTCTAGGTCACGACCAGTTTAAAAACAGCAGATAAGAGCACGTGTGTTCACTTGTAAACAGCAAGCAAATAACGAATGGCGTCAGAGTTGCCAAGTGCTAAATTATGTCTAGGTCAGATTTTTCTATTTCCCGATTTGACAGTCGAAAGTAGGCCTAGGTATGCGGGTTTCGTTTTTTGTTATAATGGAATTTCTTCTTTTAATCCATATGGCGCAAAAAAGAGATGTTTAGGTCAGCAAAAATGATAAAAAATTAGAATGTTACGGCCGGAATATTTCACATTATGTTGTACCATAGATCTAAAATCAGGGTCCGTATTCACCAAACATTCTTAATTTCATTTGAAATATACTTCTAGAAAGTAACGCAACCTCTAATTGTTAAACTATTTGGTTAAGCCAGTCAGATATTAAGTTCCTTTCAAATTTAGAAAATGTTCGACAATGAGACTAAGAATATTCTTAGTCTTATCTCAAAATAGAGGAAAAAGGCAATGGTACTAGTTTCTATTTGAAGTCTAAACATCTGGGCATACGCTTATGAAACTCCCTCGAGAATTTTCAACACAGAGCCATGCCAAGAATGAACCCAGAGTTTCCAAATGATCAGTTGTGTATAGGCCAACCTATCTGAAGTTGAATATGCTATCCGAAATTAATAACCTCCCCCCTCCCCTTGGTTCATACAAATGTCTCACAAATGTTATTTCTTGAATAAAATGTAACAGTTAAGTGTATAATCTATGCTCAAGGCAAATACAGTGATAAAACGATGTAAAACGCATGATATCAACAGTTTGACAAATCCTGACCCGTTCAACACCGAATCTATGTAAGGAACATTTCATCCAGGTAATAAGATCTTAACATTGCAGTTTCATGGCTTATTTGCCTGGATATCCCGAAAAAGATTGGAAATTGTAGCTCAAAGATCAGACTGCACTTTCTTTACTGTCTGACATTGATCAACGTTGGTCCACTATGGCAACTTGTGTTGTACTTGGCGCTTTCAGGGAGAAAAAGCAAGTGTCACATTTTTTATGCAGGTCGAAGTCCAAAGGATGTATAACTTTGTTTACGTTCAGTATCTCTTGAACCTTTTGATTGTTTTTCGAGTTGTGTCGTGCCTTGCATGGGGGCAAATCTCAGCAGCAAAACACTCGATGGTGTCATTCGGATAAACTTTACATAATGTCAGGAAGAATGAATTGGTGTACTAAAGGAACCCTTTATGTAAAGTAACTATTGACCTGGCTTTGCCAGCGATGCGTGGTCAGTCTTAGCTTTATACGTAGCACATTGATTGCCCATACTGTTGCACCTCACGTTGGTGAAAGGGGCGGGATAATGGCTATAGCCATACTGGGATTGCTTCACTGCCTCGTGTTCATTCTCAGATTTAGTTCAATAAGGTCCCATGCAATGGAGAGTGTCATAGAAGAGACACATTTGATATAAGACGCTTTATCCTATACCAAAAGCTCCCCCGTGTTACGACCCTGAGATCGAAAACTTTATTTGAAAAGGAGAAAATACTGAACCGTTTTTAATTTGTCGTTCGAAAATGCCCTCAACTTGGACAAGTCTAAAATGTTTTCCTCTGGTAAAGAAATAAAAATGCAGCCATTTCTGATGAGGGTTGTGGCACTTCCCGTGAATGCTAGGCTACGAGCTGTGTTTGGTACTAGTACTTGCACGAATAGATCAAACCTTTTTGCATGTTGCATTGGCCTTAGACTGCTGCATACATGAAATGTATAATATGCGTCCTGTTTTTGACAATAATAATTGAGCTTGTCCTCGGTAATGAAAGATTTAAATGGTGCCATAAATGCTATAAACATCATGTCCAGAATATTATAATGCAAATATATATCATTCGTATTATGCTGGCCTGTCATTACAACAGGTTCGTTATATTACATGGCTCTTTGGTAAGTTCGCAGTCCCTTTGCATAGTGAACAGTTCACTTTTCGTCAAAAAGAAAATACAATACGACATACAAATGAACTTTTCGTAGTTGCTACCTCTATGAAATAAGCAACAGATAATAAGCAAACACATATTGAGTTCCCACCGACGGCCTATGTTGAAATCTGCAAGTACTAAGCAAGTACCTGACATAAACAAATAGATTTTAATGTCCCTTTGTTGCTTGTCCAATACAGGTTGGACTTTATCTTAATCGCGAAACAAATGCTTTCCAATAAAGGGTGAAGTGAATTTGATCCTTTACCAAAGAGTCCCGTGTTGTAACGACCCTGATGGAAATGCCTTTTGGAAACACTGAGATATTTTTGTCTTGGCCATATTTAATAACACGTAACAGCGATTTTGTTTGACCGTAGGAGTACGGTCGCACCCACCAAAGTATCCTCTCGATATTAATCCTTCATGGGCTCTTACAGACGGTATAGGTCAAGATCAAAGTGCACGTTTTGTGCAGTCCGATCTTTGATCCATATAGTTCGCTGGTTTAGTAAAGCCAATAAGATAAAAATCTTTCAGAGTTATTTTACTAATGTAAATTAGTGCAGGAGGCAATGAGAGTAAACGGATTAAGGATAAAGCTTACTCGTAAAGGGTAAAGAAAAACAAACAAACACTAAGCACTTCATTAGGAAACCTGGATTTAACGAATACCAATTGAAAAATGTCCATATATGATTATCGAATACATGATAATATTTAAGGATCATCATTTCTAACGTGTGGTATAAGTGCGAAACTCATAACTCAATTTTGACGTCATTACAATAGGACAAAATTTCTCTTCGTAAATAACGAGTGAGAATTATTTAATTTATGACGACAATAGAAGTGACGTATATGGTATACAAAGAAGGTGACATAGCCTTGTTTGTACATATTTAGTACGACAATTATGGACAACAACTGTCTGACGCCGTCACAGCGTTCTAGTGGTATGTGACAGCCGTATAGGCATACAGTACTAACAGGACATTTATTTCGCATTATATTTTCTGAAACCAATACCAACAGACGAAACTGAAAACGAACTTGATACGCAACATAATATTTGATGCTATTTGAATCATGTTTGATGCTGTGTGAATTAAGGATACGTCATAGGTAGGTGCACTGGTCTAAAATAGGTCTAAATCCTATTACAGCCTCTTACGGTAAGAAATATGCAGTAGAATACTTTTGGGCCGTCTTTGTAAAATTTGGATACTTTACATGCATTATGATTTAATCCTCTTCCAAAAAGTTCCATGTTTTAACGACTCTAAAGGAAAAAAGACATTTGAAAACATTTTGGGAAAAGGAGATAATGCTGGTAACCAGCATTTTTTTCCTTTCCCCAAACCGTTTTCTACCTTTTTAAAGAAAGATACCAGTTCTAGATCCACGTTTAATTTCTGGTCTGTAAATCCTATTTTGATATGTTTAAATCTTTCTCATTTGATAAAGTTTTAATGATTAAAATCAAAGCAAAGTCAAAAACATTGAGACAGAAAGAGAAAATGGTCGTGAACAGTAGTTTACAGGAGGTAGGAATGTTAATTGAAAGTATGATTGTAGTATGCAGATAATCATAGCCATCATCGTGACAATACTTGTCTTCCTCTTGTCCAAACCGGAAGTGAACGTTGATCAGAGTCACTCGGTCATTTTCGTTATGATGACGAGGAAGGCTATTAATGTCATTGTCGTGACGTTGATGGTGATTGCGGAACTACTCTTCCATATATAGATATAAAAAACCAAAGCCATACACTGTACTAGATATTTGAAAGCAATCTAATTTGTAACATGGAGGTCAAGTATGTTGGTAATAAACTGACGCTTTTTTCAGTCATACAAGTGGATACTCCATCGCTAGTTAACCCTTTACCTATAAACTGCAAGATTTTAAGAACCCGAGGGTGAAAGTTTTTCAAAACTGTGATCATAGGAAAAATTGAAAATGTTGGTGACCAGCATTTTCTGTGTTCCTACTTTATCATCTAACCTTTCAAAGACAAATCCTATCACTTGAGCCAGATTTAATTTGTAATCTGCAATGTAATGTTTTGATTTTGTACAAGTGTAAAACTTTGTCATCCGGCAGAGAGATTACCTGCTTTAACACTCATCCAGCTAAATAAATGAAATGAAATTTTGGAGCCGAAAGTAAAGACACAAATTTTGCTGTTTCAAAGGTATTTTGGGGGGGGGGGGACAGAATGTCCGTAACGGACAGTGTAGATCAAAGATCAGACTGCACGTTCTGTGCAGTCTGATCTTGATCTATACTGTCCGCAAAAGTTCAGTAAGTCGCGCTTAGCAACCTAAAGGTTAAGCAACTAGAGGTGAGTTTTGCGGAAAGTGTAGATCTACAAATAGATCTATAATTCAATATTTATTACGTTATCACTTTAGGGACACTCAGAATGTGCTTGTTTTTAAAGACAGGTGCTTGTACAAGTAGATTTCAACATGATTGAATTTTGTTTTCTGTGGGGCTCCAAAATAATGGCTGCTTAAAACAGTGTGTTTCTTAAAGAGCTGGTCGCCAAATCAGGTTTTACTGTTCGTGTAGTCTGATAGTCTAGTATTGGCCTACATGCTCTTTTTCTCCCTCAGTCACTCGAAAATTTTTTCCACAATCAACAATATACGGATACTGACGCCCCTTTTAGCTCTTTTCCACACGACAAAACTTTAGACTTGTCCTAATTGAAGGCATTTGTAGACAACAAATGAATGTGACTAAAGTGACCATTACTTTAGTCTGTGATGGGGTAGAAAACATTGTGGGAAAAGGAGAAAATGCTGGTCACCAGCATTTTTTCCTTTTCCCATATGTTTTCAAAAGCTTGCCTTTTCAGGGTCGTTAAAACAAGGGATTATGTAGTTAAGGGTTAAACGGAATCCTAGATAAGGTTATATGACGGAGACCAGTACACCTCCCCTTAGATTCCTGTAATATCATGAACCGGTTTTATACACGGTCGCTTTTTTCACCTATTAACCTCGGAATAAAGTGAATATTTGCATCTACAAGTAAGTCCCAACCATTTTGATTTTAGAGTTCATTTCGACAGAAAGATCTCTCCGTATCGGACAACGTAAATAAAAGGTCAGATTGCGTGTTTTATGCAGCCTGATCTTTGATCTATGCAACCCGAAACTGTGCATGTAGTCATGCTTAGCAGCTTATAGGTTAAATCAGCATGTCAAATGTTATTTCTTGGCTTATCACGTGCGACTTTGAATATACTAGGCGGAGAGAGTAAAAAAAAAAAGATCAGATTGTAATTAGCTGCATTTTGATTGCCATCCACACTTTTGCTTCTTTACAGTTATGTTTATGAATTATGGTGCGTCTACAATACCAACAAAAATTAATTTGCCCAAATATGTATACTTTTGATACTCAAAAATGCTAACTCTGTAGTCATGCATACGCGTAAATAGACATGCTTATACCGTTTAGGCAATGAAATCAACAAAATTATGTGTGTGATATGTCAAGAATCTTGAACAGCAACATGAAGGCATTCACATGCTAATCCCCAGTGAGCCATGGTCCGCTTTTAGTACCAACATTAAAAGACATTTATTTCTGTAAATCTCGAAAGTATAACTTTGGTAGGATAGGCGTAAAAGGACAGGGTTTTTACATTTAGGCAATGAAATCAACAGAGTTATTTGTGGGATAAGTCAAAAAATGTTGAACAGCAACATGAAAGCATTCACTGCTAAGCCATAGTCCGCATTTAGTACCAACTTGAAAGTTAATTATTTTTGTGAATCTCGAAAGTTTAAAGTTGGTTGGACAGGCGTAAAAAGACAGGGTTTTTCCGTTTACCCAATGAAATCAACAACATTATGTTGGTGATGACTCAAAAAAAACCTGAGAGCAAAATGAAAGCCTTCACTGATAAACCCGCATGAGTCAGTAATTTTAGTTTCGCATCTCCATGAGAGCTTAAGTACCACTTACTGATTGCGGAAACTTAACTCTTTACCAGACAATAAAATTTTAGACTCGTCCAGGTTGAAAATACTAGTAGACAACATACGAAACGTGGATCAAAACATAGAATTTGTCTTTCGAAAGGATAGAAAACATGGTGGGAAAAGGAGAAAATGCTGGTTACCAGCGTTTTCTCCTTTTCCCACCATGTTTTCAAAAGTCATCTACCTCAGAGTTGTAAAAACCCAGGGTCGTTCGGAAAAGGGTTTTTAATGGGGGTCTTGTTATCTTTTCATGAAAGGGGAAATTCGAGAAGGCGGATCACGATAAAAATAGATTGAGTAAAAGATAGAGATGCACGTGCTAAATGTATGGTTCAGAGAAGGAATTTTTGTTTAAGTTTTTTTCCCTCTAAAAATGATGATAGACCGCCTGTGTGGCAATGTGTTGCGTCACTGGTCTGAACTTTTTGTTATTTTACCTAGATTGTTGAAAAGTTGAAAAATTTACAAATTACACAATTATCTCTCGATGGTTAGTGTTTCCTGAAAACCAAAGCACTACTTAAACCGCGGGTCGATATCTCACCTACGGATCATCTATTTGATTCCCAACTCGACCATGTTTTTTCGAGGATCGATGAGAGCCATTTCGTCAGGATTTACTCTTCTTTCGTAGTCTATGTGGGAAAGCAGCCGGTGGCTTTGAGAGACTATTCACGGTTCGCAGAGCTGGTTAAAGAAACTCCAGTTAAATAGGTGCTCTGGCCGCTGCGATATAACTGAAATATTGTTGAAAACGGCATTAATTAAACACCAAACAAATAAACTTACTAACCTTAACCCCAAGGCTGCTAAGTGCGACTTAAGGACCTTTTTCGGACATTGTTGATCAAGATCAGGCTGCACAGAACGTGCAGTCTGATCGTGATCTACACTGTCCGATAATGAGAGATATATCCTCCCAAAAAATACCTCTGAAAGGGCAAAATTTGGGTTTTTACTATTGACTTGAAAGTTGCATTTCACTTATGTAGTAGATAAATGGTTAAACATAATGCTGCAGTCGAGTTAACACCTGTTATATATCAGATAGTATGCATTGATGATAGATTCCAATTTTCCAGTATTATCAGATACGTAGCCAAACAAGTTCACATTTGTCACTGTTTGTACAGTACATATGGACCATTTAGCCATTTGGTCGACTGACTGAAGCTGTCAAGGTTACAATAAATAATTGCTTTACCTTCCATTTTTTAAATAAATCAATGAAAACGTCCAAAAATCCACAAATTTTGTGATTTTGGAGTTCTTTTCGCTGGAAAAAAACCTCACCGTATCTGACAGTGTAGCTTTGTAGAGTCTGATCTTGATCTACATTACCTGCAAAGGAACAACGAGTCAGGCTGTGTGGCATACGGATTCAAACTCTTTCTCTGCCGAGCCGAGGTCGCAGAGTCGGTAGCGTACAGAACTTTACACCAGGATGACTGGATCGAATCCCAAGCTCAGCAAATTTTCTTTCCGAGGAGTGGTGATGGTCCTTGCGACAGGCTTCATTCTCTCTCTCACCGCTTTTCAGTGTTTCGACGATGGCTTTAAGGGAAAGCAGCCAGTTCATAGGGAAGAATGTTGTGCGAAGTAGTGGTAAAAAGAAATGCCAGTAAAGCATGGATAGTTGTACTGACTGCGGCGATATACTGATATAATGTTGAAAACGGCATCACTTTTTAAAAACTCTTGCCAATACAAGTGAAATCTTGCATTCGCTTAGCACCATGATTTAGCACATACAGGTACCGAAATGCCGACCAAAAATCCGAACGCTATAAATGCCAAGATAAAGCCTGCATAGACATGCAGTCTTATCTCGATCTATCTGTGATGTACCGTAGAAATGGACACAGCCGTTTGGTCGACTTACTGGAGCAGTCAAGGTTGCAATAAATAACTTGTATACTCATACTTTAATGCGTTAAGCTTGAAATCTCTCATTCGCTTTATATTCACATTTCATTAACATAATACCGGCACAGGCACATGCAGATGACCTTTTTTGTCTTGCAGCAGAATTTTTTTTTGCAAAATTGTGGCAAAAGGAGAAAATGCTCCTTTCGGAAGATTTCCTTCTTTGAAGCAAGATCTGAAACTCAGAACTGTCCGAGCTCATGAGGATCTGCTCAGAAATGATTAACTCATTGAAGAAGTATGTAAGGGACGGGGGGGGGGGGGGGGGTGTTTGGCGGGCGTCTGGGCATTTTCTTCCCCCTCACATGTTGTATCGGACACACCTCTGATTCATGTATCAAGTTCATGTTCCTTATCCGTATTTTAAATGGATGATGTTTTCGAAGGAAGGCGTCCACTGCAAATTAGTTTAAAGAGGTAATTAGTGAGTAAATTAGCACGGAAATATCGACAATAATTGCTAACAGTGTAGATCAAGATCAGACGGCAATGATGGATAATTTGATCTTGATCTGCAGTTGTCGAGAATGAAATACTAGTACCACATGCCGAATATGGTAAGGATTTTGGTCTTCTAATAGACTAGCCATATTTACAAAAACGAGCACCGTTCTGGCAAAAGGAGGGTTTAATACATCTCCTTGAGGCATTATACCAACCAAGTCATCACATAAGTATGGATCCATAAAACCCATTTAGCCGATTGAATCATGAGTAGAATGGTCCTTTTGTATGCAGAAAATTTACAAATAGCAAAAGGTTTCGACCCAAGTCAGCCTGCGCGGACTGCGCAGGCTGACATGGGTCGATACTTTTTGCATTTGCTTTAAACCCCCTTTTTCACAGAGCATGGCTCATATATATACAAATCAGACGGAGTAAACGCCATTCAGAGTAAAAATGATGGGCAGTTTCACCTCTTTATGGTGTCTATACATGTATTTCGATACACTTAGCCATTTGTATGTAAATGTGCAAGAGTTTGATCGCAACTAATGTCAGTCTGTCGGAAATGTACGGTTTTGACGAGAAACAAACCCACCAGTTCTATCAAGTGATTTTACTGTCTTATCCCCTCTGTCTGTTTCTCCGTGTTTCTGTTCGACTGTATGTGTCTGTCTGTTTCTCTGTATTTTTTTTTTCTGTGTGTCTGTATGTCTGCCTGCCTGTCACTCCTTCACTTTCTCCTTTACTCCCTCCACCACTCCTCCAATTCGTTTCTCACTCACTCACTCACTCACCCAGTCTTTTTCGCACTCGTCGACCGTCTTTAACTACTTCCACTCTCTAAAGTTCTCATCTCAATCTCTCCGTTTCTGTCTGTCTGTTTCTCTCTCTCTCTTCTTTATCTTTCAATTTTTTCATTATCTGCTTTTGTTTCTCTTTCTCGCTCATAAAAGGTGTAATTTAAAATCGACAAGTGTGCAATTCAATCAATGTTGATTCTATTTATGTTCAAAGTACACAATCATTACGACAATACAAGTACGTTGCTAGAAACACAGGCCTACATGCCTTTTTTTAAATTTACATACTACTTCCACAGACTCATTTTCGATAATGTAACAAACCACTCTTGAAAACATTGTGACAAAAGAGAAATAGCTCGTAACGAACAACTTCTCCTTTTGCCACAATGTTTTCCCATTTTTTTTTTATATTTACTAAACCCTATTATATGATATTTATCTATATTTTACCAGAACGTTTTCAAAGAAGTCTATTGCAAATTTGTTTTCAGGAGGTATTGAGTTAAAGATGTGTTTCTAGACCAATGCACGTGTATGACGTAGATTGTTATAATGTAGCCAGGAGCCTGTTTTGTTCACATAGTGTCATAGCTATTAGACTTTACCCTCATAATGGCAATAACACGATTAAACCATTCTTTTTTTTTAAATGTTTCAAAAATATTTTCTTTGTAAATAATTTTTCCTTATCTACATTGGTCGAAGGAACATTCGACTGCGTGATTCAGCCGATTGTTGGAAAACGCGGATTTTATGGTTCCATAATTATGTGATGACTTACTTGGTATCATGCATCACGGAGATGTATTAAACCCCCTTACGAAAAGCATGAGCCATTTATATGTGTCAAGTGTATTCAACTTTGAAAAGAGTAGACTAAAGAATTCGCGCCTGATCTAAATACAGACATTGAAGTAGTTCAACAAACGTCTACTCGTACAATGATCTAACCCTGAAACTAATGAATAAATAAAATGGAAAGATCCATCCATATAGAAACAAATATTGCTATCATGTGGTTATATATTTTTTTTCCACCCGAAAAAAAACCGTGTCGGACAGTGTACATCAAAGGTCAGACTGCACGTTTTGTGCAGTCTGATCTTGATCTACACTGTCCGTAACAGGCGCACCAAGTCAGGTTTAGCAGCCTAAGAGTAAAGGCACACAGTCCAGCCAAGAAATCTCTTTATAATAAAGACACCGAATATAGACTGTTGCTAGACCACCGATTCCCAATAAATAAATAATCTCAGTGGTCATCAAAGTGAATCGCCAAGTCATTATTTTGAAATGTTTCCATGGGTGTAATGCTTTAAATGTTTGAAAAATTTAAAGCTCTAAAATGTACTCATCTGCTCTAAGTTGCGTTTTTAATTTTATTTTCAAGAGTTTTCTTAATTTGAAGTAACGCAATTTCTGTTTGGCTAAACCAAATAGTTTAGCCACATCAGAAGTTATGTTACTATATATAGAAAATAGCGGACTCACGATTTAGCCGTCCCCACCGTCTAATATCTGAATCTGAGACACTTCAAAAAACGACAAAAAAATTGGACCCGTTTTCTTCCTGAGTTTTAAATTACTCATCTAAATATAATTTACAAGTCTACCACAAAAAAATAATACATTTATCAAAGTGGTGACCTTCCAAACTCTGACATTTATAGAATTTTATAGAATTTATGTGAAATGACTTCATCATAGCTCTGAAATGACGGTTGAGATGTCACTGTTTGTCGACACAAGTCCTCACAAAGTAACTTATGTACATGTTTTTCTGTGAGCGTGGGTGTTGTTTTAAGAATTGTTCCAATAACTAGAATTTTCTTCGATAAAGACTATTTGAATTGTTAAACCCTATAACAGACAACTCTGAGCTTTAACGGTCCTGAAGAAAAAAGCTTTTGAAAACATTGTGGGAAAATGAGAAAATGCTGGTAATCAGCATTTTCTTCTTTTCCCACAATGTTTTGTACTCTTCCAAAACAATTTCAAATTTTGAATTACATTCATGTTGTCGTCTGCAAATGCTTTCAATTTGGACTAGTCTAAAATTTTGTCTTTTGGTAAA
The DNA here is from genome assembly GCA_946811185.2 of Hippopus hippopus. Classification (NCBI taxonomy): domain Eukaryota; kingdom Metazoa; phylum Mollusca; class Bivalvia; order Cardiida; family Cardiidae; genus Hippopus; species Hippopus hippopus. The sequence continues at coordinate 41,051,239 of OX328097.1, forward strand.
GAGTTAAATTGACTTTCTCGTATAACAAAGAGGCATCTGGATTAGATACTTTTAATGCATTTCAAAATTTAGGGTTTAGATATTTCAGGAGCTGAAGCACGAGGGCGGGAGTGATTATCATAGTTGCTTATTGTTATAGTTAATGTTAATATGAACCTTTTCCTTTTATTCTTGTAGGTGGTATTGTGTCACACTATTCAGCATTCAGTTTTAGAAAGTCACGAGGAGATCGTTAAACGACAAAGTTTAAAGTGTAACAACCATTGTCCGTACGGTTTTGTTGCTGACGTAGAAGGTGACCTCACGTGCACGTGTCTGGATCCTTGTTCGGTAAGCTTCGGTTTTTCTGCCTGTACCGCAATGTTTGTTTGTTTCAAGATCGACTTCCTGAGTGGCATAAAAAGTTGATTTTATTTGTATGGTACTTGGTTGAACTCGGTAAGAAAAACTCAGAACAGACAGGAATATTTTAAAACATTCTCTTGTCGTTAATCATGAACCTTCACGTTTATATAGATAAAACGGAACTTTTCAAAGAATTTACTCTTTTGCAGACGCCAAAATTTTAGACTTAGCCATGTTGAAAGTATTTGAAGATCACAACTTACTGTAGCTCATATGGTAAGATTCGGGCTTGACAGGGTAGAATACATTCTAGGGAAGGAGAAAATGGTATTTACCAGTATGTTCTCCTTTTCAAACAATGTGTTTAAAAGCCATCTTTCTCAACGTCATTAAAACACGGCATTGTTTGGTAAAAGGTTTAAAAAACCCGGATCCAAACTTTGTTATATTAAGGTTGTTAAGAACCTACCATCTTGGCCAAACAAAAGACAGTTTAAACCCGAAGTTCTGAGTACCCGTTCAATGCAGCATGGTCTTACTTTTACATAGTTAGTTAAAAATCAAATAAAGGTGACCTTTTTGCATGCTAAAGGATGAAAATGAATACTCCCAAAAAAAACGATGATTCATATCGTCTGCATTCCACCACTTCAGACCAACATTAAATTTTTAAATGTTAGATAACTCATTAGCATTTAAATGTTAGCAGTATATACCTGACACCGCCATCAGTCATAGCGGTTTTGTTTCCAATATGATATATACGGATACTATAACGAGGCTGTTTGTAAACCATATTGATGCTGCAATTCACTTCCTGTCGAAATACGATGTATTTAGAAGAACACGTGAAATAAGAATAATTGAATCAGTAAAGGTTCGATGCGTTTTTTTGTTTGTTATTCTTTATTGCATAAAAATTCCAAACCCAGTAAAGTGTAATTCACGTTCTAAACACTTCTTTCTACAATTACAGTTACTTAGAGCAATCTGACATATTAGAATAAAAAATTATCTTATTGGCTTGATTGAACCAGGTATAGGTCCTCAATAAGATCGCACGTTCGGTGTAGTCTGATCGTAATCTTTACCTTTCGTAAAAGCCATTATTTTCGCCTAATCCGCTAAAAGAGCTGTTCAACACATATTGTTTTTTTGATTTTGTGTGTTTTTCGATGATTGGTTTGCGTTTAAAGTTCATCCAACCAACCAACTTTTTCCTATTCGTACACTAGTTATCGATGTCACAAACTTTACATTAATTCAGAATCAATCATTCTGCAAATAAATATTTTGTCTGCACGGTCTTTGAATTTAATTGCATGTAAAGGATAATCGGATTTATAAAAAAATGCTAAAAATGAGAATATTAACGGTTGATCGAAAATCATTGCTGAAGATGGGCCAAGTTAAATAGCAAATAATGCCGCAATATTTCAATATGTAGTTTTAATATCTAATTTGAAAATTATCCTCACCCATAACTTCCCAATTATTGATTTAACGATCCGTCTGAAGTGGGCGCTTAAAGTTTTTATTGTCAGATTTTATCTATAAAGTCATGGTTCTCAGGGTTCTGAAGATGAATGTGTAAGCTGACATTGAGAAAGAATGAATATTTTACGTTCTGCTTCGAAATTCGATCAAAATTTTATTGTTAATATTTAAAGAAATGATGCAGAAACCTTCTATGTGGGGATGAAGTCGGTTGCGACGGAATTATTGTGGGATGTTTTAGAGTGAAAGGAGCGTTCTCCTTGATAATTTTCAAGACAAACCAAAAGACACACCGAAATTGACCCATGCTCTAGCAAATGGTGGTTTAACTCTTTACCAAACGACAAAATGTTGGACTTGTCCAAATTGAAAGCATTTGCAGACGACAACTTAAATGTTGCTAAAATGAAAATTTCTGTCTGTGATAGGGTAGAAAACATTGTGGGAAAAGGAGAAAATGCTGGTTACCAGTATTTTCTCCTTTTCCCACAATGTTTTCAAAAGGCTTCTTCATCAGGGTCGTTAAAACTCGGGATTGTGTGGTAAAGGGTTAATACATCTCCATGATGCATTATACCAAGCAGGCCATTACATAGTTATGATTCCAAAGAATTTATTTTGTCTAACAGCCAAATTAATTACGAGTCAGAATGGTCCTTAGAAATGCAGAAATTTTCCAAAAGCAAAAAGTTTCGACACAGTCAGTCTTTGCGGACTGCGCAGGCTGACATGGATCGATATTTTTTGCAGAGGCATTAAATCCTCTTTTCACAGAGCGTGGCTCATTTCAAAGAAATAAATCTTTGTCTGCCGCCGGTGACTGGCGACCTCATACTTCACATCTGTGTCCCCTTCACAGTCCTCGCAGTGCTTTGATCTCTGTTGTGGCCTAACCTCGTGCTTGGTACCTCGTAGTGTTGTATATACAAATTTCTATAATTATGTAATTTTTTGTAGTTTTAACGAGGAAAAAGCATGGTATATTTGTTTGAATATAGTATTTACCTATGTATTTAAGAAAAATACCAGCTTACTCTATTTTTTTATGTCAAATGAAAACACTGAAAAGAAACAATAATGTTGTCCTCTCTAACGGCTTAAAATATGTTGAATATTTATGCGTTTTGCTTCGACTTTGTCTTCATGAAAAAACACTTAGTGGCTTCGGAAAAAGGTTTTAAGAACTATAGTGAGAGATACTCCATGAAATGATGGATATGTGTACTGGTCGCGTTGCCGTGATATAACTGAAATATTGTTGAAAACGGTGGTAAACATCAGATAAACAAAACCCCTATTTTCAGTGTAAGGTTTAACTCTTTGCCTATCAATCCCGTGTTTTAACGTCCTTAAAGAAGAAAGACATTTGAAAACACTTTGGGCAAAAGAGAAAATGCTGGTAACCAGCTTAGTCTCCTTTTCTCACAATGGTTTATTTTGCCTTATCTAAGATGAATCACATTTAAGTCCGCTCATATTTTGCCATCTGCAGCTACATGTACTTTCAATAATTGGCCTACAACACGCGAAAAGCGGTACTCGGACATTTGCGTAAAGGGTCGTCTCGGATCAGCCTAAGCAGTCCGCACAGGCTAATCCGAAACGGCTCTTTACGACTACATTAGATTTTGTGCTACAGTAGACTCGCGCAAAACAGAAAATAACTTAAAAAAGGAAAGTGTCGTTTCGGATCAGCATGCGCGGACTGCGCAGGCTGATCCGAGACGACATTTTACGCAAATGTCCGAAAGCCCCTTTTCGCGTGTTGCAGGCCATATGGAACAGGTTTAGTTAAAATCATATTGTCTAGTTGAGAATAATATAACGGGATAAAGGTTGAGATATGTAAACAGGAATGCAGTCAGTTGTCACGATGTCGCTGTCACCTGTTATACGAAGTGCGGTTTTGTTCGTATTCAAAACAGAGGGCATCGCCTTTGTCAAAATGACGGCTCATTAATATGAGCTTTTATTATCCATTACCTCTTTCACTACTAAATAAACAAGCAATTTCGTTGAAATGATATCCTCCGCCGAAAAAGACCTTTTCAAACATTTACGCGACCGCGTAATTCAAAATCGCTCCCAGTCGGCCATTTTGCATCGAATCAAAAAAAGAAAAAAGGTATATCGGCGGAATAGGTTATTGTGCACATGTATAAAGTTTCACGAAATTCCGTCCAATGGTATTGGAGATATTGTCCCGGACGGACACACGGACGGACGGAAGGACGGACGGACGGACGGACGGACGGACGGACAACGCTAAAACTATATCCCTCCGCCTTCGGCGGGGGATAATAACTTTTTTCATAGACAACTAATACACTTTTACTGCAAGATGAGGAACCAGTCTGGTCATATTATAGAATAAAGTAGTGGATAGTGTAGATCAGAGATCAGACTGCACGTTCTGTGCAGTCTGATCTTGATCTACATTGTCCACATAAGCTTCTTGTGTCGTCTACAGTAAGGAAAGTGTGTATGAGCAGCACTCCAGGAAAATGGGGTTTTAATACATCTCCTTGATCTTTTATACCAAGCAAGTCATCAACCAACAGTAATTCTTGATATATAAAATCACTTTTGTCGAGCAAACAAACTGAATCATGAGAAAAACTGGTCTTTTGACATGCCGGAAATTGACCCATAGCAAAAGGTTTTGACACAGGTCAGCCGGCGCATTCCGCGCCGGCTGACCTGGGTCGATACTTTTTGCAGCTGCATTAAACCCTCTTTTATAAGGAGCATGACTGATTTTTTTCCCCTTTACTCGAGGTTGTTTGGTATAGATTAAACATGCCGTCCCATTAAACGAATCATACAGCAAACAACTTCGAAAATGTCCCTGCCAACTACCGGGTTATCAACATCAATTATGATTTCATACATTGAAATATTAAATATGAAAACATTCTAGCCAAGGGATTACTTGCTCGTCACAAAAAAAGTCTTCTTCTTCCATAACGTCCCTCTGGAGACGTTTGTTGTGATACGAAAAAAGATCGTCTTCAGGGGTACCGTCCACTAAACTGCGTAGATTTACGCATTTTTTTTTGGATTGAATATACACATGTAGGATCCCTACTTTACCAAAAGGTATGAAGTGACGCAAAGTTTTGCAAATACTTAATCAAATCGTATAGTCTTGCAGTTCAGTGAAAATTGTTTTCAGACTTAACGCTTGATTAAAAAAAAACTTCGTAGGCAAGTTTCGTGCGTACGCAGTGCAGTGAAAAGTACCCCAGAAGAACAATATCTGCATCTACATATACATTGCTTTGAGGCATACTCTGTGAAAAGATGCTTTAATGCATAGATTTGCAAAATGAGTCTCCCCATGTCAGCATATCAGGATGACCTATGTCGGAACTCTTTGCGTGTGGTAAATTTTTCCTGCATATCAAAGGTCCATTCTATCTCATGATCTCAGCCGGTCTTTCGGCCAAATGGATATATATAATGCGATGACTTCCTTGTATAACACAGTACGAAGATGCAGTAAACTCCCTTTTTCCACAACGCCACTCATAATTGGCTCGCAACACGCGAAAAGGGGCATTCGGACATTTGCGTAAAGTGTCGTCTCGGATCAGCCTGCGCAGTCCGCGCAGGCTAATCCGAGACGGCATTTTACGACTACATTAGATTTTGTGATACAGTACACTTGCGCAAAACAGAAAATTACATAAAAACGGAAAGTGTCGTTTCGGATTAGCCTGCGCGGACTGCGCAGGCTTATCCGAGACGACACTTTACGCAAATGTCCGAATGCCCCTTTTCGCGTGTTGCAAGCCATTTAATATTTATTATGAGGAAGGAGTTTTCTCCCAGCAAAACTTAAACACGCCCCAAAGAGCGTTTTTTTTTTCTTTATTTTGTATAATGACGATAGCGGGTCACTTAGTAAGGATAAACTCTTTACCAGACGACAAAATCGTAAATTTGTCCACTTCTTAATTATTTGCAGACGACAAATAAAATGCTACTGCAAAGAGAGGACTTGTTTTTGAAAGGGTAGAAAACATTGTGGAAAAAGGAGAAAATGCTGGTTACCAGCATTTTCTCCTTTTCCACAATCTTTTCAAACGCCTTCTTTCTCAGAGTCGTTACAACTAGAGATTGTTTGATAAAAGATTAAATACGATGGATCTTCGGCCAGAAAAATACAAGACATTAAATCTTTAATAAATCCTACAAACGATAAATTTCATCCCCAACTACAGTACACGTGAACAATAATTCCGAAATTCACAATACATGTACCCTTTTCGTGTCGTTGTTTTGGGATTTCTTGTCAGTGTTTTGGGATTTCCATATGTCAGTGATTCACTATAGACTTAATAACTATATATTGTCTCTTTGTATAAATGGGAGTGTCTTTGAGCAAGACACTTTAGAGCCCCAGCCTACTACCGATGAAACCTAGGATATGCGTGAATTAGGGAGCTGTCGCCGTAATATGACTGAAAGCGGCGTAAACCACTCCGTAATCGGTCAATCAATCTCTTTAAATAAAGATTTAGAACTATAAAAAAAAATCATGTTTTGTTTAAATTGTACATACTTTACAATGTACTAAATGTACTATGAAATTCGAATTAACGATACACCAAACAGTTATGAGTTCACCGTACCTGAGAAAGAAGGCCTTTGAACACAATTTTGGACAAGGAGAAAATGCTTGTGACCTTCATTTTCTCCTTTTCCCACAATGTTTTCTGTCCTTTACAGGACAAATTCCATATATTAATCAGGCCACATTTGAATAGTTGTCTGCAAATAATTCCAATTTGGACATGTCTATAATTTTGCTGTCTAGTAAAGGGTTAAATTATTATGAGTTTTTAAGAAAAAACTACAGTCACAGAATTCGCACGGACGTCTTGGCTGTCGGGTTTAAAAAATATTTTTAAATTCTGCTTAGTCATCATACAATGAAATTGAAGTTCAAGGTTATTGCACCCACTGTAAGAAAAATAAAAACTGATGAACTTTACCGATAAGTTATTCATAAACAAGATGTTATTTGACCACATAATACATATCAAGGTTGCCCTCTTTTCGCCTGTTTACCATTACAAACCACGCTTGACCTGGCCTCACCCTTTTACTTATCTTTACGATGTAGTAAAAATTGTGCTGTATTGGCGCTTTAACTCTCCTCTACTTGTAGACAATTTTTCCCGTCTTAGTGCAGACGACTTATTAAAGTAGAGTGGAGAAAGGAAAAATGAATCGTGATGAACAATTTCTCCTATTTCCACTTTGTATTAACATGCAATTATTTATTTAACTTTTGTTATTTGTAATCAGTATTACAAGGATTTTTCAGTTACAAGTCTGTTTCGAATTCATCTCAGCATCTTAATGTTTAGTGCGCCCAAAACCAAGTTCACTTGCACAGATGTTTCGATTTTAAAGCCGCTTTAGTCAAAATATCACTGCAAATATCAGACGGTGAAGGTACTGGATCAGTCTGCACATTCCGTGCAATCTGAACTGATCAATCTGATCAAAGGTATTCTTTTGGGAGTAAAATCTTCAAATTGGACAGTGTAGATCCAAGATCAGACTGCACTTTCTGTGCAGTCTGATCTTAAGCTACACAATCAGCAAAAGGCCATTCACTCGCGCTTAGCAGCCTAAGGTTTAAGTCTATCTAAAACTGACTGTGGTATCGTTAAATTTTCATTTTACAGTCCTGCAGTAGACATCACTTGAAAACATTGTGAGTGAAGTAAGAGCAGCTGGTGGCTAGGAGCATTTGATCTCTTTCTTCTGCAATGATCTATTGACTGATATAAATTAGTCAAAAACGACACATTCCTTTCTTTCAAATGATCTAAATGTTTACGCTTTTTGTCTCTCATTACTTGTTATATCTAAACTCTTGTATACGAGGAAGCAGCCAATGGTTTGGTTGGATGGGAAATTGTGAGAGCATGGATTGGTCGACTGGCCGCTGCGATAAAACTGAAATAAGGTCGAAAAGGGCGTTAAACACCATACAAACAAACAAGCTGGTTATTTATCTTTTACCCTTTAAAGTGCCTTTTACAACTAAAGCTGCCTTTACGGTCAGTATAGATCAAGATCAGACTGCACAAAACGTCTGATCTTCGATCTATACTGTCCGCCAACCTGAGACACTCTGGACAATAGCAACTTGGAAATGCAGTTACTAGTATTTGGCTTTTGGAAAACAACCGTTATACATGTAGTAGGTTTTTTGGGCAATCGAAGCGTTAATTTCCGACTGCCTTTCCACCTCAGTGGGAAATCTCTCTCCGAGGGTCTCCCACTCGCTGCCGAATGTTTACATTTGACTGATTCCGCCCACAAAATATCGTTAAAAGGAAAACTGACCGCCCTGGCAACATCTTTAAACCAAAAGAAAAGAGAGAATGATGTTTTCAGATTTAATATTTATTATTTTTGACGGCCTTTGATACTCATCCGTGAAGAATTAGGGGTATTATACGCTTGACAGGGGAAAATGTTTTGCGGTATTTGCAGTTGACGCCCACTCACTCACACATTCTTTTTACCCTTTGATAACTAAGCGCGAATATGGATCCTTTTGCAGACATTGTAGACCAAGATCAGACTGCACAAAACATGCAGTCTGGTCTTAGATATATACACTGGACATCAAACATGGTATGGGATTTTATAATTAAATCTAATGGTGAAAAGCTGCCGTAAAACCGCTAGACATGGGTCTTCAATACTCCCATGAAATTTTCATTTCATAATATTTGGCAGTGTAAAGATTAAACAATTTCTGACACATCTGTTTATTTCTATCCGAAGAGGGTTGTAGATTTCAACAAATCAAATTTGAATGACACTGCAGTTTTTGTAAAGAGTGTCACTTTTCATTCCCCAATATAGCAATTCGTCTTTTTTGACTCTTTACCAAACGACAAAATTTTAGACTATGCCAAATTGAAAGCATTTGCAGAAGAAAAAATCAAATTAGCTTAAAAGATCCGTCTCTAAAACGGTACAATACATCGTGGGGGAAAAGAGAAAATGCTGGTTACTAGCATTATCTCCATTCTCCACAATGTTTTCAAAAGTATTCCGGATAGTTACGGCAATGTATTGTTTAGTACAGAAGTTAAAGGCAGAAAAATACAATTCCAATAAAAAAAGATAAATTTTTGGTCAGAATTTGACATGAAGTATTTGACGATGCAATACTAAGATCATACTGCGCTATCTCTGCAGTGCATTTTTGATCACAATGTGACATGAAGTAGCTAATGATGAAACTCTAAAATCAGACTGCGCGTTCTCTGCAGTGCATTTCTGTCACAATTTGACATCAAGTAGCTGACGGTGTAATTCTAAGATCAGACTGTGCATTCTGTGCAGTCCAATCTTGATTTTGATATACGCCGTCCGTAAATGTCATTTCATAGAGCAGGGCTTAATTTGTATTTCCTCTCAATTGGGCGGAGATGGTCAATTCATAATCCTTGTTCATTCCTACACTCCTTTTTTTTCGCTTAACCCATTAGGCTGCTGATCGCGACTCACTGATGATTTGCGGACAGTGTAGATCAAAGATCAGACTGGACAGAACGTGCAGTCTAATCTTTGATCTACACTGTCCGATAATGAGATATTTTCTCTAAAAAAATCAATAAATTTTGAAATAACATTATTCGGGTTTTTATTTTCGACTTGAAAGTTTTATACAATTTATTTAGAAGGACAAGGTTTAGGATATTGAGACGCTTTTCTGTTTACTAAAGGCGGGGGGGATCTGAATCATACATAACGTGTTTTTCTCCATGAGGATCTGTGCGACAAAGGGGTCCTGTGTGTGACCCAGTGGTGAAGATGGGTGATTATCAATCCAAAGGCCTCGGGTTCGACCCTCCCTCGAAGCGCCAGGTTTCGTGAGAGTATCCTTGGCAAGATAATTCGGAGCCCTTGTTTCTGATGAAACACAAGACGCATTATGAACTGTGGAACTGTCACCGTAATATGACTGAAATAATGTTGAAAAACAGAAGTTTTTAAATACGTAGTGCACGTATAGATAAACCTCTTGCGTATTCAACCTGTAATACTGTGAACATCTGATATCTTTCTCTGAGGGTGAAGATCAAGATCAGACGGCATTCCTCCATACCCACACCTAACCGTCTAAGCGTCCAACATATAAAATAAAATTTGGAGTCGTAGATTTATGACATTGTCAATATTATAGAATGTACAAGTGGATCCAAGATACTAGTAAGAGAGCACTTTCTGTGCAGTCTGATCTTGAACTTCATTGTCAGCCTAAGCCACTAAAGCAGAGATTAGTGCTCTAAAATTTGAGCATTACCATACCCTACTTGAAATAAGCCAATGGATTATAAAATGATTTTCGATCCCGTTAATCAATTAAGGATAAGAGTTTTTTTAAAAGAATTATGTGGTTACGAAAACCGCAATTACACGACTTGCTGCTTCCACTTATCCCATAAAGCTCTCAACTCGACCTACTTGCTTCTGCAGACAGTTTAGATGAAGATCAGACTGCAAAAAACGTGCAGTCTTATCTATGACCAACAGTCAGCAACTCTGTTACATAGTTTGGCCAGAACAACCCTGAAATAACGTTATTTCTGCTGCTTTTCCAATTTTGGAAAGATGCTTATTAGTCTTTCAGAATACTAAGGGTCAAAGGGACAAACATAGTCATGCTTTCTTTTGTTTGCAGTGTAAGAATAGACAAAGATCAGATTGTACGATGTGGATCTACAGTATTCTATGTTTTGAAAGATATTAAAAAAAAAACCACCTTAACATTGCCGTATTTATTGATTTAAAATGTTAAATTTAATTTTTTCATGTTTTTAAAGTCTTAACTCTTCCAGTGCAAAGATTAATATTTAAAATCGACCTCTTACAGGCGGCTGAAAAAAAAAACATCTACTGTAACTCAAAAAAGATATCTATCTTTCAAGCTTTAACAAATAAATAAATATGCGGACGTTATAGATCCATGATTAGACTGCACGTTTGTGTGTGTGTGTGTGTGTGTGTGTGTGTGTGTGCAGCCTGATCGTGATCTGTGCAAGCCGCCAAAGCCTGTTTTCGCCTATGGTACTGAAAGTCTTAATCTCACAAGTTCCTTGTAAGAGGCAATAAGCTCTAGGTTAAGCTGAGTCAGTAGGACATATTTTTTGTACAAGACTTTTTATAATTGAGTCATATACTCTGTGTAAAGGGGGCTTAATGCATCTGAAAAAAGTACCGACCCATGTCAGCCTGCGCAGTTCGCGCAGGCTGACATGGGTCGATACCTTTTTGCTTTTTGTACATTCTCTGCACGTCCAAGGACCATCCTACCTCATGTATCATTCGGCTGTCAGATAAAATGGATTTTATGGATTCATAACTATCAGTGATGACTTGCTTGGTATAATGCATCACGGAGATGTATCAAACCCCCTTTTCGCAGAGCACGGCTGAATTATATAGTTGTAAGTCGTATAGTATTACGTCTTTTTGCGGTTTGCTACTTAAAAGTCGCGGTTTGTGGTCCGTATGCTGCAATCACCGAGTCACGTAAGCTCTGTCCGTGAAGGCGAACATGGCTTCTGATACATAGTCAGAAAAAAAAGTTTTCAAAGTTTCTAGTAGATTTAATTCGATTGAAACAATAAACTTGAATTTAAATAATGAAGTATGTAGATGGACATGGGTAAATGAATTCCACAAATAAGAGCCATCCTCTGTGAAAAGAGGGTTTAAAGTTTATGCAAAAAGTATCCAACCATGTCAGCCAGCGCAGTCCGCGCAGATTGACATGGGTCAAAACTTTTTGCTATCGGTCAATTTTCTGCAAGTCAAAGGACAAGCAGACCTCATGCTTCAGTTGCTTGTTAGAAAAATAGGTTTTATAGATCCATAATTATATGATGACTTGCTTAATTCAATGCATCAAGGAGATGCATTAAGCCCCGTTTCGCCAGAGCATGGCTCAAGTGTATTTGAAAAAAGAAAAAGGAGGGGAGAGAGATTATTGATAGTACAAAAAATATTTCGGAAAAGCTAACACAATTCAGTGGCTTAAAATAAGTTATGTCAGTAAGGTAGTGGGTCAATTTTGTGGCTGTTAAAAAATTTTGTGGTTGTTAAAAAGTAGGATAATTAGTGAGGGAAATCAAACACCTCCTTCGAGACAAGTGCCTGTCATAACCAGAGTTACGTGTTAAAATGCAGTAAGAGTTCGTTCAACCTTGTACCTTAACGTTAATTTTGAAGTTGGTGTCGTCACAATTGCAGACTCCAATAAGTGTCAATAACTTTTACGGACATAGTAGATAATATCAGACTGCACAAAATATGCAGTCAGATCTTGGAGCCATACTGTACAACACTTTGTGATATATGCAAACTAAGACGACACCAAATCTTGACATTATACAGATTTAAGATATCCACTCCATTTAATTAGCTGCACAATACTCTCGAAGGATTGAGCTGTTCTAGATTTGAACTAAATTCCAATGCATTCTGATGCATCTCTGCATCTTTAAACCCCCCCCCCCCCCCCCACACACACACACCTCTTGCAGTGATAGAAGTTTGAGAAAATTCTTCATTTGCCACGAAGGTTTCATAACCCTTATCCTGCTAAATAAATAAAATGAAATTGTCAAGCCGACAGTAAAAACCTGAATGATGCTATTTCAAATTTATTTTTTGGAGAAAGATATCTCCTCATCAGACAGTGTAGATCAAGATCAGACTGCACGTTCTGTGCAGTCTGATCTTGATCTACACTGTCCGCACAAGGTCAGTGAGTCGCGCTTAACAGCCCAAGGGTTAAATATAATTATTTTCCCAGTGTACATGCTCCAGATAACATTCTTTATTTGAATCCGAAAGCATTTTCGGAATAGATTACACAACAGCTACAAGAGTATATACCAAACCCATCACCAACAACAACGGTAGAACAATTCGCTTGTAAAATGTAGCCATCTAATAGAGCTGCGCTCTGGCACAAAGGGGTTTAATGAATTTCCGTGATGCATCGTATAAAGCAAATTATCATATACACATTGATCCACAAAATCGCTTTTATCTAACAGATGACTGAATCATGGGATAGACTTTCCTTTGACATGCAGAAAAATTTACCTATAGCAAAAAGTTTGTTTTTTTTGCGCAGGCTGACCTGGGTCGATACTGTTTGCAAATGCTTTAAACCCCCTCTTCATAGAGCATGACTTAATTTGTTTTTCCTCAAAATCTGATACTGTTTTTAAAATTAACCCTTTACCAAACAATTTGTTGTTTTAAGGAGCCTGAAGAAGAGGGCACTTGAAAACATTGTTGGAAAGCAGATGCATTTTTCCTCCTTGCCAATATGTTTTCCAACAGGAAAATCCTATAATTCAAGACACAATTGATTTTTTACCTGCAAACGATTGGACAAGTCCAAGAATTCAAGGCTCATTGGATTGTATTTTCAGTCGTGGAAAGTTAGAAATCATATATTTTACGCTGAAAAAAAGTTAAATTGATGGGAAGAAAAGGAAAACGTACTTTGGATAGGAAGGAAAAGCCTAACTTTTGCAAGATTAAATCCCTAGGCTGCTAAGCGCGACTCACTGACCTTTTGCGGACAATGTCGATCAAGATCAGACTGCACAGAACGTGCAGTCTGATCTTGGATCTGCACTGTCCGATAAGGAGATATTAATCCCGAAAATATAATTTCTAAATAGCAATATTTAAGTTTTTTTTTCTATCGAATTGAAAATTTCATTTTAGTTATTTAGCAGGATAAGGGTTAAATCCGTTTCTACCGGAAAAACTCAGACTAAAAAAAAAAAAAAATCGGAAACTGTAGGTTCAAGATTAGGATGTACGTTTAGTGCAGTCTGATCTTGAATTGACAGTTTCCGCAAGGTAATCGCCCCGATGCGCTCTAAGCTTCGTTAGGGAGATACGAAAAAAAATGATTTATTCGAACCGGCCCATTTTTATCGCCCAGGCTGACCTGTCTCCGTATATACAACAAAGTGGTTGGATAAATCTGTTTATCACTGTTTCAATTATAGACATGTAACCTCGGGATGAACTCGAAACTTGCATATCATTATGAGTTTCTTCTATTTAGTCATCTTTAACCCTTGTTGTAATGAATTGGGTATTCTTTTTGGGTTGAATAGAAAACTTACAGATCGCTGTAAAAGCTGTTTGGGCAAGAACATTGCACAAGAAGAAGATCCTAGATCTGACTGCACATTCTGTTTAGTCTGATTTTGATCTACATTGTTTGCAATAAGAAAAAAGCTTAGGTTTGTACCTAGCGCTTTAAGAGTTAACATCTCATATTTATGTGTGTTTGTTTCGATAAAAATAAATGAAATTGAAGATGACTATCATTATTTATTTAAACGTTCATTTGCACCATAAATCATTTTGTTTGTTCTGTTTTTATATTTCTTATCAACTGGAAATATAGTTTAAGATAACAATGATGTATGAAAAACTGAGAGGGGATCGCGTACAGTCTGAGTTCCTAATCGAATTTCATAATCCGCTTTACTGCCAGATATCCGTGCTTTTACTGTTTAAAACAAGAAATAGAGGATGAATAATATTGTTGTTAAAACGGCCACCGTGGTCTTTAATTCTGAAGATGTAGATAGATCAAGTTATGTAATTATGTTTTTAGCAGTATTTCCATCACCACGAAAGCCAGTACAACCAACCATGTGTTCCTCATATTTATGTTCCGGTACTACGTACAACATTCAATTTACTTTTGGTCCCCCAGTTTAAACACATTTAACCCTTTGCCTGCTAAGGCGACTCACTGACCTTTTGCGGACAGTGTAGACCAAGATCAGACTGCACAGAACGTGCAGTCTGATCTTTGATCTACACTGTCCGATAAGGAGATATCAGTCCCAAAAACATAATTTCGAAATAGCAATGTTTGGGTTTTTACTATCGAATTGAAAATTTCGTTTTAGTTATTCAGTAGGACAGCGGTTAAGAAAGAAATTGCTCAGTGGTCAGAGAGGACCAATTCTAGTCGTAGTGACTTCGATCGTACTTCAGGTAAAAAAAAAAAGCTTGGCTTGGAATATATCAGCGTGAATGAAGTTATTACTTTATTTAACACTTAGAGTGCCGAATAAACCAAAGGTGCACTTTCACTCTCCAAATAAGACCCTTAAAAGTGCAGTGCCAAGCTTGTTATTGTCATCAATGTGTCAGTAAAGCGGACAATGTAGATCAGAGATCAAACAGCACGTTTTGAGCAGCCTGATCTTGATCTACACTGGCTGCAAAGGCAACAATAAACGTGTAAGGCGTTGTAAGAGTTGAAATGCATGAATGTGAATATAACGCTATGGCAGCTGATCTTATTACCACACTATTTTCAAAAGTGGCCTGCTACAAGACGTGGAAAGTCGTCTGTTTGAGGTATTGCATCAAAATTATTGTTCAGTACCCCGAACACCGTCAGGAACAAACTCTATATTGTTTCACTACATTGTTTTTGTTGCTTATGCGACATTTAATTCCTGTTCAATAGAAAACCTCGCAATCAAATAAATAAGTATGTTCATTTCTTTGTCATTTCAGAACGTCATGTGTTTAGGAAGTGTCTGTGTCGCCGAGATGCCACCAAATTGTCAATGGGAAGCTTGTAAACCAGTCACTAGATGTGAAGGTAAGGCTAATCTGCAAACTTTTCAACAACACTCTTCCTACACATATAAGACGTAAAAGCTATTTCGACCGATTAACATAACTCAATAAAATGACAACAGTATAAAATAATTTTGGGGGAAAGGAGTTAATGCTTTTAACAATGATACGGCACGGCAAAAACTTTTACCTTTCCTTTTCTGTGTGTGGGCTTGTTCAATTTTAGTCGCATGTATAAAACAGCCTGTATAGCTATGAGTTATTGGTATTAGATGTTGGAGAAATCTGATAAAGTACAGAAAGACTTTTCTTCACTATTCAGCACAAAAATAAAATAAGTTTTGATAGAATTTATTGATACTTGGATAACATATTGCTTGTGTTACATACGAAAGTGAACAATTGTTGAATTCCACAAATAATTTAGAGATCTACTTATGATCGCGGAGGCTTGTTTCGTTGACAGACTTATGGGCTGATTTTTCTTTTGAATACAGGGTAACAAAATTAATGGAACCCACTTTGTTAACAAAACACAACACCCCTGGCGGGAGTTTGTGAATAAAAAAGGCGTTTCCTTAGTATCAAATTAATTTTAAACATCAATTTAAAATCTGACGACTTTCCTTTATATTTGTACTGCCTTACCGATTTCGTCCTGTCTGAATTTCACTTCGAGTTCTACATTTTGCCCCTTAACTTTGCATTTTTTCCCATTTAGAGTGGCCCCCAACGAGGCCTTGTAATCAAATGGCATAAAGGAGAAAGAAATAAAGGAAAGAAATAAGTCCTTTTTCGAATAATACGCAATCGTTTTGTGTAAATGGAGTGCCATTGCTTGTCATATGTTATTTCTCTTCTTCCTCCGCAATATTGCCAAATTTCACTCTACCGAAAGGGCAGAAAAAGTTGTATTTTCATAGCTGTAGGTTAACTAGTGCAAATCTCTCAATCTAGGATACTTTACATTTGAGGTTTTTTTTTTCCAAATAGTATTATATGATAAATTCAGAAGACAAGAACCTAAAAACGCTTTCATTGAAACATGCTCTATTTTGCAAGGTACGAGACATAAAAAAAAAGACTGCCACTGCTCCGAGAGCAAACAAGTGTCTTTTACTCAATCAGTTCAACGCTTTAGCATAAGTTTTGGCACTTCACCGATCATTTGACGTTTTTGATGTGATGCTAACCTTGTTCTAACGTAGCGTTCGTGCGGCACTTTGTGTCCTGGACGATCCTTTCTGTGGCAATTTATCATAAGTGTTATTGTTATCATTATTATTATTACTATTGTTTTTACTATTATTATTGTTATTAATGATATTATAAGTAGTAGTAGTAGTAGTAGTAGTAGTTGTAGTAGCGGTGGTGGTATTTCAAGTAACCACAATCCCTTTGAATAGATTTGTAGCTTACTAACAAGCAAGAGTGACATTATTCAGTTGATAGCGCGTCAAATGGCGCATTTTCAAGGTTACTAGTTTTTAAACAGCAAAAATATCGTACAATTTGTCTGAGCGCTATAGATCCAGAAACAGACTGCACTAGCATTTAAATAGAAAATCTTTGGTCCATAATCACCAACCATTCTTAATTTCATTTTAAGTCTAATGCTAGATTTGGAAAGTAACACAACTTCTGATTGGCTAAACCATCTGGTTTAGCCAATCAGAAGTTGTGTTACTTTCAAATTTAGAAAATTCTGGAGAATAAGCATAAGAATGTTCTTGATAATGGTTAATGAAAAAGGACCTTGATCTACAGTATCCCTCAAATGTTCTATATTTTTCCTCAATTTACGAAACAGTCAATAGAAGGATCGAAACTAGTTATAAGTATCTAAGAAATATGCGAGCATTTCTAGAGCCTGCCAAAACTACAAAAGGATTTCAATAGTATCAATATGTCATGAAGGCCGCGTATTTGATTGCATTTCTATGTCACATATTTTATTTATAAATATTAAGTAAATGGTGTATCATTTCGTAAAAATATGCGTTTTATAAAGACATTTGTCTATATATGGTAAAATTCCTACGAATACCAGTGTAGCGGAACACTGCCAGCATTCGATATCACATTTTGGCAGCAGACGAAATGTTTTGGCAGCGGATGAAATTCTTTGAACGTCTTTGAAAATGGAACAATAGCGCCTTGTAAATTATACGTCAACACCTTGTCAACTCCCCCATCCACTCTACGACTATAGCGCTTCCAGCGTCAAAAATATTAACTCGATCGCTTTCGACGGCTTGAAATACAATCCACTGAAACTCAGAAAGATTTTAATCTAATAAATATATCACTAAACAAGCGGACAGTATAGAGCCAAGATCAGATTGCACGTTCTGTGCAGTCTGATCTTAGTCTATGCTGTCCGTTAAAAACCCCAATCGTCGCCGATCGTGCTGAAAGGGTTACAGTTTTCAACGTGAACAGAACACAATCGATTCCTTTATCATTTAATGTTATACAAAAGATCAGGATGAATTCGATATCCTGCCAAATACTTCTAAATCATTTTGAACTTTATCAGGATTGTGTTTTTGGTTGTCAGAGGAAATTCAATCATCCAAAAATGTCCAAAATGTCCAGCTTACTCATCGTGAATCCTTGTAGTTTTCTTAGGTGGAAACTACTAAAATAACTTTTTTCAAGGCACTGGCGAACTCTAAAAGGATTGATTCAACCCTTAACCTTTATGCTGAAAATGGCATTTAACACAATCAACGAATGAATGAATGAATGAATCAATGAATCAATCAATCAATCAATGATGTTTTCGAAGTCAGTTTTTTCTCCTTTTATCCTTCTATTACGTACAAGTATCGCATACAAAGTTGATAATCTCGTATTTCTTAAATAAGTCAATCTAAGACGAGGTAAAACTGAACGTATCTGTATCGTGTTAAGGATGATCGGTGACATTATTGTGATTATAGACCAAGTAAAAGTGAAGAGAGTATTTATCCAGCTGTCCCCCTCCCTGTTTGAACTTCGACTCTGTAATAAATAAAAGATTCTTAATTTACATCTTCTCTGGTGATATCACGGACAACTACATTTCTCTCAGGCAATGTAGATCAAGATGGTATTGAAAAGAAAGTGCAATATAATTTTGGATCTGTACTGTGAACCACATCGGTTAGAGCAAAATAGACTTAGGTACTCAATATCAATGTACATGTATTTCTTACTGACAAAAAATGACCAATTCACTTTATGTGGCAGTGTACGGGTTCAAAGAACAATGTCATCAAAGACCGCTAGTCTTACCTTGGGGGGGGAGGGGGGGGTTCTCTATTAATTTCGCTCGTCTGTCAACGTAGTATTACCGTTTATTCATCGTAATGTTGCCCTTTAACTTGTGACAAAGTATGTTGCGCGAATCGTTGCCAGTTGTTTTTCTTCAATTTAGCTCGCCTTTCAAGAAAGTATATTGAGACTTTTTATCTTTCAAGCTAAAACTTTCCATTCACATATACAGGATAAACTTTTTTACACCCATGACAGTGCGAGCCTTGTTTTTTCTTTACGACATTGGACATCAGCTTTTTTCCTTTCCTTCCCCCACAATATATGTTTTATCCTTTCATAAAACATTGCCAGCATTTGAGCAATATTAAAGATTTTGTCTGCAAATCAATTCAGTTTGAGCAATTTGTCGCCTGGTAAAGAATTTAACTTACATTCAAATCTTGTGCAATTAGAATAAAATTAGGATCAAGGATGCATATAACAGAAACAAGAAACGGGGGAAAATCGCAATTTCGATATGCTTTAACCCTTTACCAGATGACAAAATTTTAGCCTTGTTTAAATTCAAAGCATTTGCAGACGACAATTTCAATGTGGCTCAAACGGTACAAAATTTTCTTTCACAGGGCAGAAAGCATTGTGGGAAAAGGAGAAAATGCTGGTTACCAGCATTTTCTTCTTTTCCCACAATGTTTTCAAAAGACTTCTTTGTCAGTGTTGTAAAAAGTCGGCATCGTGTGGTAAAGAGTTAAAACAATAAATTCACATAAATCCACTTGGTTCACAGAAGTGTGCAGGATATATTCCATTCGAAAACTTTGCACCAGCAGTTCTGATTGCTCTGAATGTATTGCTACAACCTTCCCCCACGAGATACTCGATCCGTTTCAGCAAATTTTGATATCAGAGAGAGGTCTAGATAAGCAGGAGTTACCTAAAAACTTTATTTCTTCACTAATCCTATATTGTTGGTGCTCGTCAGGAATGTCTCGATCAGATGATCAAACTCACTGAGTACCCACAAAAAAGGTTTATGATTGAGAACGGAGATTGATTACTCTTTTATACCCGAATACTATTTCGTCCCCTTATCTGTATCTCTGACTTCCAAATAGTTGATATTTTCGAATTGATGCCAGTTACAATATTATAGACATTATCTATGCCCTTTAAAAATGTCTCATTTCATTTCTTTCTACAGTGATTCCAGAGATGAAAAAAGTTCGAAAACAAGACATGATTCTTCCAGACGAAGGGAAATTTCTACGCTCCTATTTTCAAGATGACCCCGAAAAATGGTGGTCAAACGGAAATAGTGTCTGTTCCGAGCCACTTCCGGAAACAGCGGTCACGTGTAAACAAAAACGGAAGCGCTGGTTCTTCAACCCAACTAACGGCCACTGTGAACCATTCCGTGGATGTGTAACCAGCGGAAATAACTTTTCGAGGAAAAGACACTGTAAATCACGTTGCAGACGAAACATCGTGAGACCGGAAGTGATCAGAGCAATAGTTCCTAACGATTTCGTTTGTTCACAGGCAAAACCACGTAAATCAAAATGCGACAAAGCCAAGAAATTATGGTTTTACAACGACACTACCGGGAAATGTGAGAAATATCATGGATGTGAAGCAGACCATGGGAATAGCTTTACAAGAAAAGTCTTCTGCAAAGCAACATGTCGGAACCAGATAGCACAGTTTAGACTGCAGAAACGTGAAGGTAAGATAACACTTTGAAGTACATTTACCTTCGTCATTTGGCCAGGAACTCAGACATTGACTCGAACATCGGTTGAATCGAATACCGAACCACTCACTCAAAACTTCAACTTACGCATATAGAGGATAATTATATGAGCGGCGCTCTGGCAGAAGTGGGCTTAATGCATCTCCATCATGCATTATACCGAGCAAGTCACCATATGGCCTGCAACAGGCGAAAAGGGGCATTCGGACATTTGTGTAAAGTGTCGTCTCGGATCAGCCTGCGCAGTCCGCGTAGGCTAATCCGAAACGACACTTTCCGTTTTTTTGTAATTTTCTATTTTGTGCAAGTCTACTGAAGAACAAAATCTGATGTAGACGCAAAGTGCTATCTCGGATTAGCCTGCGCGGACTGCGCAGGCTGATCCGAGACGACACTTTACGCAAATGTCCAAAGGCCCCTTTTCGCATGTTGCAAGCCAATTATTATTATGGATCCATAAATCCATTTGGTCTAACAACCGACTGGATAATGAGGGAGACTGGTTCTTTGACATGCAGAGAATTGACTTAAGGCAGAAAAGTTTCAATCAACTAATCAGTCATTTGATCTATTACATGTCTTAATAACTTATTTAAAGCAAAGATAAATAGCAAAACACTCCAAGTAACAGTAAAAACAACAATGACAGTATACCTGTAGTATCACTTTATCTGTATTTCACAAATTAATACTGTAATAAAGCCCAAAATATTGCAAATCCGTGACTGTTCTAAAAGTTCTACAGTTCAGATTTACCTGACTGCACGTTTTGTGTTGTCCGATCTTGTCTCACTATATTATCAAAGATCCCATATTTGGCCTTAAGCAGGCCAAGAATTCACCAATCAATCAAAAGGCCTTTATGTCTTACATCAAAGTACCTTCAATACTCTTCTCTACTTTCAGCCTTCATGGACAGTTTGCGGTCAAAGAACGAGAGATAAAGGACCGATCCTCTGTTCTGCATTCCGAAGCTTTATCTGTGATACTTGTCCGGTACCAAACAGTATGGACAACTTAACTTTCATCACTAGAAATTCAAACATCAGAAGTAGCGGCACGAGCACGTGATCAAAGTATGAGTGTGATGTCAAGTTTGGGTTACGAATTTCATGACACAATACCACTAACAGACGATTTTTAGCGTCTAGCTACAGAGCCAGATCTTTCTTGAAACGCCATGGCAAATGGAAAATTTGTTCGTAACGAGTATTGCTCTTCAAGCGAGAACGTTGTCTTGTGTCTTTATGTTTTAAGCCTCTATAACATTGATAATCTATGTTTACCATATGTATTCAAAGTTGTCTGCTGCACATTTGTTTCCAGATGCAATGAGATTTAAGTATCACGTGACATCACAAATCTATATTATATATAGAAGAAAACGTGATCTCGTGTTGTGCTATTAGCGCTATGACTATAGCGTCACAAAAGAACGCTTCATAGCAAATGACAAAATGAACAAAGCAAACAGCTATCACGCGACATCATGTATGTACAGTATAGAAAAAACGCTGACATTACTAAGTGTTTTGCCAACAGACCTAAGAATATGGTGTCATAAAAGGACGCAGGATAGAGCGCAGAGCGAGTGTAACAGATAGTGCGTGCAAGTAAGATTAATGAACAGAACAATCAGTGCCAAAGCTTCTTTTCGACATGAGACATAGACATCCATGGACGATAATTTCTTTAATTTGAACGTGAGACAAGAATCTAGTAAAACCTCGATCATTCGGACGGATTAGCTCGAATTCTTTATCACCAACTGACGAATGTTTGCGTCTTACCGCAGACTTCTTTTTTAAAGTGGCCTTCAGTCAGAGCTGGTTTGCAAGTTTTTGAGACATTTTTAACAAAAACTACTAAAGTTTGATTCACCTGCGAAAAAACGCCTTTAAAACTAAGATATTGACAGATAAACATGTAGAAAACATGAGAAATGTCCCATTTTTTAATTACTTATTTTTGCTGAAGACGTTTTTGATCCCGTTTGTCACGTAATTTCGTAAAAGGGGATGAATACACTCTTTTTTTCTCAGAGTCTTTAACTCGGGATTGTACCAGTCGCAGGGATAGCACAGGTGGTTGAGTCGGTGTACTATGGTTCCCACGGGTATAGGTTGGAATTCCCGAGTTTTCCACCTACTGAAAATAAGTTACTTCCCAATGATTTGTCTTCACAAAAGATCACATTTCTTCTTGATTTTTATTTTGTCTAGTTTAATACGGTTTAAAACAATATTCGGGAATTTTCCTTTTGCACAATGTTTTCATTTGTATTAACATGATAAACCAAAATCGATGCTGATAATCAGTTGTTTCAAAGGGTTGCTTTTACAGTCGTTATGAGACATATCTTTTCGAACCAGCGACCCTTTTTGCTACGGAACTTACGCACTCACAGTTTTTTATTTAAGTTTATACATAAGCGAAAAAAATAGTTCGTGGGATTCTTCTTTGCATAGTGTGTTAAATGACGAAAACAAATGAATATTTTCGTAAAACGAGGTCCATGTTCTCAAAAAAAATCAAAGTTTTCGTATCAAAGAATGTTTGAACGATCAAGGTTTTACTGGGTGATGTTTATACGGGTATTGTTAGTGTCAGACTGTTCAGAATCGGCATTCCAATATCACAGTCGTTATCACCATCATTTTCGCCTTTAGAATGCCAAATCAATAAAATGTATCTGTAAAATAAATGAAATAGTAAGAGTGATTTTGTCAGAATATTTCATACAATTTCGAACAGTGTAGATCCAAGAAGAGACTGCAGTCTGATGTTCGATCTTCACTGCACAGAAGAGCAACTAATACTGTGGTAAGCATTCTGAGGGTTTAACTCCATAAGATGTACATTTTTGTGCTATACAATACTAACTCTTAAATGCCGATTTATTAATCGATGAAGTGATTATCGTTAATTAATTGGGTACATGTTGAGGGAAAGTATCCAGATATTTGATTTTTTAGGCAATTGGGCTTGAATTAAAAAGTTGCGTTTCGCATTCAGTATCAAGGTTATGTGTAGATAAGAATGTTAGAATATCAAATTGAGAAAAATCAGTTTATGGAGAATTGCTCATTTTGAGCAATCTCTATATTTTCACCACAATGTTTGCAAAAGTTGACTGTAATCGATGCTTCAGAATATGTCTAGATGATGGAGTTTAAGAGTTATACCTTATATGCGACGGATATGGAATACTTATAGTGCAATATCATTTTATGTATTCGTTGTTAGTTTCTCATTTACCATGAATCAGTGTATTCGTTTATATTACAAACATGAAATATTTATCACATATTTAGTCCTACTCTTGATAAGAAGGGGTTAATGCATGCTTTGTCATGCATTATACTAAGCAAGTCATCACATAAGATCCATGTTGTTTAACAATGAACTGAGTCATGTGGTAAGCTGGTCCTTTGAAATGCAGAAAATTGACTGGAAGCAAAAAGTTTCGATTCAGATTAGCCTGCGCGGATTGCGCAGGCTAATCTGAATGGATACTTTTTGTAGATGTATTAAACCCCTTTTTTTCACAGAGTATTGACTCAATTATTGGTTATCTCATTTATTCTCTAAAATCAAGATTTTGAGTTTTGTATGTGTACGAGGTAGCCTAAGACTAAGGCTATCAAATTCGTTTTCAGAGACCAACGTTTTTTTCACCCTTTATAAGTCAACAAAACTTAGACTGTTCTGTATTGAAAGTACTCGCAGACGATAAATTAATTGTGGCCCGAATTCTTAGATTTATCGGTAAAAAATGAGAAAAACATTTTGGGAAAAGGAGGAAAGGCCGGTTAGCAGCATTTTCTAATTTTCCCACAATTTTTTCAAAAAGCTTTCTCCATCAGGATTGTAAACTCTCGGGATTATGTGGTAAAAGGTTGAATTTAAGCAAATCATTGTAATCTTATTAAAGCATTGGGTGAGATGAGGATCCTTTTGGAACTGAGTAAATCAAGATCGTACACAGAACATGCAGTCTGATCTTGAATCTACAACGACTAGCACTTTATTTGATTCAATTCATTTGTTCAAATAGTTATATTTGATAATTTTTTTAAAGCTTACTTAACCCAAACAATCCTGGGTTTTAACGACCCTTGGAAGATGCCTTTTGAAAACATTGTAGGAAAAGAAGAAAATGATGGGAACCAGCATTTTCTCCTTTTCCCACAATGTTTTCCACCCTTTCAAAGACAGAGCCAATCATTTTAGTCACATTTAAATAGTCGTCTGCAAATGCTTTCAATTTTGATCCGTCGACAATTTTGTCGTTTGGTAAAGACTTATCCTATTTTTCTTCATTATCTCATCAACCTATATGTTATCATCTTGTGTCGATCTGTGTAATATTTTATGTCTTGACACAAGCTTTAGTAAAAGGGCTGATATCGGTACAAAACCATGACGAATTTCTTATTGAAGGATTCTTTGAAGTAACTGTGTTTGTCCACTTTTCTGAATTTATCATATACCTATAAATTGTCCGGCCCAAATACATGAATTATACGCAGAAGAAATAAAGGAGAATGGAAAATTTCCTATGTCAAATATGCTTCCAAATATTGTAAGATGACGTAACACCCGTGCGAACTACTTTTCGATTGATTTTCTCTATGATTGGTCAAAATGTTACATAAAGATGCTCATCCACTATTTTTTTTTTGTCCGCTGAATCGGTATGTTTTGCTTCTTTACGGTTATCAAATAATTTTGTCGATAATTGCTAAATTTTGTTGTTAAATGCACCAGTATATAATAACTACAATATTATCTTGTAGTAGCCTTCCTGGTGCTAGTATTTACTTATCAAAATTTTCCTACGCGACTTGAAGCCAATACAAACACCAGGAAAGTTACTACAACATAATATTGCAAATGTATTTGTCCACAGAAATGAGTGAATCGCTTTTTATTGGCTTAGTCTATTACAGCGTTTAACCGTCTAGAGTATAAATACGTCTCTGTTACATGCTGCAGTCAGCAGATTTCGAAAAAATTATGGGAAAAGAACGAATTGTTTCTATTAAGCACTTAATCTTTTTCCTGCAAACGTTTTCATCCTACTGAAAAACGATTTTTACTTTCCTCCAAATGTTTGTTCTCAGTGTAATTTGTTATAGTTTTCGTAGGTCTATAGATGGTCTGTACTGTTACAAGTACATGTACATTATGTGATAAAAGGTACCATGTTCCATAGGGTGCTTTTATATGACTTAGTGGTATTAACTCATAAAGCGCCGTGGGAGAAAGCATGGGCTTTTGCGGAAGGCATAGTTCAAGATCAGACTGCACAGAATAGAAGCCTATTCGATAAAAATCTTTCTGAGTTTCAGTGGATTATATATTACAGCCGTTGAAAGAGGTCGAAGTTACATATTTGGCGCTGAAAGAGTTATCCAACACGGTACTAATAAAGCCAAAGAAGTAATGATGATTTGGTCTGCAGTACACGCAAAGGGGCATTCGGACATTTGCGTAAAGTGTTGTCTCGGATCAGCCTGCGCAGTCCGCGAAGGCTAATCCGAGACGGCACTTTAGGCCTACATTAGATTTTGTCCCAAAGTAGACTCGTACAACACAGAAAATTACATAAAAACGAAGAGTGTCGTTTCGGATTAGCCTGCGCGGAGTGCGCAGTGCTGATCCGAGACGACATTTTACGCAAATGTCCGAATGTCTCTTTTCGCGCTTTACAGGCCATTTGTCCTTTGGTATTTTGGTTTTCATTTTGTTCTCTGTAAAGTGATATTTTAGACGAAAACTGCGATCTTTTTGGTCAAAGGGAAGAAGTGTGCTTTTAAGACAGCGACGATTATTATTCAATATAGCTGTATATATTATTGTTTTTATTTTTGCTACAGGTGAAGCATTTTCCTCATTCAAAACGCATTTGAAAATCTTTTATATGCGATGTTTTAAAAACATTGTTATTACTAACGACTGGAAATAAAAATTAATTTCTACATAGGTCCATATATACCAGAATGTTTTCTTGAATACCTTTACCTCTAAACTTCATTTTTTTTTCAGGTTTTCATGTTTAAATTGTTGCATTTTAATGGCAGGTTATTATTCAGATGAAGGTTCTACAACATAAATTTGACGAAAACTGCCTGTTGTAAAGTCTATCGTCCATGAGAAAGATTATTTCAGTAATTTGTACGCAGTAATACCTGCAAGGTTTACGTGCCCGGTCAACTCCAAACAACCACCGGTCATGTGATCAGAAGTTTCTGTTAAAAAAAAAAAAGCCATGCTCTGACAAAAGGGGGCTTAATGCATCTCCGCGATGCATGATATCAAGCAAGTCATCACAGTTTTATGGATCCATAAAATCCGTTTGTATAACAACCGTCTAAATCTTG
Organism: Hippopus hippopus; assembly: GCA_946811185.2. Classification (NCBI taxonomy): domain Eukaryota; kingdom Metazoa; phylum Mollusca; class Bivalvia; order Cardiida; family Cardiidae; genus Hippopus; species Hippopus hippopus. The sequence goes on from OX328097.1 coordinate 41,078,167, forward strand.
AGGTACACTGGTCCTTTGAGCTGCAGAAAATTGACCAGTGGCAAAAAGTTTCGGCCTAGGTTAGCCTGCACGTACTACACAGGCTGACCTGGGTCGATATTTTTTGTAGATGCATTAAGCTCTCTTTTAACAGAGCATGGTTCCAAAAGTTTTGAAATTCTGAAACCATGTAGAACAAGCAAGGTGCCAATTTTCTAATACTAAAATAAAAACAAAGGCTCGGGTATTGCATCCTTGCAACAGGCAACTCACAAAACATTGTGAAAAACAAGAGTGTAAAGCTCCTCACTTTCCCGACAATATTTCCATATTATGGAAATTTGGCGTTTTCCTTTCCTTTTTCCAAAATCCTTTTGTGTCAATCTTGCTGTGTCTTTTTGGTACTTCTTAAGGATAGGGCACCCTAATGGGCACCCTAATGAGATTCGTATAACATCGGCTTTCATCGCTGAAAATCGTCCGGATTTGGCTAAGACTCGGGTAGTCCGTAATCGATGCGGGGAACCAGCGTCTATCGGCCGATCGATTACGGATTAGTCGAGTCTTAGCCGAATCCGTACGTTTTTCGGAGATGAAAGGCGATGTTACACAAATCCCATTAGATAGACCTATCTTTAAACTAGCTTGTCTGACTCGTTGCCAAATGAACTCGTTTTTTACGACCTTGGGGAACATTTTTGAAATCATTGTCGGAAAATGAGAAAATGATAGTTACCCACATTGGATTTGTTGTTTGCAAATGCTTTAGATTTAATCAAATCTAAAATTTGTCGTTTGGTAAAGGGTTGCTTATGTGTTAACCCTATACCATACAATTCCTACTTTTAACGACCCTGAGAATGACTGCCTCTGAAAACATTGTGGGAAAAGAAGAAAATGCTGATTACCAGCATTTTCTCCTTTTCCCACAATGTTTTCTACCCTGCCCAAAACAAATTTCAATTTTGTGTCACATTTATTTTGTCGTCTGCGAACGGTATCAATTTGGACAAGTCTAAAATGTTTTTGTTTAGTTAAGAGTTAAAATGAAACAGGTCCTTTTAGCTATCCAGGGTGTCTATCTGCAATTGTTCGAAATGTAGTGCTTTACGCCATTGTTCATATGTCATTCTTATATTTATTTGTGAATAATTTTTCCCTGTGTTGTAATTAGGAATGAATCAATAAAATGACTTTTCTAATTGTAAAATATTGTTGTTGTTACCGCAACAGATGATCCTAAGGATAGGGCAACCTAATGGGATTCGTGTAACATCGCCTTTCATCGCCAAAAAAACGTACGGATTCGGCTAAGACTCGGGTAATCCGTAATCGATCGGCCGATAGACGCTGGTTCCCCGCATCGATTACGGATTACCCTAGTCTTAGCCGAATACGTACGATTTGGGCAATGAAAGGCGATGTTACACGAATCCCATTAGGGTGCCCTATCCTTAAAAACATGCTTGTAAAATACACATAACCCATTACCCTACAATCTCGTGCTCGATAGACCCAGAAGGAAGAAAGCCGTCTTGTAGAAAACAGAGAGAATGACACTGACTATCCTTTTCCCCTTTCCCCATAGCGTCTTCTACCCTTGTGAAGAAAGACATTAACCCTTAAAACGTCGAATAAACCCAACAGACGTTTTCAGTGATAAAATAATACCAAAATAATTGCAATTTCACAGCTGCATTTGTTTATAAAGCTTGAGCAAAGCGGACAGTGTAGATCAAAGATCAGACTGCACATTTTGTGCAGTCTGATCTTGATCTTCACTGGCCGCAAAGGCAACTTAAGTCGTAAAAGACTTTGTAAAGGCTAAGCTCACTACTCGTACCACATTCATTTTGCCTTCTGCAAACGCTTTCAGTTTGGACATGTCTAAATTTTGACGTCTAAAAAAGAGATAATACACGCAGTCGTGCTTTGACGGCTCTGAATAAGAAAGCGTGTAAAACACGATAGGAAACGAAGAAAATATTGCTATCCAGCATTTTCTCTTGTTCCAGTCATGTCTTCTACCGTTTTGAGACACATATTCGGCCACATTTAATTTGTTTTTCTGCTAATACGTTCGGTTCGGACTAGTCTATATGAATCTGACTTGCGTTCTACCACGGCACTTCTTTCTCCCACAAATATGGATATAGTTTTCATGAAATCAACGAGCCGTACGTTTAGCAAACGCAAACTAAATGAGCCATGCCCTGGCATAAGTGGGCTTTACGCATCTCCGTGATGCATGTTACCACGCAAGACATCACTTGATCATGAATCCATAACTGACCTATAGCAAAAAGTTTCGGCCCAGGTCAGCCTGCATGGAATGCGCAGGCTGACCTTGGTCGATACTTTTTGCAGATGCATTAAGCCCCCTTTTCACAGAGCACGGTTCAATTACTGTCGACATTTTTGGACATGTAGATAGCCAAAACAAGGCCACTGCAGAGGGTGAAAAGGAGAGTTCTGGGACAGAAGAATTTCAAGTGCTCAGTTCCCCATCTAATACCAACTATCCAACTCCACATTTCAATCCCCCAGCCCACAGCCACAATCAAAACTCCCTACACCCCCAGCCTCCAGCCTCCACCCAAAGGCCAAATGCAAAGACCAAATTCCCTAGGTGCCCAGCCTCCAGCCTCCAGCCAAAAGCAAAGACCAAACTCCCTACACCCCCAGCCTCCAGCCTTCACCCAAAGGCCAAATGCAAAGACCAAATTCCCTAGGTGCCCAGCCTCCAGCCTCCAGCCAAAAGCAAAGACCAAATTCCCTAGGTGCCCAGCCTCCAGCCTCCAGCCAAAAGCAAAGACCAAATTCCCTAGGTGCCCAACCTCCAGCCAAAGGCCAAAAGCAAAGACCAAATTCCCTAGGTGCCCACAAGACCGGCTGAGTGGCCAGCAAGCCAAGCTTACCCTGAGGCAAAAAGTCCAAATCACCCATTTAACCAATAATATATATAATAAATATATTAATTAAATAACAAAACCACGCAATGATTGTATGGTTTTATTATTCCCTTATTGTCTAATTATCTTATTGTCTCATTGTATTATTTAATTATTGATGTGTTTGTGGCTGGTTGGCTGTGGCGTGGGAGGCTGGTGGCATGGGCGGGAGGCTGGGCGGCCGAGTTATTATGATAACATAGCCTCTACTGATGGTTGCTTTAATTCAATCTTAGGATATCTATAATGATTTAAGGTTACCGTCGATATTTTATCATCTAGTAATATTCTTCCATCTAATTGAGGGGTTAAGGCTACTTTGTTTATTTCCTCGATATTTAGTTTATGTTCTGTACTTCTAATATTATTAAATTTTACATGCTTTTCCTTACCTTCATAAATACAACTCGTATAATCTTCCAAGGTAATCCCCTTAATAATTTCCTTATAGATGCCTTTACATTTAACTGTTGTATCACTTTCATATTTAACACCATTATCCACTTCATAAACAATCTCACCATCCTTTTTCTTATGTTCTATATTATAAGAGTAAGACTTAGAACATAAACCAGCAAACTCCGTAATTATCTCCCCACCAGCTTCATCTTTAAGCATACCCATTACTTTCTTATTTTTACCAATGTACTCTTTACCAATAGGATGAGTCTTATCAAAGTTACTAGTATCAAAGTGCTTATCAACATCAGGAGCAATTTCCTTAAAGATATCTTCACTCTTTACACGTAATATAAAACTATCTGTATCAGTGTATAACAAAGTCATCCTATCTCCAAATTTAGGATATAAATATTCGTAATAGCATTTATACATTATTAACTTAGAAATTTCGAGAATAACAAAACCAACATATATAGGCTTTTTACATTCAACAACCTTTTGTTGAGTATGAATAGCAACCAAGTTTTCACTAAATATTTTAGGCTTTAAAAATCTTGGGTCTCTAACTAATTTACCAGCATCTTCTTGATTATTAATAATTTTAACATTACACCTTTTTCTAGGGTTTTCAACTGTTTTACCATATATAGAGTTATTAAATAACTTCCAACAATCTTGCTCAAATTTAGAGGTAGCTTCACTTCTTTTCTTAGTATTATAATCAATATACCTTTTAAGCTTTTGATTCATAAAAAATTCATAACCATGATAAAACCTAGTAACCTTAACACCATGTTTAATATAGAACTTTAATAACTCTCCATAAACTATATACTTTTTTCTTTTACCAAAATGAGCAACAAGCTTCTTAACTCCATCTATCTCTACATGGGTAGGTGCAAGAGGAAAACTATTCCAATAATCGTGTTTATCTTCAGGAAATTCCAAATCAACAAGCAAAACACAATCAATATTTTCCCATATTTCCTCTATTTCAGGTGACTTTACGGTGCGTTTTAAACCAATAGGTAAATTATGAGACATAGCATGACCATATAAATTATTCGCATCCACATAAAATATAAAACTACTTTCCTTATTAGGGTTGTAATCATTCATATATTTATTATTAGCTTTAGCGTGTCTCACATTACAAAATGAAATACCGCCTCTAATTCCTTTTTCAAAGTCTCTATAGATATCTTCATCCGTTATCAAGTAATATTTTTGTCCAGTTTGTTTTAACATTTGACTCCAAGAATGACCTGGTAAAGTATAAGAATGTAAAGGATCTTCACCAATTCCTTCGATGCAAGTTTTCCTAAATGCTTCAAATGCATCAGTTAAAATTAATACATCCCTTTCACAATAAACTCTTTGATAATCAGCTATTGTTTTACAATCAAATATTTCCCATGCTTCCAAAGCTTCTTTATAATCATCCTCACTAATTCTTTTATTATTTAAACAAGAATCAAAGCATTCTATAGGAGGTAATTGTGTTTCTTTTAATCTTTCTATAGAATCTATGTAATCATAAGGAAAAGAGCCTTTACCTTTTAACAATTCGATAGATTTATCGCTAAAATGTTTTTGTATTTCAATCATTTCACCAGCTTTTAAATTATCACCCAATGCAGCTATTGAACCTTGTAAAAATCTATAACTATCCAAAAACCTTACTTCACAAGGTATTCCATTTACCCTAATCCATTTTGAAAATGAAATATAAGTTTGCTCATTACAAGGTATCGCATTAAAAGCACTATTACAATAATCAGCCAATGGAATAACGAACAAATGAGCATCAAATTTACTCAAGTTATGAAAAAACACAGGCACCAATGAGGGAGTCTTATATCCATTCTCATAAAACATTGATAAACATGTATCAATAGAATCCATTAACATATGCACAAACTTTTTACCAATATCTTCCCCATCTTCTTCTATAGTATATGACGCCATATTAGATTTACAAATTTTTTCATTACTACTTTTAACATAAAAACTAAAGCCAGAAGGTATCAATTCCTTTATAAATCTAGTTTCTTCATCAATATTTTTATATGGTATATTAAAAGTTTCAAAGTCAGCATATATCCAAATTAAAGGAGGATTTTTAATTGTTTTTGGAGCTTTATATTTAACAATTACTTCTTCAGGTTTAGGCATTTTTAAAATTGCTCCATCATCACATTTCTTTTCATGTTTATCTAAAGATTCTTGAGAATCACAATGTTTTTGACAACTATAACATATAAATACTTTTCCATTTCTATCATTTATTTGCATTGAAAGTAATCTACTTAAACTATCTAAGTTCTTTATGAGATAATAATGATTTTCGTAATATAGTAAAGAAATTCTTTTTGTATTTTCATCTTTCATATCACAGTGCTTTTTACCATTATAAATAATAGGTGTTCTTTCAATATCATCTTCAACATTATAAACCACTAAATGAATATGAGGATTATTTCTTTGAAACTTATCGATATCATCTCCACTAGCGGGATAACTTATATCATTGAAATTAGCAAATTCACCAGCTTTATTATTTCTATCAATATCGAGTAAATCTTTAGTTATTCTTTCAGGATGTTCTTTTTTAGGATTAAAAAACCTCAATATACACCAATAAAAACATCTATTATCTGTATTTAACATAGAAATTGTTGCTTTTTTATCAGATATCCATTTAGGTAGTTTGTGAGTTTTACAACCACCTTTAAAAGGTTTATAATTAGCATAATTTACAATGATTCCTTTATAATTAAATACTGACCAACCACTTCCTTGGAATGCTTTATTTTTAAAACGCTCAATTACTTCCTTAATCATATCATTTAATAACATTCTCTTATTATCCCATTGATAATTAATATGAGTTTTCGAATTAAAGAATTTATCAACTTTCTCCTCACCCTTTGTCATTTCAATAACTAAACTAACCATAACTTTTCTTCTATTATTTGCTTCGAGTGATTGTATTAAATTATTATTAAATTTGTTTAAATATTGCTCAATATATAAACTAGTATTATCAGAATTCCCTTTAATATAAAATAATACACTATTAAAAAATCCATTTAAACAAGAATTTAATTTTTTTTGTTCGATAGTATAACCTTTTTTAAATGGATAATTACCAAAGGTGTCTTTATTAAAAATTAATTTTTCTGGCTTTTTAAAAGGAAAAGATTTTAAACTACTTATATCAATTACATTTTTAAATCCAGCCATTTTATATACATATATTAATAATTTTAATATATGTATATTCAAAAAAATTATTTTCAAATGATATTGAGATATAATTTTTCCACTTCTAACTTTAAATGATATTAAATTTGAAACAATTTAAAAAAATTATATTTATATAATAAAATGGGTGAGAAAATAGGTAATATACAACTTACAGTACCAAAATCTAAAGTTAATCAACAAAAGAAAAAAAAGATGTTATTTAGTGATTTTCGTAATATGGGTGAAGCTTCAGTCTTTGCACCAATTTTATCATCATCCCCTGTATCACAAGGAACAATATCGGAATGGGGAGATAAGATTTTTATAAAATATAATGAAGAATTTCATAATTTCTTGAGTACCATAATTGATAGTTGTGATGCTGGAAGTAAACAAATTATGGAAAGTGATTTTGATGTTAAAGATTATTTAGATAATTATCAACTTAAAGGTTATATTGGTGTAAAACCAGTTGATGATATATATAATAGTAGAGATGATGATTTTTTTATAGATTACAAAGGTGATGGTATTAGTAAAAGTGTTATAAAGGATAATATAGTTACTAAAGGAAAATATGCTTTGGAAGTTAAAGGATTATGGGGTGATGAAGATAAAACTGAAGGTGGTTTTATTATAAGAATAGGAGGTGTTAAAGTAATTGAAATGGCTAATAAGGATGATGAACAAAAACAAACTAGAAAAAATAATTTTAAAAGCATGTTGAATTAAGTATATTACAAAAAATTATATATATATTATTCCTTTTAATATATATATAAAAATTACTTTAAAGTAGATGGATGCATATCCATCTAAAGTTTTTCTTCTTCATTACACATATAAAATTCGTCAAACTTACATCTATATCTTCCTTCATCTCTTTTACTCGTTTGATCAATTACGAGAAAGCCATAAGGTTTTTCCCAACATTGATAACACAATCTTTTAAATTCTTCTTTAGACATATCCTTCTCCGCATATTCGTTATAAATATAACTAACACTTCGTTTATCTTGAGGGAATATACATAGGAAATTAGCATTCTCTCTAATAGTATTCTTGTCTAAAGTAATAAAATTTTGTGTTAAGAAAAAACAATCTACATTACTATGTCTTCCGTGGGTATAATAAGTTGATGCTTTATTTTGTTTTTCACCGGCTAAATCATCAAATATCATTAAATTTTTTGTTTTTCTATTTAATTCGTGAGGCATTGGCACATCATCATTATCTTGATGAAAAGATGCCTCTATTTTTGTACCTGGTTGTTTATTGTAAACATTTTTCTTAAGATATTTAAATAATTCTTCTTTAACAACTTCCTTACCTTTATTTTCTTTTAGTACTTTAAATACAACATCAACACCTTCTTTAGGTAGACCAGCATCAAATGCATCTCTCATTAACGAATAATCGGGTTGATGCATACTTTTAGTGAACAACATTAACTTATCATAATCTAACCAACCTGGTTGTAGTAGTAAATTTAATAGTAAAGTAGTTTTACCACAACCAGATTTACCGACAATAATTCCTCTGATACTCTTTGGTAAGTACGGAATATTATTTCTATAATCGCATGTATCATCTGTCGAATAATTAACTATCTCCATTTTAATATATGCTAATTTTAATTATATATTAAAATGACGAGGATATATTGCGTTAAGTGTAAAACAAAAACTGACTCTGATAATTTATCGGAAGAAACAACGAGTAATGGGAGGAGGATGTTGAGAGGCACCTGTGTAGTATGTGGTACACGTAAATCTCAATTTATGAAAGGACCAATTTCTTCTCAAAGGGGAGGTGCAAGTGGTGGATGTCAAAAAGGAGGAAGTATAGTTAATACTTTAATTAATAAACTACCGATTGAAATGCATCTACCTGGCTATAATTTCGCAGGACCAGGTACAAAACTAAATAAAAGATTAAACCCAGATTTAACCCCTAAAGAATGGAGTAAACCAATTAATAGAGTAGATAAGGCAGCCTATAATCATGATGTTTGTTATCTTGCAAACAATGATACTGAAACAAGAAATGAAGTGTGTGATGTTGACATGTTAAAAGAACTAAAAGAAATTGTTAATCCAACAGTAAGTGAAAGAATGGCTAGAGGATTAGTCTCTAAAATAATAGGCACCAAAGTAAAATTTGGAATGGGTAATGGTAAAAAAAAAAATTAGCCGATGAAATACATAAACCAGTTAGAAGACATTTTAAAACTAATAAAGTAACGGTTCCTCATATTGACCATACTTGGACAGCTGATTTAATGTTTTTACCGAAGAATATGAAAGAAGATAATGATAATATAGAAAACTTTTTAGTTGTTGTAGATGTATTTAGTAAATATGCGTGGGTTAAACCAGTAAAAGATAAAACTAGTTCTACAGTTGCAAAAGCATTTAATGAAATATTTGATGAATCGAAGAGAAAACCTAATAAATTATGGACAGATAGAGGTGGTGAGTTTACTGGTTTAATTGATAATTCAATAGAGCAACAACCTACTCAATTTCAATGTCCTCATTGCAAACTTTATGTGAGGAATAAAAGTGGATTATCTCAACATATAAATAAACATTGTCCCGTATTATTCCCTGAAAAGGCTAAAGAAGATAAGACTAAACTAGGTAAAGATATCACATTATATCATACTGAAGGAAGAAATAAAGCTGTAATAGCCGAAAGATTTGTTAAAACTATAAAAGAAAAAATATGGAAGTATATGACTAATAATGCTAAAATGAGAGTAATTGATGATTTACCTGCTTTAGTTGATGAGTATAACAATACAACCCACTCAACGATTAAAATGTCACCTGTAGAAGCCAGTAAAAAGGAAAATGAGGAAACCATCTATAATGAAATATATAAAGAAGAAACTAAAACGAGAGAATCTATTGAAAAAGAACTTAAAAAATTAGATATTAAAGAAGGTGACCGAGTTAGAATAGCGAGGATTAAGCCAGAAGGAGCAAAATGGTTATTTACCTAATTGGTCCGATGAAATATTTAAAATAAGAGAAATTAATAGAAATGATACACCAATAACTTTTGAATTGCAAGATGCAAAAGGTCATAATATTAAAGGTAAATTTTATAAACAAGAAATACAAAAGACTGATTATGAAATGACTGATGATATGGGTGATAATAAACCGAGACTTAAATTTAGAGCTATGGAAGGTATTGAAGTTGTGGCTAAAGAAGCATTGAGACAAAAATTAAAGAAACAACGAGCTGCTCTAAAAAAGAAACAACAAACTGGTCAAGGTTATGATGAATTAGATTATGTGTTTGATAATCTTCCTAATAAATCATTATCTAATTTTAAATTAGAAGAAGTTTGTAGATATTTACCCGGATGGAGAGGAGTATTTTCGAGAGATAAACTACCTAAGAAACCTAATTATCCTATAGATTGTGGTATATTAAATTTAGATGATTCAACAGGTCCAGGTACTCATTGGGTTTGTTGGTTTCGCAATAAATCTACAAAATATTATTTTGATAGTTATGGAATTGATCCTCCTACTGAAATAATAGATTATCTCGAGTCACCGATATATTGTTCGACAGACCCGATACAAAACCCTAATACATATATTTGTGGTCATCTTTGCGTTTTTGTATTACATAATTTAAGCAAAGGCTATAATTTACAACCTATACTCACACATTTAATGAATATTAAAAATTCTCTCAGGGGGTAATATGAGAAAAACAACATTTCATAAATATATATTTTAATCTAATTTTAAAATATATATTGCGTATTTAAAAAATGTCGATTGTACACAAACACGGAATACATAATAAATTAAGTAGAGGAAAAGGAGATGATGATGATGATGGTGTTTCCATCAATTATATAAATAATCATTTTGTTAGAAGAGATGGAAAAGAAGCGATGATTGGTAATTTAGATATGGGTGTCAATACTATAACTAATGTTATTGACCCTACTGAAGATAACCATGTTGCTACTAAAAATTATGTCGATAATATTCAAGGAGGTGGTTTTATGGAAAGAAATGAAAGTGGTGACTATGTCGCTTACGATAATTTAAATATGGCTAATCAAAGAATTGTTAACTTAAATCCTCCTATAGATGATACTGATGCAGTTAATAAATTATATGTTGATAATTTAAATGATGAAAGTCGAAGATATAGTGAAGCTATTTCTCCTTTTGTTATTGAAGCTGGAAGTGGTAATGGTGGAAATAAATACATTTCTCAAAATAATTTACATATGAGGGATTTTAGATTAAAAGATTTAGGTGAACCTGTTGATGATACTGATAGCGTTACTAAGAAATATGTTGATGATAATAGTGCTTTTAAACCTAGAGCTGATGGGACATTTATTGCTAATGGTCTATTACTTTTGAGGAGGCAAAGGGTACGTGGTGTTAGAGACCCACAAAGTGATGGTGAAATTGTTAATAAAAGATATGTTGATGAAAAGGTTGAAGGATTTGCTAATGAGTTTATTGAAAACGCAAAAGATAATCAAGGTAGATATACAACTAATTTAGATATTAATTTAAATGGTAAAAGAGTTGTTGGTTTACCCTCTCCAACTGCATTGGATGAAGTTGCTAATAAAGAATATGTTGATAGAATAGGTAATAATGCTAAAGAATATACAGATAGGTCGAGCGCTTTAATAAATGATAGGATAGTAAATCTTCCTCAAGAAGCTTTTTTAAGAGATAATGGAGGATATGTACCAACGGCTCCCATAAGTATGGCTAATCAAGCTTTAAGTGATTTACCTGAACCTAAAGAAAATAATGATGCTGTTACTAAACAATATGTAGATACAATTATTGCTGAAAATGTAAGGGATGGAGGAATACCAGGAATTCGTGAGGGAACCGTGTTTTTTAAGGAAAATGGAAATTATCAAGCAACTGAGAATATTAATATGGGTTTTAAACAATTATTAAATTTACCTGAACCTAAAGAAAACAATGAGCCTGCTAATAAACAATATGTAGATGCGGTTGTTAATTATGATAAAAAAAAAGATAAAGAAGAAAATAATAAACTTATAAAAGAGCCTAATGTAATTTTTTATGGTACGGGTATCTGGACTGATTTTGCTAATTTTAAAGATAAATATCCTTTTTCTTTTAATGGAGGTCGAACAGGGAGAATGTTTGGTGGTTATTGTTTACCAATGACAGCACATCTTATAAAAATGGAATTTAATATATCTCTTTCTGAATATTATAGAGAAAGAAAAATAGAACATAGTGGTGAAAAAAGAAAATTTTTATTTACTGTACATTTTGGTAATCTTTTTCATAGAAGGTATTCTAATCATTCATTTTATGAGGAAGAGTTAAATAATGTATATAATATTAATTTTAATAGAGATATAAGAATACTAAGAGGTGATTTTGTAAATATTGAACCTAAACCATCTCTTTTTAAAAATAGTGTAGCTAGATATTTTGTTCCTATTAATTCTGATATTCCACCTCATCCTCCAGTTTTACGTAATTTTGATGAGATTCCAGTTGATATACATTTAATTTTAACTTTTAAAAGTATATAAATATATAACTTTTTACTCGAAAAGTTATATATTTTTTAAATTAGCTTTTCACCAACCTTAGCCATTACATTAACATAATCTTTATAACATCTTTTATAATCATCATCCTGATACATTTTACTTTTTAATAGTTCTTCTATACTATTTTCCATCATTATAACTTTAGAATTATCAATTACATTATCAGATTCTTGTAGTTTTCGAAGCTCTTGTTGAATAGTTGTAAATTCACTATTTATCATATCACAATCTTTACAAAGGTCTTTTTCTTTTATTTCTTTAAGTAGTGATTTAGCTATATTTTTTACCTCTTCATCTTTTAACTTTTGAGAATTTACCACTTTTTCGAGTGTGGTAGTAATATCATTAATCTTTCCTTCCATTACTCTTATATTCCTAATATAATATTCTACTTGATAGTATAAATATAATACTTTTGCTTTTGTTATTTCTTCACTCATTTTATATTATATATTTATTTATTTTAATGGATATTATCCGTTTATTTCTCTTTTAATAGATGAATTTGTTTCACAAATAGAGCATTTATCCATTTCATTAATGGTAAAGCATTTATCACACACACATTGATGACCACATTCACAAAATAATATATTAAGTTTTTTTTCTTGGCATATTATACAATATTTTTTTACACTAGAATCATAATTAATATTATGAGGGGAAGGATTAAAATTTTTCATTACTACTATTACTAATGAAAGCACCCTCACTTGATTTATATCATAATATTGTTTAAAATATTCATTGGTTTCTATTATTGATTTATTTAATTTTTTTATAAGTTCAATAGTACTACAATACGCTGTAAAAAGAGTTGTTATTGAATTTATGGTTTTTTTTGTTGAATTATTAATTATGCGCACGTTAATATCAAAATCTAGAGAATAACGATTATCATTTTTCATCTCATTACTATAAAGGTGATAAAAAAAACCTTTATAATCTAATAAAACACTATTTAAAAAATAAAGTGGAAATTCCTCATTTATGGTATATTTTAAAATATCATATTTCTCGTAATCATGCGTTATTTTTTTTCTTTTATTTAAATATTCGTTTAAAAATACATGTTGAAAGTTTGTCATTTTTTATATTATCCATTTATTTTTTAATGGATATTATCCATTTATTTTTCTTTTAATAGATGAATTTGTTTTACAAATAGGGCATTTATTCAATTTTTTAATGACAATGCATTTATCGCACATACATTGATGCCCACATTCACAAAATAATATATTAGGTTTATTATTATGGCATATTATACATGTCTCCTCTACAAATGTTTCCATTCCATTTATAATATCTTTCACATCATCATCTTCATCACTACTATCATTTTCATCACTACTATAATTTTCATCACTACTATCATTTTCATTACCATATGGCACTGAAGGAGAATTATAAATTTTATCTGCTTTTATTCTTAGGTAAGTTACTCTTTCTAAAGTCATATAATTATTAAAACCAATAAATTGCAAAATGCTTTCTATTAGGCTATTGAATTTTTCCGTAAAACCAAAAATATTATCAAACTTATCAATTTTAAATATAAACTCATGACATAAAGGTATATTAGTAAATACTTTTACCTTTATTTCAACACAAACATATGGAATGTTAGGGTTAGTTGCTATCGTCTTACTATAAAGATAATAAAAAAAACTTTTATAATTAAATAAAGCACCTTTTAATAAATAAAGTTTGGAATTTAAATCTATAATGAAAACATCCCAATCTGCTTCACTAAATTTAATATTTTTTCTAAGATTTAAATAATCATTTAAAACCATCATTTTCATTATATATATATTTAAAAATTATATATATAATCAATTTATTTTTCTTTTAATAGATGAATTTGTTTTACAAATAGGGCATTTATCCATTTCCTTAATGGTAATGCATTTATCACACATACATTGATGCCCACAATCACAAAATAATATATTAGGTTTATTATCATAGCATATTATACATGTCTCCTCTACAAATGTTTTCATTTCATTTAAAACAATATCCATTCCACTTAAAACAATATATTCCATAATATCATCATCAGTTGGTGGATATTCTTTTCTTATTACTTCTATTTTTATTGAGGTTACCATGATTTCACCATTATCCTCATGATCACCCATATTTGTAAATGAAAAGATCTCATCTATCTTATCATCTAACCTATCCAAAAAATAAATATAATTATCATATTCATGAATTTCACATAAAAACTCTTCACTTTCCCCTGATTCAATATTTACTCGTATTTTTATTTCAACATAGTCATATATAAGATATGTTTCTGGATGATGGGGAGTTATTATATTACTATAAATATAATAAAAAAAACTAGAATATTCATTAAATAAAACATATCTTATTCCAGTAATTGGAAATTCCATATTTATAATATAACTATTATTACCTACTATTTCATTTTTACAAAATTTAATATTTCGTTTGTTTCCCAAACAATCATTTAAAACCTTATATTTTGAGACTATCATTTTTATAATATATATTTAAGAAATATATATTTTCAATTTAAATATATATTTCCTCTCTTTTATAAAATGACTATTAGTAATCTAATAACAGTTTCTGATAATACTACATCCATTAATAAAACCCTTAATCCACCTATTTATCTAGATAAGCCATGTGAAATGGCATTGTTTAGTCTTGAAACATATAACTCAATGCCTAATGTTAATGAGAGTAACAATATTTTTAGGTATTCTGTAGATAATGGTAATACTTGGGAAATATATCAAATTCCTGTTGGGGCTTATGATATTCTTGATGTTAGTAAAACGATTGGTGAACATTTAAAGGATGAAGGTTATTATGATGAAGATAATGATGAATATCGAGTTAAGATCATACCTAATCTTAATACACTTAAGAGTGTTATGACTATAGATAATGGTTTTATTGTAGATATGGGAGGAAGAAATTCAATTGGTAGTGTATTGGGTTTTGATAAAAAGATATATGAAGCTGGCATTCATAATAGTGAAAAGGTAGTTGATATTTTACAGGTTAACTCTATTAATGTAGAAGTTAATTTAATAAGTGGTAGTTATTTAAATGAGAATAAAAGTAGTAATATTTATACTTTCTTTCCTGAGGCTGAACCTGGCTATAAGATTATAGAAAAACCCCATAATCTTATATATTTACCTTTGAATTTAGATTTTGTACAAGATATAAATGTTAGATTGACTGATCAAAATGGTGATTTAATAGATTTACGGGGTGAAAGGCTTACCATTACTTTTCATATTAAAGAAATAAAATAAATAAAATAAATATTATATAAAATGAGTCAGTCTGAATATGTTATGAGAAATGTATATTTAAGTGAGGGTCAAAAAAAGAAATTGGCTAGGGATGCGAAGAATAAATGTCAAAGTAGTATAAAATTAACTAATAGAACTATTAATCAGGAGGGGGTGGATTTTGCTTTTTCAATACCTCAGGCTAATAAATTAGATGCTGCTAGAAGAAAGAATACGGGTGTGCAGTTGAAGGTTTTAAAGTATAATGAGAAATTACAGGAGGGGCAAGAGGGTGGATTTTTAGGACCAGTATTGGCAGGTATTGGAAGAGTTGCTTTACCTTTTCTCGGTAAAAAAGTATTACCTGCTTTGGCTAAAGGAGCATTGGGAGGATTAGCTGGAACCGCGGTTAGTAAGATATTTGGTGATGGATTGTATTTGAAAAGGGGTGGTGAAGTTGTACAGATTGAAACAGATGGGGATGGGTTGTTTTTAAAACCTTATAGAGGAAATGGTTTGCAACAACATGGAGATGGTTTGTTTTTGAGGCGACAGGGGAAAATATATGATGGAAGTGGTTTAATTTTTGGGGAAAATTCACCTTTGGGCTTTTTAAAAGGAATTCCTTTAATAGGCCCCGCTTTGAATGCTGTATTTTAAATTTTTATAAGTATTTTTAAAAATGAGTGTATTTGATAATGGTAGACACTTAAGAAAAAAGGTTAAACAACCTAAAACTATAATGTGGTTACCTGATAAAAATGTTGTGTTTTCTCCGGTTAAGGAATCAGTTGTAAAATGGTCACTTAAAAATCAAGTAGATTTAAAAATAAATAGTAAAGAAGGTAAAAGAATATCGTTAAGCTTTGGATATAAAATGAGTAAAGGAGTTGTTTTGGTTAGTGTGGTTAGTAAATGGAAACTTCATATTGGTATTATGAATAATATACAAACTGATGAAGAAAGTGATGATATAGTGATTTACACGTATAACTTTTCCAATCAGCATATTACTGTGCCTGCGGGGGAAATTGTATTTAATTTACAATATTTATTTTAATATATAAAAAATGGTAGATATTGATGATAAGAGTAGTAAAATGTATCCTGAAATAAAACCCTCTGCTCCTCCATCAATTGAAATGGAGGTGGTGGATAATGGTCATTCTTATAGACTTCAAAAAATATCCGATGTATTAAATTTTCTAAAGAAGGAAATAAGTGAAAGGGAAAGATTGAATAAGAAATATGCTAGGATGGCTAAAGTAGCTGATAATGTTGAAGGTGGATTGGTTGTTGTTTCATTGGCTTTGGGTGGGGTTGGTGTTATTTTGCTTTCAACTGTTGCAGCGGCACCCGTTGCTGTTGGATTGGAAGCTGCTGCTGGTGTGATTGGTCTTTCTTCATTAGTTAGTAAAGTATTTGTTAGGAAAACTACTGCTAAAGCTGAAAAGCATTTGAAGATACAGACACTCGCTGCTTCTAAGCTTAATACTATAGAAAATCATGTATCAAAGGCTTTGATGGATAATCATATATCTAATGATGAGTTTAAGTTGATAATGGAAGAAATGAATAAATACGAAGATATGAAAAACGAAATAAGAAGTAAGTTTAAGAAGAGGGTAACACTTGAGGAAAAGGAAAGTTTGATTGAGAAAGGGAGGCAGGAAGCGAGGGATTCCTTTCGGAGGCTCATTGAAAACAAACATAATGGGGATCATACCCTTTAAATTACCTAAATTACCTAAGTTTAGTTGTAAATGTCAATGTGAAATAGGGGATAATGAATAAATACATAATATATGTCTTGTATATATTATATATTTTCATAAGGGTTATTAATAAGGGTAATAAGGGTTATTAATAAGGGTAATAAGGGTTATAACTTTATTTCCCTTATTTAAAAATGCCATTTTATAAGATAAAAGACCCTGTATTAAGAAATGCTGCTGTACAAGACTTTTTAGCTCTTAAGAAAAGATTGCGTGTTAAAGATGAACAAGAAAGACTAGGTAAAGCTGGTTTTGAAAAGGATATAGGTGAATTATTTAAACCTATAACTGAAGAAAGTAAAAAAGTTAAAGAAGAAATAAAAGCTTTACCATTTGAACAACTTAGACAGCAAATAGCTGGTTTACCACCAGCTATTGCACAAGCTATGCCTGCTTTGCCTGCTCCTCCTGCTCCACCTGCTTTACCTGGTCCTTCTTTAAAAAGTGATTTTGAGTATGAAGAAGAGGAAGAGGATGATGATGAGGAAGACATTATACAATATAATATTTATAAAAGTGATAAAAGTAAAGAATTAGAAAGAGGAAATGGTAATAAGTATACTATTGGAAATAAAGAAATAGCTTTAGACCCTAATACAAATAATGTTAGTTTTATGGGTAAAACATATAAAAATAGAAAAAATTTATTTGAGCTTATTATGAAAGAAATTCCATCAAAAGAAGCTATGGAAGATAAAAAAGCTATGGAAGATTATGCGCAAATACTTGTTGATTCAGATGTATTATATACAGATAATGATTATAAAGAAAGTAAACCTAAACCCACATTATCAACTAGGCGTGATAAATGGAATAATATTTTAAGAAATATATGGTATAATAGATTTCAATATATAAATGAAGATAAATTACAAAACCCAGAAATACAAACGCAAATGGTTAAGATATTTAAATCTAAACCAGAAGGTGTAGATTTTTCTTATAAAACATCTACTCTTCTTATGAAAGCATCTAAACAACTTAAAACTAAAACACCTAAACCATCAACTTCAGGTAAAGGAATTAGAGGAGGTAAAAATAATCCTATTATCATTCCTGAAGGAATAATGGAATTAGGTAATAGACTTAGAAGTTTATGGGCTAGTAAATTAGCTGGTAATACTGGATTAAGAAATGAAATAGTTGCTATATGTGATGCATTAAGAAGCAAAAATGCTATAGAAGAACAACATTATGCAACAATTATGAACGAATTATAATTATATATTAAAAAATGATAGTCACTTCTACATATTATGATTATGAACCTAGATATATTTATGGTGGAACAAACTTTTTTACTCCATTTGTTAATATTGCAAAATCTTTGTTAGGTAAACTATTTTCATCAGGAACCAAAAAACTTGCTAAGTCAGCTGCTTCAAAAATTATACAAGATGTTGGTAAAGCTGCTTTAGAACAAGGTAGTAAAAAAATAAGTGAAAAAGTTAAATCTCAAATTGGTAAAATGTTAAGTGGTAGTAAAAAAGCACTTCCGGTAGCTGCAACATTAAATGTAGATGTACCTAATGATAATAATAAATATCCTGCTTTAAGTAGTGGATTTGGATTAAAAGTTGTTTAATTATAAAAAATAATATAAATATATTAAAATATGAGTCAGTCACAGAAAATATTAATGTGGGATACACAAATTTTAATGGATGAATCAATTGAGCGCTATCAACTTAGAGAATATGTACCTCAAGTTGGTGCTGGTGATTTAAATGGTAGTAGTGCAATTAGTTTTGTAATTGAAAGTCAAGATGTATTTACTCATCCTCATAAAAGTTATTTGTATGTTAAAGGAATTTTATGTAAAAACCAAGCTGATAATGAAAGTTATGATGAGGGAGACCAAGTAACACTTGTAAATAATGGTATAATGCATCTATTTAGTCAAATTACTTATGATATTAGTGGAAGAAGAATGGAAACTATTAGTTTTCCTGGTCAAGCTACTACAATGTTAGGTTTACTAAAATACTCTGATGATTTTGCTAGAACTAAAGGGCTAAATCAATGTTGGATGAAGGATGATGGTAAAGGTGATTTTGCAGCAGCAAATTCAGGAGGTAGAACAAGAGGAAATTATATAAGACAAACTGACCCAGTAGGTAGTTTTTCTTTTTGTATTCCTCTTTCCCATATATTTGGATTTTGTGAAGATTATGATAAAATATTATATGGTGTTAGACAAGAATTAACATTACAACGTAAAACTAGGGATCAAGGTGCTTTTTATTTAGGAAATAATGCAGCAGGAACAGCGGCAGTTGCAGATGGAAAAGTAGTATTAAGTAAACTTTCTTGGTTTGTTCCTCATGTTTTACCTGATGATGAAATAAAATATACATTATATAAACAAGTTGAAGAGGGAATTGAAGTAAAAATGGGGTATAAATCTAGACGTTGTGAAAAATTTGCTGTTCCAGAAGCTAGTGAATTTACTTGGAAGTTAAGTCAAAAAGCTGCTGATGAAAAACCAAGGTTTTTAATTATAGGTTTCCAACCAAACAATTATGAAACTAGCCGAGCTCGTAATACAGGTCTTTTTCAATGGAGAGAAGCTTTAAATGTTGACCCAATACCAATAACAGTAACCAATACATTTGTTACTTTAAATAGTGATAGATATCCTGAAAGGGATTATAATTTAAAGTTTGCAGAAAATGATTTTAGTAGAATATTTATTGAAGCTCAAGAATTTAAAGCAAATAGTACAGGTATACCAGATATTTTATCTAATGGAAATATTAATCCTATAGACTTTAAAAACCTTCATTCTTTGTTTGTTTATAATCTTTCTAAACAAAGTGCTAAATTGAGAGCTAGTATTGTTGATGTTGAAGTAACTTTTAGATTTTCAAACCCTCCAGCAGTTAATACTATGACAGCATATGCTGTAATATTATCAGATAAAATAGTACAATTTCAAGGTGATGGTAAAGCTAGTATGAGTGTAACAATGTAAATACTATGTAATAGGTAGGTATATATGTAATATATTATAAAAAAAATATATTACATATATTTATTTTGATCCCAGCCTCCAGCCTCCCGCCCATGCCACCAGCCTCCCACCCCACAGCCAACCAGCCACAAACACATCAATAATTAAATAATACAATGAGACAATAAGATAATAAGACAATAAGGGAATAATAAAACCATACAATCATTGCGTGGTTTTGTTATTTAATTAATATATTTATTATATATATTATTGGTTAAATGGGTGATTTGGACTTTTTGCCTCAGGGTAAGCTTGGCTTGCTGGCCACTCAGCCGGTCTTGTGGGCACCTAGGGAATTTGGTCTTTGCTTTTGGCCTTTGGCTGGAGGTTGGGCACCTAGGGAATTTGGTCTTTGCTTTTGGCTGGAGGCTGGAGGCTGGGCACCTAGGGAATTTGGTCTTTGCTTTTGGCTGGAGGCTGGAGGCTGGGCACCTAGGGAATTTGGTCTTTGCATTTGGCCTTTGGGTGGAGGCTGGAGGCTGGGGGTGTAGGGAGTTTGGTCTTTGCTTTTGGCTGGAGGCTGGAGGCTGGGCACCTAGGGAATTTGGTCTTTGCATTTGGCCTTTGGGTGGAGGCTGGAGGCTGGGGGTGTAGGGAGTTTGGATTGTGGCTGTGGGCTGGGGGATTGGAATGTGGAGTTGGATAGTTGGTATTAGATGGGGAACTGAGCACTTGAAATTCTTCTGTCCCAGAACTCTCCTTTTCACCCTCTCACTGCGACCTATGAATCTTTTTTGGTCATAATTGACAATCAAAACGCCAGGTGAAGGTCCGAGATCAGACTGCACATTTCGTTTACGAGAAAGCGACTAAACTGACTTTGGTGCAGAAATGGCAACCCTGTCGAAGGTATCAAACACATCTAAACACCTTTGAGCTGCATGCAACATCAAGACTGTTAGCACATATAGAGCCTTAATACTGGGCAAATGGTGCAATCCAAAGCGTTTTTTTTTTTTTTTCTTTTAAATTTCTCATGAAATATCAGGCAGTAAATGTCCAAAAGATAGAATTTAATTCTACGCAGTTTGATGGTGATCTAAATACATGTATACAATACACCAGAAGTCGGAACCATTTGAGCCACTCTGGCAAAAGGGGGTTTAATGTATCTCTGCGATGCATTATACAAAGAAAGTCATCATAATTATAGTTATGGATCCATAAAAAAAAACTTTCTGTATAACAACTGACTTAATTATGAGATACACTGGTTCTTTGACAAGCAGAAAGTTGATCAATAGCAAAAAGTTTCGACCAGGTCAGCCTGCGCAGATTGCGCAGGCTGACCTGAGTCGATATTTTTTTGCAGATGCATTAAGCCCGCTTTTCCTAGAGCATGGCTCATTTCTAACTTTAGAGAGTACACAAAGGCTTTGATTAAAGCTAAGTGCAGAGCTTCAATCTGCTAGAATGAAGAATTTAAAAGAAATACAGAAAATAGGTTTGTGAACAAAAATATCGTTCGAGCAAATACATGTACTTAATTCGCCACATTGTTTTAGAATTTAGCCAGATATGAGACATCAAAGTTAGTGAAAACTTCTCAGGAATTAAACACAAACAAAAAATAGATCTACGTTTCCGTAAATCTTCAACTTTGACGACAAGTAGATCTGATATCATTACTTTAGAACCATTAGATCTTGTATCAACGACGCTCTCACAAGTTTCTCTTCATTTATTATGCACTATCCGTGTAAACTCTGCATCACGCCCACTATACCACTGCTATTGAATTAAAGATAAAGCAGCGATTGATCACATGATTAACCCATATTCTCGACCTCTGGTGCCTCTTTACCAAGAGTGAAGGACGGAATCAGTCTGTACATACGTGCAGTCTCATTTTGATCTTATTTCTGTTACACTAGAATAGCAGTTTAGCTTAATATACAAATCTAAGATTTATAGCTTGATCATACGCATTTGCTGATTCCTTATCATCCTAATCCTTTGCCAAACAATTTTATGTTTTAATGACAGTGTCGGGAAAAAGAATTTTGAAAACATAGTGAACTAAGGAGAAAATGCTGGTCACCAGCATCTTCTCCTCTTCGGAAAATGTTTTGTACTCTTTTACAGTCAAATCTCATCATTTTAAGCCTCGTTTATTTGTCGTCAGCAAATGCTTTCAACTAGTAAACATTTGATAGATTGGTATAGAATGAATTCAACAGAATTATTGTTTGAAGGCTGATAAAATAAGCATCGCGTGACGTTTGAAAATAGCGCGGTTCTCCGGCTAACTTTGGTGTTGATAAAACGGGGTGCTGCTCTAAATATAGACAGCGACTTACTCATCACGCAATACAAAATTCTAAATATAAAGAAAGATTCGGAGCTATAAATAAATAAACCCGTCTGGGGCGCAGAAATAGAGGTAGATAATTAGAGTGCTTGCGTTGACGCAAACACGACGTCATGCATATTGTCTCAAGTTCTTTTTGGTTCATGTTCGAGAAATATTCTGAATATTTTTTATTAGAAAAAAACCTCACTTACTACTAGACTTCCTCCTTATTTACTAAATATAATTATTAGTCCGCCAGACGTATAAAATGGTCATTGTCAATCTGTAAAAAGATGATATCTATATATAGGAAATATTGCACTTTACCTCTTCCAACTCCAAAAACAGAACTTTTACGCGACCTTTTTCAACAGCTGAAA